>CARXXK010000002.1:10468195-10875612 GCA_949089665.1 Macrosiphum euphorbiae | reverse complement strand
ATCTTCACCATCTCCAAAATTCTTCCTGACCAACATGGCTTTAGAAGCTCTCACAATACCACCAACCAATTACTCAGCGTAGTCGACGACATATTCTACTTTATTTTTGTGTTTCGTCAACTTCAACAAAAAAAGGTAAACTTCTGCAATCCTGAAAAAGCCTTTGACAAGGTTTGGAACGACGGCCTCATTAGCAAACTCATCGACCTTGAAGTGCCAAGCGACCTCATCTCCATCATTACTTCATTCCTGACCAACAGACATTTGCAAATTAAAATTGAAGGCAAACTATAAACTAAACGCAAAATACTTGGTAAAAATAATTTGAACATGAATTTGGGGGTGGGGGGCTGGCCTACCCAGCCCCCTGGCCTTGTACCTGTATACACTGTTAGTATCAACAGCTATTCCAGAAAGAATTTTGTAAACAGTTTTTTGTCATACATATTTTTAATCTGTATTTATGTAAGTTCCTATTACATTTTATTCTGAACAATAATTTTTTACACATGACAGATTAAATGATTATATAATAAGTTACAATAATAAATAAGTTATATAATAATCAAATTCAAACTAAATTTTATTTTCGCAGATTTTAATTATCACAATAGATTAATTTAGTCTGCATAAACTACATCATGTTTTGGATACTTAATAAAAATAATTTTAACACAAATTTATTGGAGGGGCTGAACTTATCAAAATGTAAGGGGGTTCGATCTACCCAGGCCCCTTGTCTATATACCTGTGTATACTGATAGTATCAACAGATGTTCCAGAAATAATGTTTTCAAAAATTTAAAAAGAGTAAAATCTTATTTCAGAAATACTATGAAAAGGTGTAAACTATGTAAATAGTTTTTTGTAATACATATTTTTGATCTACATTTTATACTGAATAATAATTATTTACACATGACGGATTAAAGAGATTTACCATGTTGTATTGTTGTCGCTACAGTGTATTTAACTTCTGAAGAGGTAATTAAGAAGTTGAGACAAAAACAAAGGAAATTAGATATTGTTCTATGATAAAAATAAATCTTTGTTAAAAAGCATAATATTTTGATGTATTGATGAATGTATGTACATAATTTATTAGTGTAAACATCTCAATTGAATATAGCTACCTATATGTAAGTGTTTTTAAAAAGGTTATTTCGGAATACGTTTGAGCACAGATACAATATTATGTCTTTCTTTCTTATGTCTTGATAAACCTGAGGAAAATTTAAACGTTTTATCACATGCATTACATTTGTGTGTCCTTTCTTCGGAATGCATCTTAGCATGTATATTTAATTTTGTTGAAAGTTTAAATGATTTATTACATACACCACATGCATATGGCTTTTCATCGCTATGTACAGATTTATGAATTGATAAATTTGAAGCTTTTCCAAATGTTTTATCACATACATGACATTTGTGTATCCTTTCTTCCGTATGCATCTTTGCATGCATATTTAATTTTGTTGAAAGTTTAAATGATTTATTACATACACCACATACATATGGCTTTTCATCGCTATGTACAGATTTATGATTTGATAAAGCTGAAGCTTGTCTAAATGTTTTATCACATGCATTACATTTGTATGTCCTTTCTTCGGAATGCATCTTAGCATGTATTTTTAATTGTCTTGAAAGTTTAAATGATTTATTACATACACCACATACATATGGCTTTTCATCGCTATGTACAGATTCATGATTTAAGAACTTTGAACGTTTTCTAAATGTTTTATCACATACATCACATTTGTATGGCCGTATTCCGGTATGTAACGTGGCATGTTCTTGTAAATTTTTTGAATGTTTAAATGATTTATCGCATATACCACATACATATGGCTTTTCATCGCTATGTTCAGATTTATGATTTGATAAAGCTGAAGCTTGTCTAAATGTTTTATCACATGCATTACATTTGTATGTCCTTTCTTCGGAATGCATCTTAGCATGTATTTTTAATTGTCTTGAAAGTTTAAATGATTTATTACATACACCACATACATATGGCTTTTCATCGCTATGTACAGATTCATGATTTAAGAAATTTGAACGTTTTCTAAATGTTTTATCACATACATCACATTTGTATGGCCTTATTCCGGTATGTAACGTAGCATGTTCTTGTAAATTTTTTGAATGTTTAAATGATTTATCGCATATACCACATACATATGGCTTTTCATCGCTATGTTCAGATTTATGATTTGATAAAGCTGAAGCTTGTTTAAATGTTTTATCACATGCATTACATTTGTATGTCCTTTCTTCGGAATGCATCTTAGCATGTATTTTTAATTGTCTTGAAAGTTTAAATGATTTATTACATACACCACATACATATGGCTTTTCATCGCTATGTACAGATTCATGATTTAAGAAATTTGAACGTTTTCTAAATGTTTTATCACATACATCACATTTGTATGGCCTTATTCCGGTATGTAACGTGGCATGTACTTGTAAATTTTTTGAATGTTTAAATGATTTATCGCATATACCACATACATATGGATTTTCATCGCTATGTAGAGATTTATGACTTGAGAAAGCTGAAGCTTGTCTAAATGTTTTATCACATACATCACATTTGTACTGCCTTTCTTTCGTATGCATCTTCGCATGTATATTTAATTTTGTTGAAAGTTTAAATGATTTATTACATGTACCACATACACATGGCTTTTCATCGCTATGTAGAGATTTATAATTTGAGAAAGCTGAAGCTTGTCTAAATGTTTTATCACATACATCACATTTGTATGGCCTTTCTTCGGTATGTCTCGTGGAATGTTTTTTTAAATTGTTTGAATGTTTAAATGATTTATCACTTGTAACACATACATATGGCTTTTTTTCACTGTGTTGAACTTTATGTCTTGATATAGTTGAGGTACGTTTAAACATTTTATCACAGCTATCATATTTAAATGGCCTTTCTTCACTAACAGTTCTACAAAAAAAAAAAAAAAAAAAATTATTCCCTTAATTAAATAATGTACAATAATAAAAAATTAGATTTCTTTTATTTTGCTCGCAAACCACACACCATGTGGACTAAACATTTTTTTGAACTAATTATTAAATACTAGTCAGTTCATTTAAATGAAATATTTATTGTTATAATAAGTTTATAGAAGCAAGTTGTTGTATGTTAGAAAATTATATCTACCTTTATAAATTATACTTTATATTTAAACACATTCAATCCTTTATTTAACAACTAGTTCATTTGGTTTCGTTCACTAGTTACCTGTAGCATTTGCATTTAGTATTGTGTTTTATTAACATATACAATTTGAACAAAGTTTATAAAGCCCAAGATACTATTGATTGTCATGTAACGGAATTTATCTAAAATATTAAAACACATACAGTCAGAACGTCTAAACTCGATAAAATTGTTTCATTTAAATTGAACTAGAGAATCTTAAGAGCAATTATTAATAAACAGACAAGGAAATACAAATTGAATATATCGTGAATCAAATCTAATCATTTATATATAATATTATAAAATAAAATACATAATATGTAATTCAAAATATTAGTGATTAGTGATACTTTTAAGACATAACGAAACTGGTCGTTATATCAAAATAAATTATACACAAAAAAAAAAAATAAAACAAAAAACATTAATAATATTTTTACCAACAACTTGACAAATGAAATATATAGTTTACTCAATCAGGTTTTCAAAAGCGTTATTCTACCTAATATTATTAATTATTTATTTTGTTCTAGAACAGTTTTTTAATTTTTTAATTTGATGTATTAAGAAATAGAACTTTGAAGAGGATGTGCTACCCGTATGACTTGTCTCAGTCTTTTCAATGAACAACATAGCAAAAAAAATGGTTTACTCCCTCTGTATTTATAGTAGAATTACCAAAATTTCACAACCCATTGTTAGCGCTTTTATTTTTTTGATAACATAAATACAATTAAAGTTATTAGTTTGGGAACTTAAGGGTTTTTTATTTAGTTATTGAAAGGAAGTTTTTTATGGCACGAGGCGGGAAAAAACGTTCCTGACGAAATACTATAATTTATAATATATTAAAGATTAAATTAAACAGTTTTGAACAATACTTTTTAAAACTGATTTGAATTCGTTATTATGTCTAGTTGAGGTTGGCCAGTTCCCTTTTTCAAATTCCCCCCCCCCCCCAACATCTATAAATGTAGCTTGAATATTTTGAAATTTCGGAATTTTAAAACTAAGTTGATTATTGGGGATTTATTTTGAATCTAAACAGAAATCTTAAAATGTGGACTACCCGACCTCAAACATATATTCTAACGAATTCAGATCAGTTTTCTGAAATATTATCGCATTATTAGATCAATCGGTAGGATGGAACAAAAAAAAAATCAGGAGGTGTAAGTTGTAGTGACGGTTGTACTTTATATTAGAACATTAAATATCAGTAGGTAATATTAGGAAACAGTTTATATATGCATATCGCAGATACCAAGTAGACAGATAATGTGATATTGATAATATACTATTATTAATACAAAAGTTAAGTCTAAATATAAATGTTTTGACTTAAAAGAAATAAAGGATATGTGCATTTTGATAGTTTAGTTTAATTTAAATTATTTATTAATTGTAATATGAATAATTCAATATTCATATTTCATAAATGTACTAATTACTAATGTCTAATACAGAACAATAAATCGTTTAGATACATTTTTTAAATTGTTTGATAAATATTGTTATTATTAGAAAGAATTAGATTTAACAAGTAGGTATACAACATTAGTACCTAATACAAATTGTATTTACTATAATGTCTGATAGAAAAAATAACAATGGCTCTAAGATTTAGCTATTTTCCCATTTTTACCACATTATTGGTGAATTTACCGATTTTTTTTACATAAATTCTCCATCTCAACATTTTTATTTCATGATATTTTTTTCGTAGAATAATCTGATTGTTGGTTGTATATAACCCTATACTAATTTACCTTTGCCGTGATTACATTTTTTTATGAGTCGCGTTTGGTATATAAGCTAGATAATAAAAAACGGGTATAACTCGAGGATTTTAAACAGCATAATAAGATCTTTATAATTAAAGAGCATTTATAATTATTATAACTAATAAATTATAAAAATTTAGTGACTTTAACATCAATTTTAATGATAAGAAATCGGAAACTTTTAAAACTTTCCTTATGGACACATTCAATTTACATAATATGATAAACAATCCAGCAGAATCTATAACGAAAGATGATACCACTATCGACGCAGTATTTTCAAGATATTTGGAAAAAATTACATCAAAAAGATACGTATCATATTTCAGTTATCACAGGTCTGTAATTTCGATTATTTAATATGATTAATATAATAGTAATTAAATAGTAGTGATAAAAATTTTCAATTTAATTTATTTTTCATATTTACATATTGATATTTCCTTTTATTTTAAATGGTTCCACTAAAATGTATTTGTAATCTTCGTTTCTACCGAGTGTCCCATGACAGCACTAACTTTTTTTTAAATATTGATTGGTTAATGTTATCAAAAAAATTAAAAAGCTTCTTCACAGATAAAATTCTTCCCTATGTGTAGTGGAATTTTAGTAATTCTATTATAAATGCAATCTGTCACAAATATTTGTAAGACAGAACCACACATGCGGGTAGCACATCCTCTCAACTAAACTTGCACACTACAGTGTTCTATATTAACATAAATTAACAAATTAAAATCTTTAGTAAATATTTTGAACTCTAAAAATGTTTGAAAACAACTATTAAAATAGGGTTTAAGAGGTTTTATAGATTTCATTAGATACATAATTACAATAATTTGTATGTGAAAGCTGAGGCTTATATAAAAAATAAATAACTAAAAAACTAATATTTTTACATGACTAAGCAAAAAATAAAAACTTATAAATTATTATGTAACTTTTGTGGAAAAAAGAAAAATAGAATATTATAGGAATATATGTTGTGATATTATTATTTATTAATATAGGAAAAAAATATCCATCTGTTTATATATAAAAAAAACACATTGTTAAAATATTGTAGGTATTAAGACAAAAATAGTATCATTAGTCATTACATAATTTCAATTACAGTATGATACCTATTATATTATATTATAATATATTCTTTATTCTTACCTTTCTAAACTATCTCCATTTTGGTCTTCTTCTTGGTTTATATTTCTAGTAAGTAGAATCGTCGTATTAGGATCCCTAAAATAAATTACAAAAACATTAATTTATTGTCAATAAGTAAGGAAGAAAAAAAAACATATGAATGATTACGAATGGTACCTTTTGGGGGAAAAAATTAGAATACTATAGGAATGTATGTTGTCATATTATTATTCAGTGGCGTCCGCAGGGGGGGGGCTAAAGGGCTGAAGCCCCCCCCATTGCCCGTGTTATTGTTACTTTTAAAAAAAATATTAATCAAGTTAAACTGTCAACTATAGTAAGCAAGAAGTAAATTTCATTTATGCCTTACCAGAATGAATTCATTTTTGAAAGAACATTGTATTTGCATACCAATTTTCATAAATTATCTGTAATTTTTAGGTAAAAGTATGAACTACTTGTATGAAAGACCTTGTATTACATTGTCTAGCCTTGCCCTTAGCTATATATATTTTATATTTTATAAGTTTTGAACTACAAATTAAATGTCATTTTGACGAAATTTGAACTTTAAATGCTTATAGAAATAACCATCGTGCCTATGTAGTGTTTGAAGTATGAAATATTTCACAAAAACGTGACAAATTGAAATTTTTTTACACAAATAAAAACACTATTTTTTTTTTTTTTTTAATACAATGTTCAGTGTTCTAAATTCTAATGACAGAATTCAGTATTTATACAATATACATGTATAATATTGTATACCTACTTGTATCATTTAAACATTAAAATATTTAAAAATTTTGAACACTATTTTAAATAATGTATAATACCAAAGGTTAGATATACATACAGGTTCCATATAGTTATGAAGGTAATTTATGACAATTATATGTAAATATAAAACTTATTTAAAAGTAAAACAAAATATATCAAAATACTGAAATATTTCATTTTTTTAAATTTCATGAAATTTTCAAACATTATGCCTATGTATCGTTAATATTTTAGCTATAATAAAATAATTTACGTATTACATTTTTAAGGTTTTTGACCGGATAAATAATTTTTTATTGACATTTATAGAAAAAAAAAATGTAATTATTCAAATACAATCCAAGTGAAGACGGTATAACCAAACATTTAAATAAATTTTCATTTGTTTTTCTCCAATTATTTATAAAAGCACTGAGCATTTTAAATTTCGACCTTCTAAACAGTGGCGTATTTACGGGAGGGGGGGGTCCATGGGGTCCGGACCCCTCCCATTGACTCGTGTCTCGTACATGTTAAATGTTGTGCAGTTTTAACATGATTAAAAAACAAATTTTATCATACGATTTTACGGATTTTATAAAAAATTTTCAAAGCTATAGTTATATCAACATTTTCAATAAATATCGTGATTATTTTTATCAGTTGGGTACCGAAAATGGTTGAAAAATACCAAATTCATTTTTAATTCAAATATTTTGTAGTTTTGTACATTGCCAGTATCTACAACCACTCCAGAGAGATCTTTTTCAACCTTTTTAAGGTTGAAAAGCTATCAAAGATCAACTATGAATGAAGTAGGCACCTAATGTAATTAAGGAAATATTTGTATAAAAGTTATAACATATAACTATATAATATATATTCGATTCTGAGGGATCTATTGGTTCTACAATGGTGTTTATTTTTTTTCCCGTATACAAAATTTCTTCCAGAAGGAGTTCTTCGATTTCAACATGTATAGACATATAGTAACTTATCTTTTAGAAAATTGGATCAAGATAGTACTTTAGAGAGGTCATTTTTCGATTTTCTCAATAATTATTTAATGCCACTGTAAAAACCACCAAAAAATTACGAAAAACCGCTAAAAATAGGATCTTAATTTCTAAAACTTTGTCTATCACCATAGAAAAAAATAAAAAATAAAAGTATTTCATTATTAATTCAACTTACAGGCTATAATAATTAATAACAATATAAAATATCTAGACTGACAAACCGTCTTCGCTCAGAATCGTTTTTCTTATACAATGATATTATGATATTATATCATTGAGTTCAAGTTTAATACAATCCATTATACATTGACCCACTTGTAACCTACTGTACAGCAGCAGAGTGACATCCACTTACCCGCTTCTTTTTAAATTTGTTTTGTACCTACATATTATTATTTAATAATTAAAAACTCGACAATTTTATATCGTCTTATAAATATGGTATATTTTATTTAATAAAGAGTAAATGGGTGGTGTGGGGGGCTTCGTCCCCCGTGGCTCTGTGTTCTGAAAATTATCTGGACCCTCCCCATGACAAATTCCTAAATACGCCACTGCTTCCAAAAGTACCAACTAGATCCAATTTGCTTCCAAAAACATACACAGGGCATCGAAGCTTATGATCAGAGCATTTTTTCTACCAGAAAAGTTACAAACATTTTAAAATACCTCAAATAAACGTCTGAAATTATTAGACTGGACAAAATAAAAATGTAGGTAACTAATTTTCAAGCCCCCCCCCATTGAAAAATCCTGCGGACGCCACTGTTATTATTTATTAATTATTAAAAAATATCCATCTATTTATATGTATAAAAACTCATTGTTAAAATATGGTATCAATACAAAAATAGTATCATTAGTCTTTACGTAATTTCAATTACACTATGATACCTATTATATTATATTATAATTCTTTATTCTTACCTTACTAAACTTTCTTTATTTTCTTCTGTTTCTTCTTTTATGGATCCAGTAAATAGAATCGTCGTATTAGGATTCCTAAAATAAATTACAAAAACATAATTTATTGTCAATAGGTAAGGAAGAAAAAAAACATATGAATCATTACGAATGGTAACTTTTGGGGGGGGGGGGAAATTAGAATACTATAGGAATGTATGTGGTAATATTATTATTTATTAATTATTAAAAAATATCCATCTATTTATATGTACAAAAACTCATTGTTAAAATATGGTATCAATACAAAAATAGTATCATTAGTCTTTACGTAATTTCAATTACACTATGATACCTATTATATTAAGTTATAATTCTTTATTCTTACCTTACTAAACTTTCTTTATTTTCTTCTGTTTCTTCTTTTATGGATCCAGTAAATAGAATCGTCGTATTAGGATTCCTAAAATAAATTACAAAAACATAATTTGTTGTCAATAGGTAAGGAAGAAAAAAAACATATGAATCATTACGAATGGTAACTTTTTTTGGGGGGGGGGGGAATTAGAATACTATAGGATTGTATGTGGTAATATTATTATTTATTAATTATTAAAAAATATCCATCTATTTATATGTATAAAAACTCATTGTTAAAATATGGTATCAATACAAAAATAGTATCATTAGTCTTTACGTAATTTCAATTACACTATGATACCTATTATATTATATTATAATTCTTTATTCTTACCTTACTAAACTTTCTTTATTTTCTTCTGTTTTTTCTTTTATGGATCCAGTAAATAGAATCGTCGTATTAGGATTCCTAAAATAAATTACAAAAACATAATTTATTGTCAATAGGTAAGGAAGAAAAAAAACATATGAATCATTACGAATGGTAACTTTTTTTGGGGGGGGGGGGAAATTAGAATACTATAGGAATGTATGTGGTAATATTATTATTTATTAATTATTAAAAAATATCCATCTATTTATATGTATAAAAACTCATTGTTAAAATATGGTATCAATACAAAAATAGTATCATTAGTCTTTACGTAATTTCAATTACACTATGATACCTATTATATTATATTATAATTCTTTATTCTTACCTTACTAAACTTTCTTTATTTTCTTCTGTTTCTTCTTTTATGGATCCAGTAAATAGAATCGTCGTATTAGGATTCCTAAAATAAATTACAAAAACATAATTTATTGTCAATAGGTAAGGAAGAAAAAAAACATATGAATCATTACGAATGGTAACTTTTGGGGGGGGGAAATTAGAATACTATAGGAATGTATGTGGTAATATTATTATTTATTAATTATTAAAAAATATCCATCTATTTATATGTATAAAAACTCATTGTTAAAATATGGTATCAATACAAAAATAGTATCATTAGTCTTTACGTAATTTCAATTACACTATGATACCTATTATATTATATTATAATTCTTTATTCTTACCTTACTAAAATTTCTTTATTTTCTTCTGTTTCTTCTTTTATGGATCCAGTAAATAGAATCGTCGTATTAGGATTCCTAAAATAAATTACAAAAACATAATTTATTGTCAATAGGTAAGGAAGAAAAAAAACATATGAATCATTACGAATGGTAACTTTTGGGGGGGGGGAATTAGAATACTATAGGATTGTATGTGGTAATATTATTATTTATTAATTATTAAAAAATATCCATCTATTTATATGTATAAAAACTCATTGTTAAAATATGGTATCAATACAAAAATAGTATCATTAGTCTTTACGTAATTTCAATTACACTATGATACCTATTATATTATATTATAATTCTTTATTCTTACCTTACTAAACTTTCTTTATTTTCTTCTGTTTTTTCTTTTATGGATCCAGTAAATAGAATCGTCGTATTAGGATTCCTAAAATAAATTACAAAAACATAATTTATTGTCAATAGGTAAGGAAGAAAAAAAACATATGAATCATTACGAATGGTAACTTTTGGGGGGGGCGGGGGAAATTAGAATACTATAGGAATGTATGTGGTAATATTATTATTTATTAATTCTATATATAAATATCTGTTTATAGTTGTTAAAAAAACACATTGTCGAAAAAGGTGGACAAGTACCGCTCTGTTGTACAGTAGTTGTAGAGCATGTCGTTGTAATGGTTATGGATATGTTATATTTGAATTCAATGATGAAACATTGTTTAAAAAAAGGACTCTAGTCTTCTATCAACATTTCCAATCTTAGCTGTGAAAGGAAATAGCAGGTACTTTTATGAATTTCTAACTAAAAAACAAATCGAACAATTTCGAACTTTTGATGAATTTTGTCAACATTTTAACTTTAAATGCACAAAAAAAAATAATTTAGCAAAAAACAATGTATCTTTAATATTTTTGAACTTTCATTAATGAAAATTATAAGTTATAAGGAACCTAGCATTACATTTTCATACTTTTTTATTAGGTGAAAATGTTTTATCGAAAATAATTATTTAAGGCTATAACTAGCTTAAAAGCAGTCACATTATTTCGAAAATGTTACAATTTATGGAAAATGCTAATATAAATATCTATAAGAATTCCAAGGGTTTACTGTAATAAATTTTTGATTTTTTAAAAATTGGTCTTGCGTAAAAAATGCAAATTTATTTTTCGTTTTTCTAGCTCCTTTTAAAGCTAATTGGAATTTTCGATTTTTGCCTTAAAAAAAAGTACCAACTTTACTTTAATAAAGTACCAACTATATTGAATTTTCTATCAAAAAATATGCTGATTTCGAAAATCCAGCATTTTTAATTCTCAAAATTATGCTGACAGACACAAAAAACACACTTCAAAAGGACTACCTATATTCTTATACTCTGCTCAGAATCTTATATGGTATGAAGACAAAAATAGTCATTAGTCATTACATTTCAATTACACTATATGATACATATTAGGTATTTAATATAATTCTTAGCTTTCTAAACCATCTTTATTTTGGTCCGATTCTTGTTTTATGGATCTAGTAAGTAAAGAGTATAGAATGGGCCCATAAAGATACCTAAAGTAAATTTCAAAAACATTAATTCATCATTATTACCATTGATTTTAAATACTAGTATAGTAGTATATGGGGCACTTCAGCACACTTGTCATTTAAATGCAATAATTCCTAAAATACTTTTCATAGAAATTGAAATGCAATAATTCCTAAAATATTTTTCAAAAAATCGAAATGAAAAATTTCCCAATACATTTTTCAAAAACCGAAACTCATAAATAATTAAAAATATTTTTTAATAGAATTGTTCTATTAAAAATAAAAATCGAAATGCAAAATGTACTAAAAAGAAATTGAATAAATTAATTTAAAAATTAAAAATATAATAAAATAATGGAAACAACTATCAAAAATTTTAATAAATATCAAGAAAATAAAATACAAAAAGAAATAGAAAACTCTATATTAAATAATGAAATATTTGTTAAGTTTGGTAAATATGAATACTATGAAAATAATAATAATAATAATAAAATTAAAATAATGAAATATAATCTAAATGAAGTTCCAATTAAAGGAAATATTATAATTATTGATCATGGACAAGAATTTAGTGGAAATGGAAAGCCTTATGCTTCTAAAATACTAGAATCACCAACATGGCTTGAAATTTGTTAAATAGCTAATGATTTAATAATTACAACCGGTACATTTACTGAAAAATATCTCAATAGTATTCATACTCTTGACAATGAAGGAAATATTATAATATGTTGTCTTGGTATGACAAATAAAATACTTAGAATGTAACTATATTCTTAGTTTTTAATAGAATTATTCTATTAAAAAAATATTCAATATTTAACGCGTGTCCGAACGACGCACGCGTCATAAAAATCCAAAAATCTTTAAAAATGATTTTACACTATGATACTTTGAGAAGGACTTATAAAGAATTTAAATCAAAAATGTATAATGTAAAAATTAAGAATCTAACATAAATAGCAAAGGAGTTATACTTAAATGAAAAATATGAAGCAGAGGGTAAACTTTTAATATGTAGTGTAGATAAGCATATAAAACATATCTGTGTTGTTCCGACTTGATAATATCAAATATTAAATGAAATATAGGACTTATAATATTTAACAAGGTCAAATTATACGACAGTGTTAATAATAATTTAAATCAAAAAAAGGTGCTCTGCTGTACAGTAGGTTACAAGTGGGTCACTGTATAATGGATAGTATTAAATTTGAATTCAATGATATAATATCATTGTATAAGAAAAACGATTCTGAGCGGAGACGGTATGTCAGACTAGGTATAAGCATTGATTAAATATATGTATATATATTATGTATATTTAATCAATGGTATAAGACATATTATATACTTATCTATCGTATTAAAAAAAATTTACCTAAAGTAGGTACCTATAATAAATTCCAAATTAATCATATCAAAATATCCATTAGGTACTTATACGTCAACAACAAACCCTGATACTATCATAGTCCATACTCCATAGATATATTATAATAGTGTACTTTAGAAGTATCAAGTACCCACGAATAAAATTACACAATCACAACAAAATAACTAAAATAGTTATTCTAGGTTTTTTTTCTGTAATTTTGTCCAAAATTGAACTTAAAATGACTATAAAAATAAACTGTGATTATGTATTTTTTAGATTTTTTGGTAACAGAATTAACTATTTACGTGGAATCTTGTTTTAAATTTTCAATCCTTAGATATAAAAATAATGAACATTTTATACATTTTTAACTACAAAATAATAATTCAATTTTAAATTTGATAAATTTTGTCAAAATTCGATCTATAAATGCTTATAAAAAAAATGTGTGCCTATGTATTTTTAATGTTTTTCAACTGATATTGTAACAATATTTACACTTTTTGGCCCGACAGATAAAACTTTATTGATATTTATAGAATAAAAAACTAAAAAATTTGGAAACTGAAAATGTCCGTAAACTGCTAAAAAAGAGTCAAAAATATTTTCAAAATTGTATGCTGTATAGCAAATGCTAATATAAATATTCAGTGAAATTTTCATGTATCTACAGTTATTCGTTTTTGAATTACAACAAAATAAGGAAATTGCTACATGAGAAATCGAGTGAATATCCAATGTTGTAAAAATTTGAGTTTCAAACGCTCATAAAAATTTAATTTGACTTTCTTATAGACATTTTTTTTTGATAAAGGTAGATAATCTTATAGGGAATCTTGTATTACATTTTAAAACCTTATATTTAAAAAGAAATATTTTTACGAATTCTTAACTCAAAATAATTTGCTAATTTTCGAGATTTTCCCATATTTTGTCAATTTTTGAACTTTAAATGCTTATAAAAAAAAACAGTGACTAAAGACTTTTAATATATTTCAAATTCCATTGTAACAATATAGTAGGAGCCTTGTATCAAATTTTCAAACTTTTTTAACCAACAAATTACATTTTATTGATATTTTTAGAAAAAAAACTAAAAAAATGGAATATGAAAATGTGCCTAAACAGTTCAAAATAAATCAAAACATTTTAAAAATGTTATCGTGTATAGAAAATGCAAAAATAAACAACCAGTGAAAATTTCTTGTACCTACGGTAATTTGTTTAAGAGTTGCACCAAAAACCAAAATCGATTTTTTCGAAAACAGATTTTAGTGTAAAAATTCCCGATTTTCCTAAATTTTTATTTTGTTTTTCACGCCGCTTTTGAAAACTACTGGGAAATTTTTACTTTTGACCCCCCCCCCCCCCCAAAGTACCAACTAGATTCAGTTTCCTATCAGAAAAGATACTGTTGAAAAAAATCCAAGCACTTTTACTGTCCTAAAACGTGATGACAGACACAAAAAAAAATTAAAAATTAAAAAAACATCATTGTAAAATCAATATATTCATCGTTTCACTCAGAATCTAAAATGGAAAAAATTTGCAAAATATCTGTGTTGTACAGACATCCAGATCGGTGGCCACCTCTCACACATTTATTATTAATTAATTAATTTTTTTTTAACTGGATGTCTGTACAACAGAGATATTTTTTTTTTCCTAAGCATCATGGTTTGATAGGCGCCGTTGTTTATTTATAGAATCTAAAGGTCAGGGGGGATATCATTTACTTCAGTCTTTGGAGACTGAGGTAGATAGAAATCAAGGTGATAACGTAGGCCGCACCACGTGACAACTTACATTCGTATGCAAATCACCAATCGTCCGAAGCGCCAAAATTACCGGTTTTATGATGCCCAAACCAATTTTAAATCCTACTACGAGGGCAAACACAGTAGAAACAAATCATGTATGAAAGAGGGCAGCGCCACACTCCTCCAGACAGAATCGAACCTACAATGTTCACTCTCAAAACACACTCCTTAACCCATCACGCCACAATGCTTAGGCATGTAATGTATGCTATTTACCACTGTTTAAATAATAGTATTAAGCTAGTATAATTATATCACACCTAAATATTTAATTTCTAAAAACATTAATTTTGTACCATTATAAATTGTAAATGGTTTCAGAGTGTTATCAACCAAGTATTTTAATATAAATTGTGAATCGTATCTATTTGCGTAATGCGCTATTAAAGTATAGCCCCTATATTCCTCGGATATTACATGTTTACAAAACTCTTCATTTGTATCGAACATAATTTTATTTCCTTCAAAACCATGAGCAATTATTTTATTTGCAATATAAGTTCCTGTTTCTTTTGTTGAGCTTCTTAATCAAAAAACAAATACTTTTCTGTATAAGAACATTTATATGGTTTATTTGTACCTTCAAAATGTGTACATTCTACTAAGCATTTACCTCCTAATGCTAATCTAGGTTGCATATAACATTGATGTTCATTTATTTTCACTTCTTCTAAACAATTTCTACATTTACTATAAGTTTATAACCACATTTATGTTCCCTATCTCTAAACAATATTCTATTACAATCAATACATATATATACATAAGAACATACATATTCATGATTATCTAAACATTCTTGATTATAACAATATCTATTACATTTTTGATTTTTCACAATATATTTTATTTTTTGTACCACTTGAATGTTCAAATCTCTCACCATAATATGTACACAATTTACATACATTTTTATTTTTATCACATTTATCTTTATCTTTATTTTTAAATGGTGTATCGCACTTATTACAATAATAAAACGAACAATAGAAGCCTTTAGCTGATTAAATAACATCAAAATGATTACCAGTTTTATACAAATAAATTTTAGTTTCTTTATCCTCACCCTTATAAATTAAAGTATTTAAATTTTCAGCACAAATAACATTTATTTGAAAATCTAGAATATCACACTCTTAATATCATTCAATGTAAATCCTTCTTCGTTATATTCTGTTAACATACTACATTATTCTAAACCTAAATCTTTTTGAATTTTTCTACCCATCTTCAATTGTTTAATTTTATTGGAATCTAATTCATGACCTAAAATATTATTTGTTTGAGTAGATAATGCAACAACAATAGCTTTCAGACAACATGAATTATCATCGTTATTAATCTGAATAATATTACTTTTTGTTTTTATATTTTCTGATAAATTTATTATTTTAGTTCTCCCTGAACTCAGGCGCGGATCCAGAACAGATTTATTGGGGGGGGGGGGCATCAAATATTATTAATAAAGTTTATCAGGGTTTAATATGTTAATATTGTTCGACATCAGGATAACGATGATTAGGTTACCTTTAAAAAGACCAAAAAATAATTAAACAAACATTTTTTTTTTTGAAATATTTAGGTTACTCAATCTTACTTTATTGGTTATAAAATATTTAATTACATTACTTTTTCTACATTTAAGCTAAATTTTACTATAGTTAATAATTTACGATAAATTCTAATCAAATGTACAACTTAAAATCAGCTTAATTTTCTTATGACTTATGGTTTTCAAATTGCAAATGGAATTTTTCTTTTGCTTTTGGAGAAACGTTCAATTAATTTTTCAACATCGATGTCTATGTGCCTGTGGATGTTCAATAATGCAAGTCCAGTCAAGCGTGTTTCACACATTGTTGATCTTAACGTTCGTTCTGTATTGTCTTACTAATGTATGTTGCCTTTGAAGAAGAATTTTTCAGATAATTTTCAAGCGTAGAACCTCCGGCTTTGACTCGAAATTTTAAAAGCTCTCTAAAATTACCTTCGTTTATTGAACTTCCTCCATCTTCAATGGTAGACGGTAAATCTAGTTGGCCATCATCTCTATGCCCTCGAAAGGGGATGTTTTGTCTTCCCAAAAATATTATACTTTCTATGATTGGAATAAGTCTTTCTTGATTTTCTTTTATTTCTTGCATTCGTTTCGTATTTAATAAATTTGAAGTTTGGGATTATTGTAATTTTGTAAAAAAAGTTCAGCCATTTGGACAGACTCATTGTGATATCTAGTGATTTCATGTCCATGTAAATCCCCTGTATTTCCTTGTAATTTTGCAAACTTTGTCAATGGTTGAGTAACTAATTTTTTTAATTCTACATTACGTTGAAAACCACCTTGTTTTTGTACATTAAACAAAGGACAATATTTGCAATATAAACCATGTTTTGATGGTGAAAATACTAACCATTTAAAATTATTTAAATGTTGTTGCCCAATAAATCGACGTATTATTTTACCATTTTTATTATGCTCAGAGAAAGGAAATACGTAGTTTGTCGGTGGTACCCAATGATTTATTAAAAGTTCACGCTTCGTATAATCGTCAATATTTTTTTCAATATAAATTGTTTTATCGCAGTGCGTTGAACGCTGTCCGCATCCCGTAGAAAAATGATAATGTTATATAATATTCAATATTGTAGCAATAGAATTAATGGTAAATGTAATATCTGCGATTATGACGATAACGTGAACGGTCACAGCATCGTTAGCCTACGCCACGCCGGTCGCCGACGCAATTAGAAATTACAGAAAATTCTATAAATAGAATTGTCCGAAAACCAATATCAATTTTACGAAACATTATAATCTAATATAGAAATATTTAATAAGAATAATTCGATCTATTCTATTATCAATGTTATTATTTTTTTCACCGGCCTCATCTTTTTTTTTTAGATTTGGGGGGGCCATTGCTCCCATGCCCCCCCTTGTATCCGCGCCTGCTTGAACCTCTTGGTATTTTCACTAATTGAACTTGAAATGTAGTTTCAGTTATATCAATTGTTTCAGCTGATGTTAATATGTTACCAATAATTGATTTTAAATTTGTTAAAAAATTATCAGATTTCATACTAGTAGATATAGTATTTTTTACATTTGGATTCATCACTATAATATTTATTTGATCACCTTTTTCATAACTTGAATTTTTTTGCACAAGTTTTAACATGGCATCTAGAGCTTTATGTACATAATAAATTTTGTATTTTGCATTACATAGTTTTAGATCTTTTATTAAAGCTTCTCTAAACCGAATTTTATATTCAGCTTCATGTATTTTAAATTTCTTTTGGATTTGTTTATTCAATTGAATTACATCTATCAATTCATAAACGTCTGATGTTTTTTCTAACGAACTATTAAAATAATTTTCTTCAGTGAAAACTGTTTTTGCTAACTTCTGAAATGGATTATTGTTTAATGAACTATTAAAAACTTCATCCTTGAAGATATCTTCTTAACATTTACGAAAAGGTTGTTGCTTTTTAATTTTTTTTATTAAACATTTTTTATTAAGTTTGTAAATTTGTTTTAAATCAAAACTTCTAGCTATTGACTTAAGCTCAGAAATTATTAAATCGCAAATTGTATGACATCTCATAATTCTTGATATAAGATCATTTTTTTTAAGGGTACTATAACCCTTAAGTTTAGCCACTTTTGCTATTAACTTAAGCTCAGAGACTTTCATGTTTTCTAATATGCTTATAGAATTTATATTTGCCATTCTTTTAGTACATATTTATTATATTTTTAATTTTTAAATTAATTTATTCAATTTCTTTTTAATACATTTTGCATTTTGATTTTTTTTTAATAGAACAATTCTATTAAAAGTATTTTAGGAATTATTGCATTTAAATGACAAGTGTGCTGAAGTTCCCCATGTACTACTTAGTATTTATAATCAATGTTATTACTATTACATACCTAGTTAACTACTGTTCAAATTAGATACAATATCAAAATTAAATGATTCATTAATAATAAAAACACCTTGTCTTATAAAATAAATTTTTTTCAAATCATAGGTTAAAATAAAATTATGTTATGTTACATTAATAATTCAGTTTAACTCACCCTGAATTAGTCCCAGAGTTGATCCCAGAATCAATAGCAGTTGATGTTGACGGTTCCATAATGAATTATGCCCTGAAAAAGTGAAAAAATATTAATAACCTTCACTAGGGTCTCGGATGAATATATTTAAGAATGGTTATTAGCTTATAGAACTGTCATTGAGTTGGTTGTTTATACTATATAGCTTTAGCTTTGGAATGAAAAACTTATGTGGGTTTAGATGTACAAATTACCTAATATGGAATAATATCATAACTCTAAAATTCATAACGATAATATGGTTGTTGTAGGTACATAGACGCGTACAAATATTTATATAATATGTATAATGTATATATTATACCTAAACAGAATATTACATATACCTACATGGCTACATTTGAATACATATTTCTGTACAATAGATAGGTAGATAAGAATAAAGTAATATCAGTAATATGAGCTGCACTTAAAAATGCATAATAATATAGGTAGGTTTCTTAAATATAATATTATTACCTATGTTCTTTTCAATATAATTAACACACATGTACCTATACCTAACCTAGGCCAGAGCACATAGTGAAATTACAGGTTAAATCAAAGCATTTCATGTATATCTACACTGTTTACAGTTTTTCACCATGATTAATTTAGTCGGTTGATTAAAATCGTTTTTGAGGAACCAACATGGAAATGTTAGATCGTCAGAACTTGCTTTGATGACTTTGTTAAATTCATAGTAAGATAACATTAAAATATATTTATATATGAAACTTTCAATATTTAAAAAAAAAAATTAATTTTACATAATAATTATAAAATTAAATTGCTCAATTTTTATTTGTATTGGAAATGTCATAATTATAACCACTCAGCGGCCTAAAAAATGTATAGTTATGGCTATTTTAGTCGTGCTATGCTTGACTAGTGATAAATTTGCCCATAGTGAAAATTATTCGTATATACGCCACTGACTACTTATGTCACATAAAAAAATTATTCACAAATTATATTCCAACTAGCAAATATATTTAATTGACATTGTGGCAATAATTGTCCAGTACCTATACAAAATTCCTATGTACCTACATATCTTAAAAATGTATAGCAATATTATAACCATGGATATCCAGTGGCGTGTCTATAACATAGGGGCAGCAGAGACAGTTGCATTGGGTTGTAAAATTTGTTTTGGTGGCTTACATAGTACTTGGTAGACACATTATGGTTAAATTGTTAAAATGTAATTAATATAAAAATAATACATAAAGGGCCTGGGTAATGCGTAGGTATTATTTGTATTATAGCCCACTGTGCATTTAATATTTCAAAACGTTGTAGCGCTATAAGATTTGAGTTGCAATACTAACTGCACCCAAAAACGTTTGCTAAACATTTTGTACTGGTTATCATATTATAATATTATTTTATGTTTACATATCAACATTCTATAAACATGAAACAGTGGTGGGCAAAAAATTGTACGATTATCCGATGATTACAGTTTATATGGAATTTTATATAATATAGCTAAATATTCATGCTTTTTATTAAATATACACTCGTTGAATTTTCAATTACTTAAGGATTATAAGAAGATGAAGGTACTTTTAATGTAAAATATAATAATAATATTTCACTATGGAGAAATAAATGAGTGAACTTAATCGTGGATAATAATTACATTGTTAATCAGTGTATGATTAATCTCACTTATTATTTTCTTCGTAGTAAAATGTTATGATTTTTAACATAAATAATACATCATCTTAATTCTTAAGTTATGACAAATTTAACGAGTGTATATATTTTAATGAAATTCATGAATATTTAGTTGGTTATAGATAAAATCTAGATAAACTGTGATCATCGGTTAATCGTAGAATTTTTTTGCTCAACACTGACATGAAATACATGTATAATAATATCTCAACTTTTTGGAAAAATGTTTTTGTAACATAAATATTAAATAAGGATACCTATATTTTGTATGATGTTATGTTTTTTTAAAAATGTATAATATGTTACAGTTAAAACTAGTCAAAACTAGTTTCCACAAATCCCTTAAGTCATTTCTGGTCTTAACTAGTTAAAACTAGAATTCACCGCAGGTTCAAATAAGTCAGTAAAAACTAGTTTTAACTAAAATGCATGACAATAAAATTATATTGTATTTAAACTCGTACTACATAAAACTCACTCGACCACAGACGATCTATAAATATTGCTCGATAATTATTTGACCGGTCGACTATCAAATCAATTAAGATAACTTTAACTAGTCGTCCAACACTTAGATACGATATAACTTCGACAGATTATACCTACAATAAGAGAATCAAGTTCCAAACAATCATATTTCCCTCCGTGCAGCCGCAACAAAAGCATCGACGGGGACAAGGCTTTGTAAGATGCACATGTAAAACGTCCTGCGGAACAAATCGTTGTTTATGTAGAAAAAATAAAATACTATGCAATTCTAAATGCCACAATAGTTTGTCCTGTCAAAATAAATAATATAATAAATTCCTATAATAATTATTCTAATGTGTACTTATATTTCTACTTTTCCCTAGTTAAAACTAGTTTAACCTATCGATATAAAAATTAAGGATTTTAACTAGATAATTCTAGTTTTCACCAATATATTTTATATACAACTAGTTTTGATGGTGATGGTCTTAGTAAATTCTAGTTTTAACTAGTTAAAACCAGAAATGACTAAAGGGATTTGTGGAAACTAATTTTGACTAGTTAAAACTAGTTTCGACGGATTTCGGGTTTTAACTGTAACATAGGTATACAATGTTATGACAAACGGTACATTAGATTGACTGGCCAACAAAAAATAAACAAATTAACAAATGTCTTAACTATCAGGTGTTAAATACCAGTCAATTTAAAAACTTCAATTACCATCTCCATCTTTGGTACATTACTGGCAAGGGCCTTTACCTTCCAATTAAGGCAGTAAATCTATAACATTCAAGCCATTTCTCCACTGCGACGAATTCTGTCTTAGATATTGTTTAATTACCTAGTCATTTGTAAGAACCGTGTGTAATAAAACCTTAGATTGCATATTTTTACATATTTGGAGTGTGTATACAATTTTTTCCGTCAATAGTTATAATTTACAATATATTGTATCAAATTATGTATCTATATATTTATTTATATATACACTGTATTAATGTAATTTATTCAAAGAAAATTAATGATCTGACCATTACTATAGCATATTATTAATTAAATAAATTACAGAGATGTCAATATGCTATTGAATGCGAATACATTGCAATTTCTACCGTGTTTTGTTAAAAAAATAACCAATAGCCGGAGTCTAGAATTGTCTGATTGATGCGATTGCCAAGGTTATAGACTGATTTGGCGTATAAGCCGCACATTCGCGGCTTCGAAAACAAACGAACTACATGAATAGAGGAGGTCGTAAATGTCGAAAAGGCGAAAAATCGTAACATTTTTCGAAAAGCGTTATATTTTCTAAAATTTGAATACAAATCGACAGCCGCGGCGCCAAAGTTACTTGATAGGACGCGCTAAGACTCGTATCGACCAACCGACGGTTCGTCTGGCCGGGACGAACGGTTCTTCGCAGGAAAAATTTTTCGTAATTTTTTTAAGGAGGCTTTCCACTACATATGTTCGTGTGTACGTGCATTTATTGGCGAGGCCCGTTCGCTATGAACGGTCTCCCAAACGTTTCCCATCGGTTTACATTGGTAACATATTGGTTTGGTAACATAATATTTGCTTTGATAATAGATATCATTGTTTTTTCCTTTATTGATAGTCTTGATAGCTGATAATGGGAAATCCGAAATAGGGAAACTAAATAATTTTTTTTTAGTAGAAGTTTTTTACAAGAACTTAAGAAATGGTAGTATATAATTATTATAATTATAATACAGAAGTACACAGGAGAAAAGTCTTACTTGTATATTTGTATATGTTACATAAAAAAAAAGAAAAGAAAGGTAAATAAATTTGTTTTGTAAATTTCCATCTTAGGCTTGTAAATAGGTACACAATTTACTAACAAATTGTACTAAATATTGTACTTTATACAGCCTATGACATTCCATGTCTAATAAAGAATCTTCATTTAAAATTCAGGTATATTCTAGTTAAAACTTTGATTAGCTATAAATTCGAAACTAACTTCGTGCGCCAAATTCTGATTCCACCAATATTTTTTTTCCCAAAAAATGACTAAGTACCACCAAAAAAAACTCAAAAAAAAAGATGTCCCGTAAAGTAGAAAAGTTCCAAAGAAACATATTATATAGAAAGAATTGGGTTGTTTTTATTTAGATTCTGAGTGGAACGATGAATGTATTCATTTTTCAATGTTGTGTGTTTTTTTTTTTTAAATTTTAATTAATTAATTCTTTTTTTGTGAATATTATATCACCGAATTCAAATTTAACATCATCTATTACAGTGACCCACTTGTAACCTACTGTACAGAAGAGGGACACCCACTGGCCCAGCTTTTTTAAAAAAATGTTATTAATATTATATTTCTATATAAAAAAAAAAAAATGTTTTTTATCAGATCGAAACCCAGATGGTATATTAAACCCTTTTTGAAAGAGAGGCGAGTACATGGCCATTGTCATTGTTTGACAAATGAACAGCAATTGTCAAATTCTGCACTCTATCAGAATTTTATGAGAATGTCTTCAAATACATTTGAAGAACTAACATGTATAATAGGTAAAAAAATTAAACGTATTCCTAGTCGACCAGATGTATTGTCAGTTGGAGAAATCTTAAGTGCAACTTTAAGGTAGTCACACAATTATAATATTTTATATATATTCACTGTTAGATAGTTGTGTCACACCATTCGTGCTATAGTATTCAATCTCTATATATAATCTACCGCCTACCTGATAATATACTGCTGCGAATCAGAATTTTTATTCCAGGCAACAGAAAAGTTAAGATAAATTTTGAACACCATACACCGAATATTAAATTACAAATTGAACAAAGTTTGAGTTGTATAGAGTTGGTATATTTAACGGGCAACAAAGTGCACGGGATCAGCTAGTATTCTATACATCAAGGCTAAATATATTTAGCCATAATATATATATTATAGAGCAAAGGTTTAAAAAAAGGTAACAATATTGATACTCACTAGTATTTTAGATGGATTCATGTTTCTAAATAAAAAATTGAAAGTAATTATCTCAAAAATACTTATTTACTATTTAGAAAAGCTAGACTTAACAAAACTTGATGACCATTTCCGAAAAGAAAATAATTAAATAAATTTATATTTAAATTTGATATGATTTGAATTTTCATTTGTTATCAATACCAAACTGCCGTGTACACGAAATTGTTGAACTGGATCCAACAACGCGGTATCATGGTTAATCGTGTGGTAAGAACGCATAAACATTGTGGTATACCATAAGCTTACCATGTATACCAACCAATCACAGACTAGTATTTTTATGCACGTACACGCGAACGTATAGTGGAAATCCTCCTTTAAAGATCCATTTCCTTATCACACGTATACCATGGTACGGACCACGTTCGTGGTTATGATTTTAAACCACATCACTTATCACGATATTGTAGATAGTAGATTTTGATTGTAGATTTATTAATTGCTGCCAAATGGTATGATTTTGGCAGGGAAATATGATTTATACGATTACCCATCAGACCTATAGATAGATACAATGTTTTTCCGTGCATGTAAAATAGCAAATTCAACTTTAACCATCCCCCCCCTCACCCAAACATGTAATATCACTGATTTTGTGTGTGTGTGCGCGCGTGTGTGTGTGTGTGTTTGTGTGTGTGTGCGTGAGTGTGCGTTTGTGTGTGACTGTGTAGGTTAGGTATGTGCGTGTATTAGTATGTGTTTGTGTTAAGTTGTGTTTTGGATGGCCAATTGCGCCAAAACAAAATTTTTATTTTACGGTCAATATAGGTACCAATTGCGCTTGTATTCAAATTTGCCTGTCGGCTACCTACCTTCAGATTTACAAATATTGTTGTTCGATCTAATTCCATCAAATCAACATAAACCCACTAAAATTCTTGAAAATTAAAATGTATTTATTGATCAATTGATTACTGGTTAGAGTGCCTGGTTATATTATTTTATAACGGTATCGGGAATTTTATGAAACATCATTATTTGATCACAGAGTTATGCATTTGAGTGATAGACGAAAACAAGTTATCATTATTATACATTCATACATTTTATAATTTATATAATTGACGATCAAAAAGCAACTTGTAAAATGTGAAAAAAAATTATTTATTTATATTATATTATGTAAATACCTATGTATTATAAATACCTACTCTCAAAAGTCGGTTAGCCTAATCATATATTTTATATTATATTATAATTCATAACTAACTAATAACTTTTCCTTAGGTTGTGTAAAATGTTTTGAGCACAATTTGTCTATTGACCCTAAAATGTATAGATCGCAATTTTATTGGTCTATCAACCCTAAAATGTGTAGGGAGCAATTAATACATGAAAGGTCATTTTAAGCGCAATTATTTGTAAATTCGCTTTTGGATATGCCTGCATGGCGAATGCCTGATCCATGATATAAACCACATGAGACATGACATGATAGTAAAATATCAAAGTCGTCTGCTTGTACATATTTTAATTTTGTAATTTAATTATTATTAGTTATTACTTATTACTAATTACTATACGCTAAACGGTACGTCAAGTACCTACCTACCGAAGGATATCACTGTCAAAAAGTTCTGATTAAAACTTGTTATTTATAATTTATGGTTTGATCGATTATTTTCCGAATTTCCTAAAATGCAGTAAATCGTTATTATAATACCTATAACGATAGAATATAATATAAAATCGTCTTTTATTGTAAGAACAATCTATAGAGTAGGTAGTACTATAATGCTAATCGTAAATTAAATAAGCGTTATGTGTAGGTACTTACCTTGTATAAAATATGTAATCCAGTATGAGTAGTACCTACGAATAGAATGACGAGTAAGCGGTAAAAGACAGACTCTGACAATCAGACACAAACTACGACGCGGCGGTGGTGGTCTTCGCTCTACAAGTGTAACTGACTACTAAAATATCTACCCCACCGTCAGCACTACCCCATCCACCTTTTCCACCACCCTTCATATATTTTGTCCGTCACCGGTCCTATCGGCCGTAGCATGTACCTGCCATTATATACATATAGCACACACCCCAGAAGAATGTTTTTGTTATCGGCTATCGCTAACACAATGTCGTGTTGGTCCCCTGTGCTGGGACTCAGACGTACACGGCTATACGTGTGTCGTAGGTATCGTACGATACTACGATACTTAACAATATGCATTATTTTCTGTAGCATCCAAAATTCCAAGTGATATAAACATTGTAATAAATAATAAAATTACGATACGGATTTAGAGTTTGTGTTTAAGATGTTTTTGAAACTGCGTTTTTATTTTTAATGTCCATTATTATACTTCAAAATCGTCTTTACGCCGCCTTGGGCCCAAATAGGTACAGTGTACACCCCCGGCTAACTTTTTTTTTGGTAAAAATTCAGGAAATACAAACTATTTACGTATAGGTGTTAAGGTTGGTACTAGGTAGTGAGGTGGCGGGCACTGGAATGCTGGATGACCTTGGTGGCGGCAGCGGGCAGCGTTGTAGACGATAATAGAGCTCAAAAAGTCTTAAATTGTGTTTAACATTTTTAAAAATGTATTATAAGTATTAACACTTTTCAGCTATTTATCTGCAGTGCTAGTACGTATATTTTAATGTGTAAAAGTGTAAAAGTTTATCAGACCCCCCCCCACCACCCGAAAAAAAATCCTGGCTACGCCACTGGAAAATAGGTTAAGTAGATTTAGGGTCTTAGATGATCAAAAAATGTTAGTAATTACTATATAATTATAATATATCTATCAATATAAATAATTTTAGAAATGATTGAAGTTTAACTACATGGGTACATCTCAGGGACTAAAATTGTGTGTAGTACGACACACTTTGTGTAGTACGAAATACTAAGTGTGGAATACGAAATTAAAAAGTGTGTAATGGCCTGTAATAACTACTATACAAGCTTTTTTTTTACACTTTTTTCTTCATTAATTGAAAAATTATTTGATGGTTCGTTGGGAAATAGATAGATAAGAATTTTAAATATTAATAATAATTATTACGTATTATTAGGAGTCGATTTTACAAGTTTTACTTATAGATACAATACTTAAAATATTACAAAATAAAAATATTTCGAATAATGGATACAAATTACAAATAATTATCAAACAATAGTTACTGAATGTATTTACCTATATTTTTTTAAAAGAACCATTAACATATTTACCTATGTTGTTTCAAATCAAAAACAAAATAATGTTATTGTTAATGTTTGAACACTATTTATTATACAATCATTTTTTTTAATGATAGCTATTCCTAAACCTTGTGTTTATTTTTAATTAAATATTAACAATGTGGTAATTGCATTAATTAGTTTTTAAAAAACATTTAATTAATCAATTTCATGTGATTATGTGAGTACCTAATATTGAAGTCTGGGATGTTTTTTCCTAGAATCGGGGATTTTTATTTCGCAATTTACTGTCTATAATAGGTATTGTATAGTATTATTATAGTTCTGTGCATTTATTGCAATATTATGTATAATACCAAATTAATTATCGTACCAATATACGGACATAAATCGTTAACTTGCGATGTAGTCTATACTCTGTAGATAAAGAAAAATAGAAATTGATTACTCTATGTTTATGTGTAGGTATAGATTCAATACACTTTTTTGGTGGGGTGGCAAAGCCCCTCGCGGTAACTAAAAGTGTAATATAAAATTTGTAGTATGAAAAAAATTATATTTTAGCCTCTGGTACATATAATACTACATATAGTTTATATTTTTGTAAAACCATATTTAAGTACTATTATCCTATAGTATGAATATTTTAGTTGTTTTAACAATTATTAATTTATGCCTTTTTTCAAGAATATTAATTTTTATTATTTTATTTTATGCATACACTTGCATGAATCTTTCAATAGCCAAATAAATGATATGGGAAAGTAATTTATAATAATTTTAATTTTAAGTATCACTTGAATGTGTTTTTGTAAAATCATATATTTAATTAAAAATTGAATACCTACCTAATTATTTTTGTTATTTTAAAAATTATTACCAATTATCAATAACTTCACTTGTTTACATGGTAAGGGGTTACCAAAATGTAAAAACTGAAATTTGTAGTGGCGGAAAAAGGAAATATATATTATTGCCCTGGCGGTAAACGGACTTGGCGGTAAACGGTAAGGTCGATTTTGGCGGAAAAGTAGATCACCCGGGAAAGTTGCACGTAAATTCGTTCTCAATTATTTAAAAATTATTTTTTTTGTGTCAGCGGTAAGTTCTTTGTTATTTTTAAGTGTTCTCAATTGTTCGGCCAAAATGTATAACGTTCTCAATCGTCCGATAGCCCTAGGCAGTGCTCTAGGGTTTCCAACCGTCCTACATCTATTTTATTTGTCCTACGTCCAATAATACTTAGGACTTTTTAAAGGACAATAGTATATTTCATAATAATACCTATTTATATTTAATTATATTATTATTATTTGTTTTAATTTTATCATTTTATTCACGGCCTTATATATTATAGCTCCTCTACATCATGGATATAACTATAATAGAAAACAAAGCCATATATTATTACCTACACTAACACAAAAACATTTATGTTTTAAATTATTTTCATTTACACAATATATATCTGATATTTCATCAGTTATAATTTGGTACATACCTATAATTAAGGAAGAAATAATAGGTCCATTGCAAAATTCTTTACAATTTAGGTATTTTTTAACAACAAATTTTACAGAATTGTCTTTAGACTTTACAATATTAACTATTGAGACCAATGCGTTATCATCTAACATGAAGTATTTATCCTTTTCTTTTAATGTATCTATAGTTGTATTTGTTCTTATTAAACTATATTTTCTATAAACTGTATCAGATAATTCTAAAACTGATAGTGAATGTTGATGGATTTCTTTGCTTAAATGGGGCAACTGGGGGTAGAGATCAAACTTAGAGTTATCAGTTTTTTGCTTTTCTACAATTCTATTTAATATTTCCTGTAATGGATATTTTGTAGACTTTAAAGATTTCTTTATAAATTGTAGGTAATTCTCATACCTAAATGCACTGAAACTATCAAGTGGTCCATGTATCATTGAAAACATAGGTAGGTGTATCAAACTATGAACATTGTAGGATATTAAATGTTGACCGTATAATGTAGCATAATCAGTAACCAATTTTTTTAATAATTGAGAAGCTATATTATTGAGCGTCTAACAAGTTTCAGCACATGCTAAAATACGAACAGCAAATACTAAAAGCATAAAATGATTATAAAAAGTTTTCTTTAATTTACCTTGCAAGACAATTGCACCAGTGTACATGACAAAATGTCTCAATTCTGTTGCTTTAAAATACTCAATGTCATCAATAGACCTTGGCAACCGAGCAAATTCAGAAGGCATGTATGTTCTTAATTTTATTAATTCATTGTTTATTTGCTTTTTTTTTTTTGTCAGCTAATCTAATGTCTTTTTTGCCCCTAACCCAAAATTCTATCAATCTTTTTGTTACTCCAAGGCAAACATTGTGCATATAGTCAAGGCATACTACTTCAGTTATATTAATTGGTAAATTCAGTAATGGACTATCCCCTTTATGATAGTCATCATCAAATTGTTTGCGAAATGATTCATCAGTTCTTAATTTTGACTCCGTTCCAAGAAAAGATACACGGTTTTGTAAATAGGTTCCTTCCTCCACACATGATGTGCACCCAAAATAAGCATTATGACTCTTTACATTTAAAAGAAAGGATTTTGCAGGGGCATCACAAACTATATTTGATATCTCTACATTTAACAATTTTCCACATACATACAAACCATCTTTTAATACTTTTAAAATATCCGAAACAAATGGATTAAAAAATTCTTCAACCGATTGAGGCTTTTGGTAACCGTGAAAAATACCAGTAGGAAAAACATTAGTACGCAATTCCTTAAAATTTAAAATAGAAACTAAAATTGGCCATATTTGACTTTTGGAATTTTTACCAAAGGTAAACCATCAATATTAATCCCTATTTTTAAATTGTTGTCAGATATTCCTACATTTTTATAATATAACTCTACAACTGGTATTAACATATTTTCAAAGCCCAAATGAATGTAAGTACCATTAGTCATATTACAAATTGCATGTGTTTTAGGTGTTCTCATAAGAGTACGCACATCTTTGGGTACTTTCAATCCCTCCGACCTCATTATATTAAGTAGTGAATTACAACTATTATGTGAAATTTTATATTCTAAAACCAAATGTCTTAACTTATCCAATAAATTTGTATTACTATTCTCGGATATGTCTTCAATACACAAATTTAAAGTATTTTGGGTTACATTTAATGTTTGAATACCAGATAAGTCTTTACTCAAATTGAGAAGATTGTTACCAACCATTTCTGATGTATTGTTAAAAATACCAGGATTACTGTAGAAAATTGGTATATCAGCAATAATTGTATTGCTTATATTAACGTTTGCGGTCATTTTTTGTTTTTCTACTTGGATAACACATTTTTCTTTTTCATTCTTCAAAATTCTTTTAAAGTGGCGCTTTGATATTGAGGCAATATGTTTCTTTTTTAGATTAGTTGTAGTCTAAAACAAAATGGAAATGTAAAAAAAAAAAATAAGAATTACAGAAAAAATAACAGAAAACAAATTTTTTCAAATGGAGTTTTCTTTATTATATTGAACTATTGTTCACATACGATTATTTAAAATATACTAAATTAAATCAAAACAACTGTTTTCAATTTTACTTTTATTTAAAATAAACTTTAGTTTTTAGCCTGCAGGTAATAACAACATTTTGTCTGTGACTTAACAGATTTAAATAAAAAATATTATTATACAAATTATAATATAACATTGATAGGAAATAATCAAATGTTTAGTGTTCTATTATGTCGAGTATTGGCATGTCTTAGCCAATCTGATACTGTCTTGTCAAAGTCAGATTCTGTAAACAAGCTTGTTGAAACATCTTTGATGACTTCTAATGATTTTAAAATTAAATAAGTTTAAAAATGAATTATTTATGTATTTTTACAATCAAATAATATATTTTAGACAGTTATCAAATTACTCAGTTTCAGTAATTTATGTTCATTGTTCAATAAATTATATTATTTGACTAAGTATATGTAGTTAAGTTTTTACTTTTAATGATTTTAATTAAATGAGAGTCTCCAATTTTCATTTCAATTTTCTGCCCACGTTCTGTTCAAGAACACTTGATGCCAAATTCATTGGTGAAAACTAAACTTTAGCCAAAACTCTATTTAAATGGTTTTTGGGATTAGTACCTCCAACTGACTTTAAAAATGATTCTTTTTGTTAAATAAAAAAAAATTAGTATTTATTCAAATGTAATTGTAAATGAGTAGGTATCTAACCAATTTTGAAACAAAATCTGAAGAGTTTTGGATTTGATTCTCTATCAGATTGAATCCATTTGTACTATTAATTGGGAATAGTGTTAAAAACTCAGTATCCAGATATATTGTAGAATCAGTATTCAGGTTTTAATTTTTAAGATTCGCTTCAATTCCTTCAACTTTTACCAACACACGATTGAGCATAAGATTAGTAGTAATATTTTCTCTGTATAAGTTATTCAGAACTTCAATTAACTTTGGGTTTAAATCATCAAAACCTATTAATATGTCAAATAATAAATTACTAAATAGAAATAATACCTATAATATGATTATATAATAATTTAATGTCATATTATTACCATGAGTATAAGAACTTGTAGTCATGGGGGAGTGACTGGTATTTATACTAGGCTGAAAAAAATTATTTATGTTACAAAATTATAAAGGATATTATGAATCCATAATAGACCTAGACATTTAGTACCTATATTTATTTAGTAATGAATTCTATCAAATTATAGTTAAAATACCTATAGATAGGTAGGTAACTTGATAGTCTAGATAATTTATCAATTATCATTAATTAAAATCAAATATTATATATCTAAATAACTAAGTACATAAGTAAATACCTAGTTGAAATATCAATATTTAATTAAAAATGTTTTCCAGAACAACAAAATTTTAATGAGAACCTATAATAATTACCTGTAATTCTGAAACAGCAGTGTTTAAATGGGTCATTGATGTCGTTGCCTCTACATTTTCCTCGACATTTCCAGAATAATCATAAATTTGTGAGGGAATGTTTTATGGTAGCATTGGTGGTAGCATATTATATATAGATGGGCATGTGTTTTCTGTTTGTAAGTCAACACATAGACTCTTAGACTTTTCCTCAATATAGTAACCACTATTGCCTAAACATTATGTATAACATGGACAGTTAAAAAAAAATAGCTTAATCATAAATTCACTAAAATAATAATTATAATATGAAAATTACTTTACCTTCATTATCACTCTCATCTGAATCACTATCGTTGCTTTTTTTTTGTTTTTTTTTTGTAATATCCATTTCTTCATTTTTCGTAGCTGACGACTCTTCAATAAATTTTTGTTGCTATGCTTTACCAAAATTATCTGAATGTATTAAGGAAGATACATTGGATTAATAAAACTTTATTAATAGTAGATATTACAGATACATCAAGTGATGCACTAAAAAAAAAAAAAAAAACAATAATTTATGAATAATAATAGGTAATAAGATAAACCAATAATAATATTTAAATCAGCTAATATTATGATGTAACTATGTAATTATTTACATTTTACACATAGGCACCTCTAAGGTGTACTTTTGATACCCCGGTAAATTACTATAGGTATTAACTATACTATTATACTAAAAAAAACTAACAAAATAGAATTGAAGTAAGTATGGCCTAATTACAAATAATTAGGTCAGTACCTATATTTAGAAACTAGTAATAGTATGAATTGTTTTTAATAAGAGTGCAATAAGTAATAAGTAAGTAGGTATAATGAATAGTTGAAACGAGTACTTGTCCTAACGTGCATGAGTTCTTTTTACATTTTGTTATAAAAATTTGTCTCTAGTGACGCTCTTGTACTTACATGTACTTGTATATTATACAATAAATAGCTAGCTATCTAAAATTCTTACCATATGTTTTACTACGGCCAACTATCTTTACACGGTATGTTTCCCATAACGGTTCTGGATCAACCGCATCCTTTAACTCATTGCTAGTTACTCTGGTGAGTGGCCATCGACAAAACTTCACAGCACCTTCGGCTAATTTCTCCTTGTCTACTAGCCAATTGGTAGGTATAACACTATAGTCCTTGGACTCGGGAAAAACTGCCAAAACCCATTTTTTTCTGAATGATGACTGAAATATACAATAAAACTTTTGAAAAATTTATAAATAATAGTGGAAAAATACGATTAATACGATATTGTTGTATGTAGACCTAAAATTACTTGTGTAAAAGAAATATTATCAAAATCATAGTAGCTTGAGAGAATAATAAAATAAGAGGACGCTATACCAATAATCAATATGTTTGTTGTCTCTGACTTACAAACGTACTTACGAGTGTATGACATAGAACATCAACATCTCGGTTCACTAGTTTAAATAGTGTGCTGTTTAGGTAGGTAGGTACCTAAGAACATTATATTATGCACAAGTGCCGGCGATTTTTCAGATATTTTAATTTTAAAGCAAGATATGGGTAAGTGAAATATTACAAAATATTTAAAATGATCATATTATCTCAAAATTAAAATATCGAATAAAAGTTGACGCTGAGAATACGTAATGTTCTTAGGTAACTAAAAGTTTGATAATAGGTGAATTTACTCTAATACCTATCAAAAATAACAGCATAATTATTGAAACTAGTGAACGAAAACTTGCCATGACGTAGATGACGTGTAAGACGGAGACGACAAATTTATATGGGTAGCGTACTAGCCACTAGGTATAAGTACTAGGTAGGTAGGTACTTAAAATTTAAGCTATGCATGGCTTGACCTTTTCGTACACACGTAGGTACCATACGAGTTACCGTCTGAAGTCTACAGAAAAAATGTTTTTTAAATATATTATTTCACTTACCTTTTTTAAACTTGGTGCAGTCATCGTACCTATATAGGTACTACCTATACAGTAATTATACAATCAAAAAAAAATGTTCAACACACAGAAAAACCGTTTACAATAATAATTGCAGTGTTAAAAATATTATGACATGTGTGGTGACTGTCGACTGATGGTCGGTGGGTGGTACGGGGTAGGTACTAGGTAGTTAGCTAGCCGCGATTTAGCGGCGAGCGTGGGATATCCCGGATATATATATACAAAATTTGTTATATCTATTTATATTTAATATAAAAATACCACCAGTGGCGCCGAACACGGTATAAAGGTGTGACAGCGGTCACACCTTTTTAAGGGGTGGGTCGTGGGTGGGTAGGTCGTAGGTGGTACTATACTACCGTTAGGTGTCACCTATGCAATACAAAAATAGTAATACCTTATAGTATATTAATATTGTGTATAGTAAAATTGTATAGCACTATAGCTAATAAAGCAATCAATAGTAGTATAGCCACAAATTAAGATATCTTGTATACAGTTATTATGTCTGTATTCTATTAGTAATACAATAAGCGGATAAGGTATATAAATAACATGCAAGAGCAAGACGGTCTCGGTGACAAGTATGTGCATTCGCAGTTTTAATAGTTTTATCTTTCTATTTTGTCATAATAGGTTCATTTAATTTACTATTGATAACAACTATCAGCTGACTATCAGCACCCAGCGATAATTGGGAAAAATGTTTATAAATAGCCTAGTTGAAAATCGTAGGTATTACGATTATCAGATTACAACAAAGTTTTCTAAGGATAACACTGGTCACTGGCAACGTTATAGTTTTTGTTGTCCATGATTTAATATTGTTCTTTATAATTATAAACCATATTATTTCCACCCGTACATCGTTGTTAATAATCCTATTTTCAGTGTTTGTTGTATTTGGTGCAAGGATTGAATTAATATTTTACTATTTTGTGCTTAATTTTTAAATTCAATAATTTCTGTTGTATTGTTTTATTTCTAATAAAAAATAATTAATTATAATTTATAATATCAAATAAAAATGAATTCAGAAATTTGTGTGTGTGGCAAACAGCGAGGAGAGCTCAATAATACAAATTGGATGCGTCATGCAAATAAATGCAAAAAAAGAAAATCCTGTTCAAACAATATAAGTATTGCTAAGTTTTTCAAGTCTTCACGAGTAACAGGTATAATATATTAACTATTATTGCTAAGTATGAGTCCATGAGTTTTCAGCGTTAAATGTTTTTTCTGAAATAGGTAGGTGGTAAATACTTTCAACATTTTATAATTTATTAATATTAGTCTCATGAATTGTTTTAATATATCTATTAAGTAGGTTCATATTTTAATTTTTTAAGTATTCTAGCTTAAATAAAATGTAGTTATCTGTTATATTACTTATTATTTACCCCTGACTTTTTAATTTAATTTAGTTAAATATATCTATTATTAAATACATTTAATATGCTTTAAAAATAATATAAGAAATGTCATGTCTCATTAAAAAAATAAAACCTTGGACCTTGGTTATTTTTATTGTCCATAATAATTATATAAAAATAATTATTTGTATGGATAGTACAATAAAACAAAATGATTGGAAATTATTTAATTTTTTTATTATTATTAGAGATAAATTTTGAAGTAAATCAGTAACGCAAGTTATTCATTGATTATACCTATACTAACTTCCATATTATTTAAGGTCTATATTTTGTTAGTACTTACCTACCTTAATATATATTAATCATAATATTATTGAAAACTTTATTTCATAGAGCCAGAACATAATATTGTGAGTACAGCAGTTGTTAATGACGTTGATGAAGAATACAGTAAAGACAAAGAAATTAGTATGTATTTAATTTATTATGACTTTTAATACCTATACTTGGTATCCAGAGTACCTAATTATTTATATATCATAATGTTATTGAAAATTTGAAAACTTTATTTCATAGATCAAGAACATTATATAGCGAGTACATCAGTTGTTAATGAAGTTGATGTAGGATACAGTCAACAAAAAGAAACTGGTAAGTATTTAATTTATTATAACTTTTAATATACTTGTCACTTGGTAACTAGAGTACCTAAATATTTATTTATCATAATATTATTGAAAATTTGAAAACTTTCTTTTATAGATCGAGAACATAATATTGTGAGTACAGAAATTGTTGATGATGTTGATGTAGAGTACAGTAAAGACAAAGAAACTGGTAAGTGTTTAATTTATTATGACTTATAATACCTATAGTTGGTATCCAGAGTACCTAATTATTTATATATCATAATGTTATTGAAAATTTGAAAACTTTATTTCATAGATCAAGAACATAATATAGCGAGTACATCAGTTGTTAATGACATTGATGTAGGGTACAGTCAAGACAAAGAAACTGGTAAGTATTTAATTTATTATGACTTTTAATACCTATACTTGGTATCCAGAGTACCTAAATATTTATATTGAAAATTTGATAACTTTATTTCATAGATCAAGAACATAATATTGTGAGTACAGCAATTGTTGATGATGTTGATGCAGAATATAGTAAAGATAAAGAAACTGGTAAGTATTTAATTTATTTTTAATCTTGAAACTTTTGAAATTTAGTTAATTTATAAATTAAAATTCTTAAATACTGAAAATATTACACCTAATGTATATTTTATAACATTTACTAAATACATTTTCTGACTATTATACAGGTACAAATGTTTCTATGAATATTGAAATGGAAGATGAATCATTGAATTTTATAAGTGATAATGATAATAATCCAACATATTTACAAGATTTTAATGTAAGAAGCTGTATTGAAAGAAACAATTCAATTGATGATGAAAGTAAGAATAAATAAAATTAAAAACAATTGTTTTAATAGGTTACAATATTGTTAACAGAATTGATTTTTAGTTTTAAGATTTGGAAATGATCCGGCAGTTTTCAGTCAGTTAAATGATCTTACACCTGAGCTTATAGATTTCTTTTTTAAAAATGGATCATCTCAACCATCATCAAATGATTTTTTCAACAAATGTTTTCCTAAAAACAGTTCAGGAAGATCATTTCATGACAACTGGTACTGGAAAAAATCTCCAAGTGGAGAAATTACTAGAAGAAAATGGCTGTCTTATTCTAAGTTAGAAAATAGTATTTATTGTCATTATTGCGCACTTTTTGGTCGAACTGGTCAAACCAGTTGGGTTAAAAAAGGCTATACTAACTTTCAAAATGCTGACATGAGAATAAAATTACATGAAACAACTGAAAAACATATTATGGCATCTATTAAAGTAGCATACAGACAAGCAGCTTTTCCACTAATACCTTCTTTGGTAGAAAATGACAAGACACATATTGCACACAACAAAGAAATAATTAGACATTTAATTGACATTACTTTATTTCTTAGCAGACATTGTTTGTCTTTTCGGGGACACAAAGAGAATAAAAATGAGGATATTCGAGGAAATTTCAAAGATTTAGCTGCACTGTTAGCTAAATACTCTCCAGCCTTAGCATCGCACATAACTGAAGTTGAAATAAAAGGTAGAAAAACACATAACTTTTTGTCCTGGCAAAGGCAAAATCAGTTAATTCAAGCTATCTCAACAAATATTCGTAGCAGCATTCAACAAGAACTATTGAGTGCTACATATTTCAGTGTTTCATTGGACACTACTTTTGATATATCAAGGAAAGAACAATTATCTCTCGTATTTCGATATATTAATAAAGGAATCATATGTGAACGACTCGTCGCAGTACGTGAGACGCTCCATACAACTGGGCAGCATCTTTTCACTATGTTCAATGATATTTGTGAAGAAATGAAGTTAAACTGGAGACAGCATCTTGTTGGTCAGTCATTTGATGGAGCTGCCTCAATGCGAGGCACTTATAATGGACTTCAAGCATTTATTAGAGAACAAAATTCAAGTGCAATATATGTTTGGTGTTATGCACATCGTTTTAGCTTGGTTGTAGTTGACGCTGTAAGTAGTTGCCTTGAAGCCCGTGATTTGTTTGGGAACCTAGAGTTACTGTTTGATTTTATTGGAAGTAGTAAAAAAAGAATTGGTCTTTATTCTAATTTTCAAAAAACTCGCTACCCTGGAAACCCTCAACGGCGATTAAAAAGAGTCAGCACAACACGCTGGTCATCTCACTCATCTGCTCTTGAAACTGTTATTGATACATTTGATGCTTTAATTGATACACTGGATGATTTACAAAATGATCCCACCACTGATCGTGTTTGCTGTGTTAAAGCAAGTAGCTTAATGGATTATATGTTGTCTGAGCGTTTCATATTAACAAGTTTGTTGTTCACTAATATTTTTAATATTACAAGTCCATTGAGTAAATTTCTTCAAGGTAAAAATGCTGATTTGTTAGCTGCTGTAAATTATGTAAAAGATGCACTCATGAAAATAGAAGACCTTCGATGTGACAAACAGTTTGATGAGTTACAAAATAATAAAAACAAATTCATTGAATCAAAGAAAAATGATTTTTCTTTCACTCCCATTAGACAAAATAAACGTATTAGACGTATTAAAATAATGCCAGGTGAAAAGTCATTAGATGAACCAATATATAACCCTACCGATCAATTTAAAGTCAACATAGTGGTATTATACCACTATATTTGTCTATTTATAAATAATAATTGAATTAATATAAATCGTTTTCCATCACATCACTACGCTGTTGTTGTAGGTTAGCCTACTGTTACAGCAACTTGTGTCAGAGGACAGAGATATTGAAACGTCAACGTTTCTGGGATGTTTATATGTAAACTTAAAATATTTTTAAAACTAAACCGTTTACACGATGTTAGCATTGAAACTTATATCATACATCGCAACAATGTTCTATAACCCAAAATGCACAGTGGGTAGTTGTAGTTATCAAAAAAAAGTTATCGTTGTTTTATCGTTTTTTTTTTAACTTATCGTATTATATTTTAAATTTGGCTGGGGATATTTCTGTTTTACCAGACACCCTTTGTTGTTGTTTTTTTTTTAACAAATGTAAATAAGCATGCTGAAAAAGATGATGAAATCAGAATTTGGCGGTCGGACTTAGTTTTGAGGTTACCTATAGCTATTTGAAGTCCGAGATCCATAAAATGTGGTCTTACATAACAAATCGAGGGAAGTTTTTGATTAGGTATATAATTGTCCAAGTGAGTGACCACGACAGATGTATATGAAAATACTATACATTTGAATTAGGTCTAACTTTAAAACTAAGTCTCTTTTTCAGCATGCTAAACAAAAAAAAAATTGCAAAAGAAAGAGTGTCTGGTAAACAGATATGTCCTAAAACGGATTTGAAAAAAAAATTGCTATATTACACAAAGTAGGCAACCATACTGAGGGCCTTAAATTTATTTTTCCCGAAAACCAGTGGCGTCATATCAGTTTTTATTAGACTAGGGCAACTTATCACTGCTTATCTGACTCAACATTTTTTTCACTCAGATTCTCATACTATAGTGCCATATATCATATATGCCATAGTGGTTAAGGACGATGGTAGGGGGAGGGTGGTAAATGTGCCAAATTAAGGTTGATGTAAATACTAGACTGAGGCAAATGCCCCAGTTGCCACCTCCCAAATGACGCCCCTGACACCGTTTACAATATTGTACACACGCAGAAGAAAACATCTAAGAAAACATTGTATTTATTTAATTATTAATTATTAGAATATGATAAAGAAAAGTATGTTCGCGATACAGTAAAATAATGATTACAAATGTATAAACTGATAGTAAACAATAATTAACTTACCGAACTCACTTAACATATATTAATATGTCAAGTTTGTCAACTGACAGTCTGTAGGTAATAAGTACCGCATGTATGTCATTTGCCGCTATTTAGACTTTAATAGGTATGCTCGTTACAAACGCTGAAAGAATAAGATTTATTTATTGTATATTGTTGTTATTTACTTTATAGTCAATACCGGCATAACATTATCGTTAAACCCTGTGATTAGGTTAAATGTTTATAGTATGAATAGACAGTAGCATAATATCAGTCTAAATTTCAAATTATTTTACAGTTAAAAATATGATAAAATGTTCAATTTTTGAAGCTAATGGTTGAACATTTAAAATAAGGATTCTCATAAATAGTTTAAATATATTATAACTAAACAATCTAAAAAATATATAATTACAGTCAAATTTATTTGTTTTAAATTATTACGTTCGAATTTGGACAAAATTACATTCTAAAACCAAGAGTAGGTACTAATTTTAGTTATTTTGTTGTACTTAATTCAAAAATATTATTTGTCGGCATAATATGAAACTTTTAAAGTATATTATTATATTCTATACACACAATGAAATTTTAAAATGTAATTTTTTGGCAAAAATGAATTTAACCTAGAGCTGGCCATATTATCGGTATAGGTACCGATAATGACCAGTATTTAAAAAATACCGGTATTCGGTATTTTCTGTATTTAGAATAACGGTATACCATGAATCGGTAATTATATATTATACTGTTGATATTGAAAATACCGTGGCACGGTGACTACTGAAAATATCATATAACTACATTTTTATATAAGACCAATGTAACATAATATAAGTTGGGAACACCTAATTTGGAAACACTAATAAATGTAAGTAGATACATGAGATTTTGACTGAAATTTATATTAGCATTTTCTATACACCATAACATTTTCAAAATACTTTAAATTGATTCAAACTATTTACTATTTTGAGCTGTTTACAGAAATTTTCAGTTTTAAATTTTTTTAGTTTTTTTATTCTATATAAATATCAATTAATTTTATTTGTTGGATAAAATTTAAAAGGAAAATTTAAAAGAAGGCTCTTAATATATTGTTTTAAAGATAGATGAAAAGTATTAAAAATCCATAGTCACAATTTTTTTTTTATAAGCCTTTAATGTTCATAAATGTACGAGTTAAATTAAAGTGCAAATTATGAGTTAGAAATTCATAAACTTATTCAATACAAAATTAATACAAAAAGATACAAAGATAAGACAAAGATAATATAATAGATTTCTTATAAGTTTATCCACCTTTATCAAAAAAAAAAAAGGGGGCTCTGCTGTACAGTAGGTTACAAGTGGGTCACTGTATAATGGATGGTATTAAATTTGCATTCAATGATATAATAGCATTGTATAAGAAAAACGATTCTGAGCCGAGACGCTATGTCAGTCTAGGTATATGACATATTATATAGGTACCTACTTATCTTATATACTTAAAGTATTAAAAAAATTGACCTATAATATAGGTGTACCTACGAATAATATTATACAATCACAACAAAATAACTAAAATAGTTATTCTACGTTGTTTTTTAAGTAATTTCGTCCAAATTTGAACTTAAAATGACTTTCAAAATAAACTGTGTTTATGTATTGTATTTTTAGATTTTTTGGTAACAGAATTAACTACTTATGAGGAATCTGTTTATAAATTTTCAGTCCTTAGATATAAAAGTTAAACATTTTATAAATTTTTAACTAAAAAATAATAATTCAATTTTAAGTTTGATAAATTTTGTCAGAATTCGATCTTTAAATGCTTATAAAAAAAATTGTGCATATGTATTTTTAATATTTTTCAACTGATATTGTAACAATATATCAGGAGCCTTGTATTAAATTTTTACACTTTTTGGCAAAACAGATAAACCTTTATTGATATTTATAGAAAAAAAAAAAAACTAAAAAAATTGAAAACTGTAATTGTCGGTAAACAGCTCAAAATGAGTCAAAATATTTTCAAAATTGTATGGTGTATAGGAAATGCTTATGTATAGTGATACTTTATGCCTTCCAATTTCAAACTAAATATACTAGAAAGACAAGAAATAAGTAATTGTGTAAAAAAAAAACGGTGGAAGATATTCGTGATAAACCGAGTAAATACTTTTCAAAAACTAAATAATAATAAAATATATTTTTTCTTATAGTTAGCTAAAATATTAAATATTGATATAATATATTTAATTATAGCTATAATATTAAATATGGGACTAAAATGTTATAGTAGTACTATAAGAAACTCAGTAAATTTGACTTCGAATGACATGTCATTATTGAAAAGAAATTTGTATAATGCACGTAGAAAATTAATGCCACCAGTTCCAACTTCACGCTCTGGAGTTATCTCTTCACTTATTCAGATGGCACCAAAAATGATTAAAGATGAAAGTTTTTTAATTTTATCTGATTTCGATAGTGAGTTTATTATACTAGGTGATTCTTTTATCAAACAACACTCATTATTTCAAAAAGTGTACATTTTTTTGAAAATATTTTTTTACATAGTTTCAAGTCGCTTATAAAACAAAGTTTTTATAAAAAAATTATATTTTTAAATATTTTTTATCCTTATAATGTTTTATGTTTTTTACTTTTTTAAATGACAACTTAGGGTTTTAATTTTATATTCTAAAGTAGAATATTTTTCTTAGTATTTTGATACATTAAAATCGAATTTGAGGCGAGTAGTTTACGAGTTATAAGTATTTAAAGTTTAGACGAGCGGAGTTGAGTGGTTCGGGGTTACCCCGCGAAATGTTTGTCCACTTCACCACTCATCAAACTTTGAATATTTATAACTCATAAAATACTCAACCCAAATTCGATTTTCATGTATCAAAATACTAAGAAAAATATGCTGCTTTGGAATATAAAATTAAAACCCTAGTTGTTATTCAAAAAAGTAAAAAACTTAAAAAATTATAAGGATAAAAAATATTTAAAAATATAATTTTTTAATAAAAACGTTGTTTTATAAGCGACTTGAAAATATGTAAAAAAATATTTTCAAAAAAATTTACACTTTTTGAAATAATGAGTGTTGTTTGATAAAAGAATCACCCAGTATATAGTTGTATTACAAATATTACATTTATGTATCTCAGAAACAATTTATGTGGATGGTACGTTTGATTATTGTGTTAAATTCTTTTATCAGATATTTACTTTTCATGGCTATTTTAATGGACATTATATTATTTCACTTGTCTTCTGTCTTTTAAAAGATAAAAAATAATGTAAATTAGCTTTTTTACCATTGGACATTGGTGTTGACGACAATTCCAACCGTCATCTATCGAGTCCGAATGATTTTTTAAATCTGTAGCGTACTCGACAAATTGTTGGAATGACATTCTCATGATTTGTGTATCCACAGCAATAACAATATAGGAAATATAACACGCCAATTCAATAACTTTTGTAGAAAACTGCGATGTAGACTTAAATCAAATTATTATACATAGTTTGGTCTCACTCTGGTAGTCTGGTCGGACGCGCTCGTTCAATTTTGGTCGAGAAAACTAAATAATGTCTGTCGTCGATAAGTTATACAATGCATTATGATAATTTGTGAGGTACAAATGTTTAATGTATGAAATCTAATATTCCACGAATAAAAATCCATGATGAATTTTGACTCGTATTGAGCTGTTTACGGACAATTTCAATGTTTTTTTATTCAATGTATTTTAGATTCTGAGTGGAACGACGAATGTATTGATTTTACAATGATGTGTGTTCTTTTTTTTAAATTTAAAATTTTTTTTTTTTGTGTGTGTCATCACGTTTTAGGACAGTAAAAGTGAATGGATTTTTTTCAACAGTATCTTTTCTGATAGGAAACTGAATCTAGTTGGTACTTTGGGGGACCAAAAGTAAAAATTTCCCAGTAGTTTTCACAAGCGCCGGGAAAAACAATATAAAAATTAAGGAAAAACGGGAATTTTTACGCAAAATCTGTTTTCGAGAAAATTGATTTTGGTGTTTGGTGTAACTTTAAAACAAATTACCGTAGATAAGTGAAATTTTCACTGGTTGTTTATATTTGCATTTTCTATACACGATAACATATTCAAAATATTTTGATTTATTTTGAACTGTTTAGGGACATTTTCAGTTATTAGTTTTTTTTTTTATGAATATCAATAAAAAATAATTAGTTGGTTAAAAAAGTTTGAAAATTTAATAGAGGGCTTCTAGTATATTGTTTCAAAGGCAGATGAAAAATATTAAAAATCCTTAATCACAGTTTTTTTTTATAAGCATTTAAAGTCCAAAAATTGACAAAATATCGAAAAAGCACGAAAATTAGCAAATTATTTTAAGTTAAGAATTCATAAATATTTTTCTTTTTAAATCTAAGATTTTAAAATGTGATGCAAGATTCCTTATAAGATTATCTACCTTTATCTAGAAATAAATGTCTATTAGAAAGTCAAATTAAATTTTTTGAGGGTTTGAAATTCAAATTTTTACAATATTGGATATTCACTCGATTTTTCATGTAGCGATTTCCTTATTTTGTTGTACTTCAAAAACGATTAATTGTAGATACATGAAAATTTTATTAAATGTTTATATTAGCATTTCCTATACATCATACAATTTTGAAAATATTTTGACTCCTTTTGAGTTATTTACGGACATTTTCAGTTTCCAATTTTTTAGTTTTTTATTCTATAAATATCAATAAAGTTTTATCTATTTTGCCAAAAAGTGTAAAAATTTAATACAAGGCTCCTGAGATATTGTTACAATATCAGTTGAAAAATATTAAAAATACATATGCAAAATTTTCTTTTATAAGCATTTAAAGATCGAATTTTGACAAAATTAAATATTAGATACTAAAAACTGAAATATTATTGGATAGGAAAGTTACCAAATTGAGATGAGAATAAAAATACAAAATACTGTAGAAACAATTTTTAACCTACGTTTGTAAACTAAAAACAACATCGTTGTTTGTAAACTAAAAACAACATCGTTGTTTTTAAAAGCCCACTGTATTTGAAAAATTAGATCGATAATTATAAATTAATATCTTATGAACAATTTAATTTAAAAAAAAATAAAACAATAATATAAATTATCATAATGTTATAGTTTGCTATATAATTTTAAAATGTTTAATACGATGCCTTACTAAGTGTTGAAAAATAGTCAAAACACACATATTTATGTCCTTACTTATTCGGATTTCGTTCAGAGAGATGAGAACTTCAATGATAAGTATTTAAGTACTATAAATATTTATATTTTATAGCAACAATTTCCAAGGCTATAAACTAATTAAAACCACAATTGTTTTATAAAATACATTTAAATATAATAATATTATACAATAGGTATTTAAATATTATTTAGAAGATTACATTTTTACCTATGTTTAAATATAATAACATTTGAAAACTTTGTTCCAAACTGTACTAAAACACGAATTATTTTTCATACCTACTACTGAAAAGTCAGATATGATTTTCAACGTTTATGTCCGCTCTCCCGTGTAGCGATTTTCTTATTTTTTTGTAATTCGAAAACGAATAACTGCATGTACATTGTACATACTATACTGTACGTCGTCATACCGATAATTATTTGATTTATTAAAACGAAATAATAATCACCTAATGTGTGCGTGTTACGAATAATATTATTATATTTCGTCGTTTGCGATCGAATATTATCTATGATAATAAAATAGCCATAACGGTGTCTTGATCGCTGCGAAGTCCGACCTTTGGGTCGAACATATTAATGTATTTTGATTAAACGAATGACCGCTCAGTAATAATTATTAATGCTTGTTAAACTGGCGAAACATGTTTACATATTATTATAATTAATTAATATTAAACTATATAATACTCGTATGGGGATTTTTAATATCGTCGACTTGGTAAACGTAAAAACCGTCAGAAATCAGTAAGGCCACCAGATTGATAAGACTGTTGTTGTTAATTATCGACACGCAAAAAATGTGCCTTGACCTTTAGAATTATTTCGAATTGCTAGTTTTATTTTGCTATACTCCGAACGAATACTCGTCGTTCTTAAAATAACTAGGTAGGTACCTACTGTAAATATTATTGTAAAAAAATGCCCAAGAACATATTATTATTATTATTATTATTATTATGGACTAATTAGGTTAATATGCATTATATTATTCCCTCAAGCAAGTCTCCGTTATAAAAAAAAAAAATGTACTATCGTAAACATCGCAATAAAAACTGTATTTTTAGCGTTAATTTACTTATTGTTCATCATAAGTTTGCACATACGACACACCTATCTACCTATATCTGTATAATATAATATTATATTTCGATGTGTCTATAATACATTTATTTATATTATATACCTATACTTGTGAGTGTTTTTCTTATTTTTATTTCCGTTTAGATAAACAAAGGTACCTATTTACGTTATAATAATAGGTATTATATTGTAATCGCGTATAACACACATATGTATACATTTATATATATACATTATATATATAATTGTATATACAGAGTGTCCAACGTGTTCGTTTTCGTGCACGTCTGTACGCCAACTGTAATCAAGTTCTACAGCTTAGCTACCTATCTAGTATCTATGTATTCGTGTTTCAAAAAACACACTTAGGCCCAAGCAAGACCACTTTATTTAAAATGGGAAGGGGGAGTGTAGACCTCATGTTTTTTTATTAGGTATTAATAAAAGCCAAATATGAGAAACAGTCTTACAGAGTTCATAGGTGTAGGGCGATCAAATATATTTCTGGGGGAGGGGGGCTATACATTTTCAATCTGGTGTCTCGTGGGGGCCTCTGTCCTCACACCAGCATTTGGTGAAAATGTCAACTATTTACGGTAATTCGTCGTCTTTGAATTACAACAAAATATCAAAAATTGGTTGAGGAGAAATAGTTAATTTGAGTGTGAATAACCAATGTCAAAAAAAATTGAACTTCTGACGCTTATAAAAAATGAATGTGGCTTTGCGTAAATTTGTTTTTCTTATAGCTAGAAAAACTTATGAGGAATGTTGTACTACATTTCAAAATCGTATATAGGTATGTATAGAAAACATTTAATGAATTTCCAACTTAAAGCAATATGCGAATTGTCCTGACTTTTATGAATTTCGTCAAAATTATATTTTTAAACGCTCATAAAAAAATATTGTGACTGCATTTTCGATATTTATTAAATTTTATAATATGATGACAACTGATGTGCAACTTTGTATTAAATTTTCCAACGTTTTGACCAAGTGAAAATACCTAACCACATATAAAGTAGAAAAATCTTCATAAAATAAAAAATGTCATTATAATATGTCTCAAATAGCTCAAAAAGCATAAACAAATTTAGAGTGATATTTTTCAAGTAAGTACTTACGGTTATTTATTTTTAAGTTGCCTAGAACAAAAAAACAATATTGAATTTTTCGAAAACTGGTATTGCGTAAAAATGCTCGTTTTACCTTATTTTTTTTTTTTTTATTATTATTAATAAAAGTACTGGGAATTTTCAATTTGTATCTCTCAAAAGCACCAACTCACTCTGCTCAGAATCTAAAATTATATTATTTATTATGTTCTGATGTGAAACACGATTGTGATCAATAATTACAAATGTGATAATATAAGTAAGTTATGATATTATCATGAATTTACAATTACCTAAACGAAATACACAACAATAAGTCTGGGGGGTTCAAACATGGGGAGCTAAGAGGCCCCCTCCCCGAGCCATCTAGATACCCCTATGACAGAGTTGCAGCTTACTCTTAGCTAATTGTATGCGTCATTGAAGAAAACATAATATTGCGTGACTATTAATTATTATCAAATATAATATAATATTGACTATGCTAAATAAAAATATTTGGGAGGCTTAGACGTGTTGACTCGTTAAACTCCAAAAGTTATATCCATATTATTTTTTCTATCATAGTAAGAAGTATAGCTATTTTGAATACAGCAATTTGAACACGTCAAAAGCTTTTTTTTCTTGTTTTTGAATTTGTCTTGGAGGGGTGCCATTTCACCCATGTAATACGGACATTTTGGTTTATTTTCTACGCGAGTTTACTAGTTTAGGTTAACAGAGAAACACACTATTAACTGCAGTGATTGATCGGTCTGTTTTATGTATATAAAACAAAAATTATCGACCTCTGGCTCTGAAATATCACGGTATACGAAACATCCTGTATACGGTTCCCGCACAACGAGGTCCGTACGTAGATTCGAGTGTTATAAACTTATTAATATAATAACCGAATGTAATCGCGATTTACAGTAATAGGCGATCATTAGTGCGTCAAGAAATATTGCCCCGTTATCGAGACCAATAACACAACGGTTTCAATTGGCCGACACGAAATAATCGTTGTGATGCACTACGTAGGTATATCATATTATCGACGGGCCCCGACTATAAAACGCTGTTAAACGTCGGCTACTAACCACGAAACGCCGGCTAGAGCAAACTTTGGCGTCGCAGTTACTCATCTCGTATACGTTTATTAACACATCATCATTAACAATTATTAACGTGCCAGATCGATATCGTCTGTGAACAGTGTGACACGTTGTGCAGGCGAGGAGGACACCTGTTGTACCACTATCGGTTTTACCACCCACACACACACCGACTGCTCGTTTATCGTCGCAACGTGTGCAATTACTGCACTGCAACAACTATATAATTGCACTTTAATATCATATTTACAATAATATAGGCACCGAGAGACACTCAACAATGGTCGCTGAAAACGAAAAAAATGACAATGTGATCGTAAGTACACACAAGTATATAATATAATATATAATAATATAGAAGTAATATAGAGTATCGGGGTGTTGCGAGAGAATAATACTATTATTGGAGACTCGCTATAATAAATTCGCTCAATTATTATACGCGGTGCGTACGAATATTATTGTCGAACCACGAACACGACGTAATATTATAATGACATACGACAATCTATAATATGATATTAATTGTTTTTCTATAGACGAGTGAGGCAATCAAATCAAAATATTGATTTGTGTTAAGGCGAAAGTACAGCATAATATTATAGTAATAGTTGCGTTAAATACGTTGATATAAGTGACCCTAACATTAGTGTATTTGCCTTTTAGAGCTTGACGCGATGCGGAGATATCAATGCGATTTACAAGACATTATGCAATTAATTAACTCCAATATATTCGTTTCGGGCAATTATTACTTTCACACACTTGTTTGGGTGGCTCATGGTGAAGTTTATTTTACTTCAAAAGAAGTATCTTTTGTATAATTAAACAGTCCAGAGTTCAAAACAGATTTGAATTAGCAAACAACTTTGTTTATAACGAGTTTTTCATTTTTTTAAGCTTTCCAGACTTTTTTCTTTATAAGATTATACTAAATAAAATCACAAAATATTTAATATAACTAGGATAAAATATATTTAAGTAAACGATAAAAAAAAAAGAAAAAATACTGATGAAAATATTACAATTTTAGACTGATTTTTTTTCAAATTCGTTTACTTAATTATTCGATAATTATATATCGATCAAACAAAAAAAACATTTTAAGTGAATTAAAAAAAAAATGAGATAAGTGCATGTGTGAATGTGAGGAAGTTATACATCATGAAATTCACTGATGATAATTTACTACGCACATAACCTAATTGTTCGAAAATAAGAACGTAGTATTCGTATTGCCTACAACTAACTATTCTTACAAAAATATAGTATTGTTGGGTAATGAGTAATGACGTTGTGTTACACGACCTACCTTCTTCGTGGTGGCTCGATCGAATGTCTGTTAGTTAGTGTGTGTCGCTTAAATCGCGGCAACTCTCGTTTACATTTGTGCTTATTCCAAAAATTATGCCTATGTATTTTTAATATTAGATTCTGAGAGGAGCGAGGAAGCTAGTGGTTTTACAATTGTGTTTATTTATTTATTTTTTATTTTTATATCCTGTATACACAATTTCTACCAGAAGGAGTTCTTTGATTTCAACATATAGTACCTTAACTTTTAGCAAATTGGATCAATATTGAATATGGTACTTTAAAGAGGTCATTTATCGATTTTATCAATAGTTATTTAATGCCACGGTAAAAACCACCGAAAAATTACGAAAAACCGATGAAAATTGGATTTTAATTTCTAACTCTTTGTTTATTACCATAGAAACGAATAAAAAATAATAATACTATAATATTAATTCAACTTACATGACATAATAATTAATGACAATATAAAATATCCAGATTGACAACCGTCTCCACTCAGAATCGTTTTTCATATACAATGATAGAATATCATTGAATTTAAGTTTAATACAATCTATTATACAATGGCCCACTTGTAACCTACTGTACAGCAGAGCGACATCCAGTTACCCGCTTTTTTTCAACTGCTATTATAAAAATATATATTTGGCCTTGTATTACATTTTCACGCTTTTCGGCCTAAACAAATAAAACTTTATTGATATTCATAGAAAAAAAAATTTTTTTAATGCGTTACTCAAAAACTATTTAAGCATCCCATCTCGTTACTTTTAGATACAAGCAATTGGAATTACATATCTTGTTAGGTTAGGATAGTTTCAAAGAAAACTGTAATGAAGTTACACTTTTCAATCTGGCACTATGTTACTTTCATGTTACAGAAAAAAGAAAAACATGACATGGACCTTTCTTTAATTTCTACAAAGTATTGACAGTTGTTAATCAAATACTAACGTATGTAGAATAATGTATAGGTATAATAATGTTAATATGAACAAGAATCAAGATGTTAAAAGTAAAAAAGGTGGGCAAGTGGGTGTCACACTGCTGTACAGTACCTAAATAACAAGTGGGTTACTGTAATTGATTGTGTTAATTTGGATTCAATAATATATAATAGCATTGTATACGAAAAACGATTTCGAGCGAAGACGGTCAGTCAGTCTATGATATTATTGAGTATATATAAAAATATTAATAAAGTAACTTATATATTTACGTGTAACCGTTTTTTAAACGGTTAAAAATTAATAAAATTATTAAAAAATGTTTATGTATTTCTAACTCAAAATAATTTGCACATTTTCATTTTTTTAAGCCTTTTGTTAAAATTCGATCTTCTAATGTTTATAAAAGAAAAATGTGACCATGGATTTATGATATTTTTCAAATGTTACTGTAACAACATATTCGGAACCTTGTATTAAATTTCCAAGCTAATACAGTTTTATTGATATTCATAGAAAAAAAAACTAAAAAAATTTGAAACTGAAAATGTCCGTAAACAGTTCAAAACAAATCAAAATATTTTGAAAATTGTATCGTGTATAGAAAATGCTGATATAAACATTCAGTCAAATGTTCATGTACCTACGGTAATTTGTTTTAGAGTTACACCAAAAACCAAAATTGACTTTATTGAAAACCAATTTATTTGGATAATTAATACTTACAATACTATATTTTTGTAACAGTATTACGTATTTACCGTATAATTTTTTTTTAGACCTTATCGTCAGCATAGTGATAGTGGTATTTTAATATATTTAATGTTAAATAAAAAGTTGTTCTAATTAAATCAGCGTAACATACAAATTATAATACTAAACGTATCTTATAATATGATAAAGTTTCAACGAATTGAGATAAAATGCATATCTAGGTAATAGATATTTCAATTCAAAAGAGAAAAAAGAATATTATACTTGTAATCTCTAAAATAGCGTTTATGACTGTAGAACCAAAAATGTACAAATATGTTTATTAATAGACTTTTTTTTTAATACAATTAGTATAATAATAATATGTTTGTTGTATATTATATAATATTAATTGATTTTTGTATTATTGAATAGTGAAAATAAATTTACATACTACTGTATGCATAGTTAAATAACTTTATACGAACTTTTAACTAAATAGTTTATTCTTATTTCTTTGTTATCGTGTGAAATATAGAATGAAGAAATGGAAGTCGAAGATCCTTTCTGTCTGGAATCAAGTCCCCTAAAATTAACATTTGAGGATATAACGTCTGCCGCTTACAAGATAAAAGATGGTGTAATCAAGACAGCGTGTACAGTGAGCTTATTGTATTAAGTAGATATTTGATTTGATTTAACTATATTAATATTTAATTGTTCATTATTCGCGTGCAGAAATCGCATTTGTCCAGTCTTGTCAACATGGAACTTTATTTGAAAAAGGACTTTGTTCAGTACACCGGAAGGTATTATTAACAAATTATTTAAATCGATTGCAATCAACGTCTATTTAAATATATAACGACGTTTATATAATATACATAATATATAATATATATATATAAATATTCAATATATACTTATATCTATAGTTTTGGGGGTTTATTTGGTGAATGAAATAACCTATCCTAGAAAACAACGTTACTTCTAAAATATTACCATTAATTTCAAATTATGTCTTGGAATCGGTTAGGTAGTCGTGTATCGCAGGAACTCGACTATAGCATATTATGTTTGCATTTTTTAATATATAACATATAAAGATATTCAGTGCAAAAATATTTATAGTTGTATATTGACTCGAAGGAACTACATTCATAAAAGGGCCGTTAAGTTTTGCTTTTTGAGTAATTACTAAAAATCATAAATATTGTCGTGTATTGCAGCTTCAAGGAACGCGGAGCGTGCTATGCTCTGATGATGTTGTCTGACGAGCACAAGCGAAACGGCGTGATATCTGCGTCTTTGGGTAACCACGCGCAGGCTCTATGTTACCATGGTAAGCGGCTAGGAGTGCCGGTGACGGTGGTTATGCCCACTGTTGCTCCGATAATCAAAATTGAGGCCTGCAGGAATTTTGGCGCAACCGTCATCGTTAAGGGCATCAACATGAAGGAGTCCAAGCACATAGCTCTCAAGCTGTCCAAAGAGAAAGACATCATTTACATCAATGGGTATGTACAGTGGATAATATTATGCTAATTTAATAATGCTACAGCAGTGCAGCGCCATATTAGAATAGGAATTTAATTTAACCACGCATTGTACATTTAAATCAAAATATTATATTGTAATAAATTATATTGTGTGAGTTTTCCACCACCGTAGAGTTAACTTATTATTCGATTCCTCGTTTCAGTGGGTAACTCACCTCTAAATAATACTTACATATTTCTTCATATTTGTGTGTTAACGATTTTCATTTTTTCCACATCAGAGTTCACCATTTGAGCACTACAAAAGTCTGAGATTACTTACTTTCTACAGCAATCAATAAATATTAACATAATATATAAAATGTAATAAACAATCAATATTTAAGTATTTTACAAAGGATTGTCCCATACAGGTACGATCACCCTCACATAATGGCCGGCCAAGGTACAGTGGGACTTGAAATATTAGAAGACGTTCCGGATGCTGATGCGATCGTCGTTCCGGTTGGTGGTGGTGGTCTGCTGGCTGGCGTGTCATTGGCTGTCAAAACACTGAAAAAAGACTGCAAAATAATCGTGAGTATAATATTATGATTTTCACAGTACCGCGAAATAATGTTTGAAAAACAAAATTGTATTAAGTATTCAAATGGTTCTATGTATACTTTTAAAATCTGTACATATTGTATTTTTTAATTTTTCTCCAATGAGGATTTTATCCTGTTTTTTTATATTTTTTTTTATCGATGAATCTTGGAATGAATAATATCAACATATTATAGTTTCATATTATTATGGAATCTTAACAAATAGAAAATGTTCTCTAAATTAAAATAATTTGGAGATATTGTGATTTTCCGGTTTCCTTAATAACATTTAAATGTGTCTAATGCCTATATATTATGCAGGGTGATTCTTTTATCATGAAACACTCATTAATATTTTTCTAAGTATTTTGGTTCATAAAAATTGAATTTAGGGCTAGTAGTTTATGAGTTATAAGTATTTAAAGTTTTGATGGGCGAAGTGAAGTGGTACGGGGTTACCCCGCAGAATGTTTGTCCACTACTCCGCTTACCTAAGCTTTAAATATTTATAACTCATAAATTACTCATAATAAATTCGATTTTTATGAATTAAATACTTAGAAAAATACTCTGCTCTGTCGATTAAAAAAGTAAAAACTTATAAAAGTATTAGGATAAAAATATGAGTTTTTAATAAAAACATTGTTTTTTAACAACTCTAATATATATATAAAAAAAAAATGTTCACCAACATTTATTCTTTTTGAAATAATGAGTGTTTTATGATAAAAGAATCACCTTGTATAATAACATATTTTTAAATGCATTCAAATCATAGCTTGCATTTGAAAAAAAAATTCCGTTTTACGTTATTTACAATTAAACGTTACACAATTTTTGGGTTTATCGTTATCCAGAATTAAAACGTTATATAGTTTTGGTGTTTATTTAGAATAAATACGTTATTTTACCCGATATTCCAGTAAGTAGTATACTAATTAATTTTTTTCAACATCGTTACCAGAAAATTATAATTTGTTATTTTATTAATATTTAATATTGGTATAAATGGTATTCTATATACCTAACACCTAGGTATTTTATATAATTACGTTGGACATTTTAACTGAATATGTTAATAATCTAAAAAAAAAATAATTAACTAGTTAAGTTAAAAAGTTAAAAAAAAAATAACTTTTCAACAAGTTAATGCCCACCTTTGCATTTTCTGTACTGGGGTAGAAATTGTTCTACCTGTGATTGCGTTATTTGTTTTAATATGTGGCTAATATAAATAAAATGGATGTTTTAACAACAGTATACTAACACTCAAAGAGGACCGCAGTAGTACAGACTACAGAGTAGACAAAGTACAGAGTGAATACATAATAAGTCTATACTTTAAACTTCTACAGAGCAATTATCGGGGCATCATTAATCATTATTAATGATAATTAATAATATTATTAAACTAGGTATTTGCTTTTTATCAATTAAATTTAAAAATTATCAATAACTCCAAAAAAATGAGGGTAGGTAATGTTCAGGATACGAAATACAATATAATCAATTCTTAGATTTTTTTCTAAGACAAAAGTAAATAGTATGAAATAAAATATATTTCTATAAAACCAATATATTATATATTAATATAACCTTACTTTTAAATAAATTGATTTTAAATATGTAAATAATTTTGTTTTGCGTTATTTTTTTATTTAATGATATACTATAAATTACGTTTTGAGTTATTTTTTGTTTATTGATATATTATATATATTGTTATTCGTTTTGCTTTGTTTTGCGGTATTTAATTATTTTTGATTATCGCTTTCCATTATAATTACGTTTACAAATTTCAATCGTTATTTGTTAAATATAACGTTATAATCATAACGTTATTATAACGTTTGCAAGCCCTGATTCAAATATATTATTAGTATAATACTAATCTATAGTATTCTAATATAATAACACGGCGTATTGAGTAGGCAATTTAGCCACACCACTACAGCCATTTGCGAGAAAAACATTTTATATTTTTATGTACTATCTATATCTAAGATTATTATGACATTATTTTGGTGACTTGTCGGTATATGTCAAATGACAAGTAAATGTACATTATTATGTAACATGTTTAAGTCTATTTGGACATTTTATATTCTATATGAATTTGTGTGTATTTAAGGCTCCTGCAAATATGTAATTTTTAAGGAGCTGTGTTTAGGCAATTATTTCGTTCTTGCGATTTCTGTTCATCTTTGGGTGTGTAGTAAATGATCATTAGTGTGTGTATACTCCCCTACCATCACCCACGACCCACATCAATATACAATTCATTGTTATTTCTTGTCTCGTTTATGGTCACACGCATACACATGCACAAGTCATTTAAAGTCATTAGATCAAAATATTCAAAACCAATTTATGGATGTGAAATAGAAGTTTTACTGAAAAAAATAAGGTACTTATAGTGGTTCGATTTGAAAAATGTAAAGATGTTTATGTTGGTAAACAAGTTTAGCTCTCAGCGGTCGGAGCACTTTTTCAATTTTGGCAAATTCTTGACGAGAATAAATATTTTACATATTATACATTTATAAATTTTTAATATTAAATATATTCAAAAATATCTAAAATATAAAAAATATGCTCCAACCTATGCAAAGTAAACTTGTTGACCAATTAAAACATTTTTACATTATTTAAATCGAACAACTAGAAGTACTTTAATTTTTGTCAGTCGCTAAGGTCATTTTGATGAAAAATTAATAGGGTTTGCAGTGACCTTAATCAGTAGATTTCTGAGGCACATTAATATGTAAGTTAATATAATATTATTGAAACGACATAAAAGTATAGTACCACCTGAAAAAACTGCATGACATTAGTAAGACAGATTTTAACTTTGTAAAAAATTTTTTTTCATACACATGCGCTATATTTGAAACAATTTTTATTATTCAAAAAACGATTTATGTTAAGACGTATCATATGTATATAACTAAAAATTGCTAATAAATAAGTTGAATAAATATTTAAAAATTACAATAATTTTAACATAGTTAATTTTGTTAATGAATTTGCAGAACCCGTTAACAAAATTAAAACCAGTCAAACCAAAATATAATTTATCTGTATTTTAATATCTTACATGGTTTACAGAAAAACTTTAAAGTATATTCTTACGTATCCGAATATGGTGACCTGTATCTCGGGCATTTCGCATTTGTAAAAACTCATTAATTAAATTTTTTCAAAATTTTCATATCAAAACTACATACTCGTTTAAATTTTAAATTAAATTTATATTATAGGTACAATTCACATATAATTGAATATCTGAGATCCCGAATAATTATAAAGTATTATCATTCGAATTTAGATTTTAATGAATCAACAAGTGGACATGGTTTGTGAATCACTTTATATAATATTACTTTTGATATGTATTGTATGAAGCGCCATAATGATAATAATATATTATACTGTGAGCTATTGAGAAAGTGTAGCGACTTGGGTTATTTGAATGTTATCAGAGTATAATTCCATATTTTATTGTTTTCAGGGCGTTGAATCCGACCGCGTGCCGAGTTTCACTAAAGCCATGGAACATGGTAGTCCAGTAACCGTCGATGGCAAAAGCACGTTGGCGGATGGCTTGGCCGTGCCAAGAGTCGGGTGTAACGCGTTTGCCACCGCCGCTGGTTTGGTTGATAAAATGGTAAGTACGCGTAGTCCAAATCGGTTGTCCCGTACAAGGTAAGGTCGCGGCTAAAATATTATATCCAATCACATTCTCCAAGCACAACAACACGCGAATATTAAAAAAATAAAAATTCGAGAAAATTATTGCGTTAGAGCTTGGTTTAAGGTCTGATCCAGGGGTAGACTAGGACCCATTCAGCCCACTGTTATGAAAAAAATCGGCACTATACAATAAATTACTACCTACCTTAACTTTTAGAACTTAACTATTGACTTTTGGCTACTCACGAATCACCATAATCAATAGGGAGGTAGGTGATGAATGTTTTTAAAATTTCAATTTATTTGAGGTAATATTAATTGTTCTTTATTTGTATTGTACTTTAAATCATAAATCATAGGTAAAATGTAGAGTATAATAATTGTGAATAAAGTGATGGATAGATAGATTTTTTCACTTGGGTACATAATAATTTAAGGAATAATGAGTTACTTAATAAGTAGGTAACTCATACTTAGTATAGATCTATTTACAACTATTTATTCTTTGGTTATACTTAAAGCAATCCATCTTTTGTTTCATCAATTGTTTTGGGTCATTGACAACGGCCATATTTTTTTTTTTTTTATACATTTTCAAGTTATAACGAATTTTCGAAAAGAAAGTTAATTCCTAGTTGGTGTATTAAAGAGGTCAACATTTATTTATTTATTTTTATTTAGTGTAACTCAAATCTTATAACCGTAGATACTTTAAATTTTCACAAAATATTAATATAACCATATTATAATATGATAAGTGATACAATTTTAAAAATAAATAAATGTTCTATAATTATATAATAAGTAATTAAGTGTAATAGCAGTATAATATTGCTTCATTCTCATCAGAATGTAATTTTAGACAATAGTACCTACTGTCATAATATTTCAAATGAATGCTCAAAACATGGAAATTCAATCCACTACACGTGGCTCGGCTCGTGGGCTGTATCTCAACTTGAGCCACTTAAGTTGGTTTGGTATTATAGAGTATCGTAGAAGTGCTGTTATACCTAAAATGGTTATACCTACTTGTAGTGAAGTAAATTTGTATAATATCGTATTATACATGGTATTATACACGCTGTATGGAATTATTTTATACAATGGTATGAAATCTATATAAAACTTCTTTGTCTTTAAGTGGATAAACTGTTTGAAGAAAATTATTAAGACAAATTGACAAATAAAAATGTTTGTTAAATTTAAATATGTTTCAATTATTTACAAACAAAAAAAGTATTAATTATTTTATTTTCTATTATTTAAAAAAAAAAAAAAACCATTTATTACTTACTTTACTTATTATTTAAAAAGGAAACTAAAATACTAAAGTGTTAAAATTGTTAATATTAACTATTAATAATTAATATTGTTATTTTTTTTACATCAAACATTTATTTTATTTATTATTTAGAAAAAAATAACCAAAAGAGTCATTTATGTTTATTAAAATTGTTAATTATTACTTTACTTGTTGACTTTGTTATTACTTTTAAATTTAATTTATATTATTTTATTTATTTGTATTAAAAAGATTCAATTTTTAAATGGGAAATGGACAATGGTTCAGTAATCAAGTTTAAATTGTATATGTAATTTCAAATTTGCATATCTTTTAATACATTATTACATACGGTATAAAATGTGTATAATACTTTATGATACAAACAATTATTATACCATACTTAAATATAACAGTATTATACAAGTTTAATACAAGGTATAATAGTATTATTACGGTATAATACAAAAATAATAAAATACCGTATTTTAACATCACTACATACTTGGCACAGCGTGAGGCTCGTGTTTCCACAAAGTGGTTCCTTGGTAGTACCGAGACTCACGGGTCACGAACCGACAGCCAAGCCAGGGCGAGCCGAGCCTAGCTGTTTCGTTGGGTTTCGTTAGTTTTCGTTAGGTTTAGTGAGGTTTAATCCAACCTAACACCGCTAACGGCATTGTCCTGCATTATTATTTAGATATAAATTAATTCTATACCGACAGCGCCATCTAGTGCTTAGAAATTATTTTTAACTCTAATATGTGAGTTAAGAACTGGCCCTCAGAGCTGCTAAATTTTCTAGTTAGATAGCGCTGTCATATACGATTTGTAGTGATGAAAGGATTGTGAACAAATCAATTACTTTTTAGAAAATTTATTGAGGAGCTCCAGCTCAGGGGTACTATTATGAGTCCTATTATTTTCAATATTCCCATCTGCCACGTGAAATATTTCAACTGGAAAGAACGGACATAATATCATTGTAAAGTTTGCAATAAAACTTGCAGAAGTTGTGATAATAAAATAATTTTATTGCATCACTGATTTATAATATAATATTATATTACTCGTCACTTGTATAATATTATAGATTGTAATGGTATTGAGAGTAGTATCAGCGGGTGAAAGCCCACCTTAGGGTCAAACAAATATGAGTTCTCGTAATATACGATATTAAGACATGATTCAGTATATGACTCAATATATTTTGGTAAATCAGTAAATGCATTTGAACAACAGCCTGTTGCTACCGCCTTTACACCTCTTACACCTATAGGTGTGTTCACAAACCACCACATCATGTCATGTAGTATTCAAAATGTAACAGTTAATGGGTAAATAATTATTGTAGAGGGCCCTAAAGAAAGTTACAATAATTTTTTTAAATTAAAAATAATCCATGGTTCGTATTTTAGAAAAAATTAACTTACCGTATTGGGAGATAAACATTAGTAAATATAAATATAAAAATATACCACCGATAATTTAAATAATAAAAAAAATATTATAAGTAATAATAGAGTTGTTATGTTTTTAACAGAATTATATATTTGTATTATTTATAAGCTAAAAATAAAATATAAAATATAAGGTCCCGGAAATATGTCATCAGTATGCTCACCGAAACAAGTGTGTATTATAATAGTCACAATGTTTTTTATTTTTCCTTATGGTATCGACGACGTTGCTGGAACTTCTTGCGAATTACTTCGGCAACGCCACCATCGTTCATTAGTTAATTATTAATGACATACAACAATTTACGAAACTTTCAGGAAACCGAAGACTACTTTCCATAGCTATGGCTAGTGTATATGTGTAGACTCCGGGCTGCCCGAGAGTCTACATTTAGTTTTTACAACTGACCTGGTCGATAAGGGATAGACAGGTTATTTCTGTATTATAGTCACAATCTGTTTATATCCCTTTATCGTGTATGTGGACCACAGGGTCTTAGCTATAATCTCCCACCCACTACCATTTGATCCGAACACAGTGAAACAACGGATTACTGTAGACTTAAACTCATGTATTGATAGCGGTGAAACTATCTTTTTCTAGATTGTTGTTACGGAGGAATGGATATCAATGGCAATTCTACGACTTGTCGAGTCGGAGAAGTGCGTAGTGGAAGGCGCCGGAGCCATCGGACTAGCAGCCGTGTTGTCTGGTACTTTGGATGAGTTTGCGGGAAAAAAGTGAGTGGGTAGTATAATAATCGTAGTCGAATTGCTGCTTTTAATGTGATAGAATATTAGTCGTTTCCAGGCATCTACCCTTATCACAGACGGTAAAACTTTCTAGAAGATTTATGAATTAAAAATGAACTTATAATAACATTGATATGTTTTATGACCAATTAATATACTAGGTACATTAGTGGTATCACATAATGTGTAAAAATACAGTATTATGCTGTTATCGCAATAATGCGTTATTTCTAATATTATTAACTTGTATAGTTGTATTACCACACACACATTTACCTTAGTTATTGCCTTTAGCTCATGTTGAAATTTGAGCCTCAGTGACAGCCTGACATTAATAAAATGTTGAATGTGATAGGCTTATGATATAATATTATGAACGTTGTCTTTGCTTGGTAGGTGACCAAGTCTGGCGTTGGTGATTATTTTTCCCCTTTAAATTTATTTAATTTAAATAGCGCAAAACTATGTCCTTCAGTCAATAATATTATAAATTAATTTTAGGCGAATTAACGTTAATGGTAAATAATGGATTCGAGTCGTAATAAATCGTGTCATATAATTAGTTATTGAACGATTAGAATAATATTATTAACTGTTATTATAATATATTGACGTTATTTTCAGAGTCGTTTTGTTGCTGTGCGGTGGCAACATCGATACGTCCATACTGGGAAGGTGTTTGGACAGGGGACTGGCCATCGATGGTAGACTGGTTAAGTTCCACTCGACTTTAAGCGACAGGCCCGGTGGAATTGCGGAACTGTGCAGAATTTTGGCAACGATTGGCGTTTGCGTGAAAGACATCATACACGAAAGGGCTTGGCTGTCGGACGACGTCTTCAGCGTTAGGGTCAGTGTGTTTAAAAAAAAAAAAAATTATAACTTAAATCGTTAGTGTTTTGATAAATGTGTATATTAATAAAATAAATGGTAAGGCACCTTTAATGATAATAAATCATAATGAATTCGGATTTCACTCAAAATTGAAAGTAATAACCGGCTGAAAAATACGTGCGTTAAAAAATTTGACTCGTGTTGTGAATTGTGATGCGGCCAATGTCGGTCTGGCTCGCCAACCTAGTAGCGTGGTTTTTATATTTATTATTTATGAGAGCCAAATGCCGAAATGTCGTGATGTTTAAATGTGATTATATTATTATTTACTTTTTATAATATTATAATATAGAATATTATTCTAAACATTTATATTAAGGGGACATTGGCATTTGTTGTCTCTGTCTTACAAGTGTGAAGTGAGTAACACTTTCGCTCAGCAGATCACGTTTAGCTTTGTTAGTTTAAAAATTGGAGTGAATCAAGTTATGATACTTGATGGTAATAACATTATCGGTGTTTGTATGTGGGTTTTTTTACGATAATTCAGTTTTTAAGTGAATTGATAGCATTTTTAATTTACACTATATTATTATTATACACTCAAAACTGGCTAAAAAATTGAACAATCGAAAAAAGTAAAACCCACATGACCACGTACAAACACAAATAATGTTTTTACCATCAAATTTCATAATGGGTCGATTCACTATAATTTTTAAACTTACGGTGCTAAACTTGATTTTCTGAGCTTAAATTTCATAGACATATTAATATGTCTATTCTAAATTTGCTATGCCGCGCACTTGTAAGACGGAGACAACAAACAGCCGTGTTAAATTCTCTTAACTTCAAAAACAAAATGGTATCCAACCAATGAAATCCTATGGTTTTCTGTTTGGCTTCTGAAAAATATTAATAATTAGGGCTCAGAATTGTTTTTAAAGGCGATCTGATTTATATGAGGCGTGTCAATAAATTGTGACCTGAATGTCTTATGCTTATCTGTTACAGGTCAAAGTGGTATGCGAGACGAGAGACTTGAGACACGCCCGTTTGCTGCAGGAAGTGATATCGAAAAACTACAGTTCTTCCGTGTTCGGTGACATACCATTACCCAAAATTCTTTGAACTAAGCATTTACGTTTTTATTTTTTTCATTAGGGTTTGATATTTCATTATATATTATTACTTAACAATGGCGCGCGGTACTACTATAATTGACATAATCTATTTAACTATTGCCATTATGTTTTATAAATAAATAAACGCTTTATTTTTGTACTGCCAACGAAGTTATTTTATTTTTGTATTTTAACATCAAACACGCATAACAATATAATAGTTTAAATTAAAATTTTCACACAAAAATCACAACAGTTTTTACTAAATGTTGTTCGAGTAAATTGACAGATTTGGTAACACACACAACTCGTTCAAAAAAACTACAGAACGGAATCGGTAACATAGGTACCTATTATTAATATTATGTAATATACTAATAGGATATGAATATAGTATACAGTAATAAATAAATAAATAAATAAAATAATAACGTAATATATAATATAGTTAACACATAACAGAAACAGAACACGTTTTTAAATGTATATTAATAATTAATAATTATATAATTAGATTAACTTATTGTTTAAATAATTTATTAATTTTTCAAACAAAACAATTAATTAAAAACTAGTTGTATAGATAATAATAATAATAATATAGTTATTATAATATGTATATGATATACCTAATCCGGTAACATAATATTATAATTCATTTAAGAGGTATTTATGTTATTGTTTTGAACTTGTATTGTATTGTTATTAATAGAAGGATTAAAAAACAGCGGTGCCGAATCGATATAATATTTGGTTAAAACATTACACATAATCCTGTAAAAGGTAACTGTGAATATTTTTTTATGAAATTATTAATTGAAACAATGCAAATTATTATTTTTATAATTTTGAATGGTTTTATAAATTCTTTAGGCCAACAAACAAAATAAATAAAGTCGTTTAATGGCTTTTAGAAATATTCATAAATAAATTTCAGAGGTAATAACTGTATATTATGGTAACAAATTTTATAAATATTCATAATATAAATTCACAACAAACTTAAAATCAACAACAAATTTAAAAATAGTATTATAAATTACTTAATATATTTTGCTAGTATATTATTTTAATTGTATTTTAATATAATATAATAGTTTAAAAATAGAGCTACTATTATAATATGTGAAGGTAGGTACTCTTAAAGTCTTTCCATCGTCAATAACAGAAAAATAAAATAATTATTTTATTTTAAAACTATAACAATTATTCTGGTCTATTCTAAAATATAATGGGTTAACTTCCATCTTCTTTTGCCATTACATATATTTTCCAGTCTTTTATATTCCATAGTATATATTAAGCAAATCTCACATTTACTTCACTTTATTCACTACCACTTATTATAATCCATATAAAATACAATGTTTAGCAGATTCAACGAAACCAATACTGACAAGTCTGCCTTAACATATACATTCTTCACACTCTGAAATCTAGAAATACAACTGTAATTTTATATTTTGACTAACGCCATCATTCGAAATCTTATTTCTAAAATAAATTATAAATTTATAAAAAATATCTAACTTTATATGGTTAAATGTAAAATATTATGTAAATCTTTAAGAATACTAATCTACTATTCGATACATATATTTTCATAACTATAATGATCTAAAGCCTACAGGAAATTGATTTTATACAACGTTTTAAATTATTTTTTTGTTTTGTAAATAATTCGAACATCATGGCGATTTTACAGAAAATATAATTTTAAAAGACCTATTGCTTATAAGGGTTAAAAGTAATATAATATAATCATCTATAAAAAATGTTTTTTATAATTATTTATTTTCAGTCGTATAAAAATAATATGGTAAAATCAAGAAAATTAAATGTTGGGATAGAAAATTACTACTAAAGCAGAAGAGATTACAACCCCTTCGACCACCATAAGTCGAATTATCGACGTCATATCTGGTATCTACTTACAAACAATTTGGTGTTCCTTAACTTACTTGAGATTTTTCAACTTCCAATATTAACGCAAAACTGAACAAAAACATATAAATAATAATTTCACAACACGCTAAATACTAATACTTCTACTAAAACTTCAATGTTCGACTCCCTTTTTCACACTCATTCGAACTATCACTGTACTGACCCTTTGAAAAAAAAAAATTATAGACGTGTAGTACCTACCCCTTAGCTATATTATGCAATTATATATTAGTTTCTCTACTGAAAACAAACATTTAGAGTACCTATAGATAGAGTTTCTAAAATTAAAAAAAAATTATATTTACATTTATTTTTATATTATCTATTCGTTAAATGGTCTTAACACACTATAGAGCAAAATTACTTAAGATTATGGGTAGAATAATTATATTGTTTTTGATTTAATAACACAATAATATAAGTAATACTTAACTAACGATAGATAATTTTTCGTTAGTAGGAAACATATATGTTTAAGTGGCTAAGGTCTAATAGTTGTCAATTTGTAATTGTCCTTCAATGTTATTATTTTATTGTATCAGTATATTTTTAAATACCCAGATAATTCTTTCTTTATATTTTTCAAAACTCAGATTACCACAAATGTGATGACTACAGGTAATTATTTTTACCATTAGTTGAGGATTATGTGAAATGTATAATAATTAATAATAAATTGTTATAATATAGACGTCCCATTATCATTATTATTATACTTAAAATGATGATTGAATTGTGAGCGTTTGATAATATTATAATGTTTTGTCCGTTGTTTTGAGCCATGTTTGATAAGTTTAGCTATGACGTAAATCAATTTTCCAAACTATTTAAGTACGAATGTTCTAAGGCACTAGTTTGAAAATCGAAAAACTTATTATGATATTTTGTGTCTATTGAAAATCTTTTGGTGTGAGCGATTTTATTGTTAACCCTGTTTTTAGGTATGTTATTATAATTTATAATTCATTTATATTGTATGGACGGATGATGGACAAGACAAACTTAATCGTTATATTTCAAATGAAAACCAACCTTTTTATAATATATTTTTAAAGAGATGATTTTTTTTTTTTTGAAAATGTTGATGTATTATATACCTACCTCGAACAAGTAGTTTCTGAGCTATTAATTCTTTAGTACTAAGAGTAAGTATATGTAATGGACCTAATAATATTTAACATAAGTTTATTAAGATTTTATAGTTTTTAACTATTCTCTAATATTATAATAATTACTAAACTAATTCAAATACCACTCTCTAACTCACTCATTTATCGCTACATCTTAAAAACTACAAAACGTACTTCCTTGAAGTTTTGGAATAGTGGTTCCTTTAATCCATTTTCTGGGTCATGAACCTCTTTGAAATATAAAGTATAATCAAGGACCACCCTCCCAAAACTAAAAAAATATTATTTTTATTTTTATTACTTTTAATCATAATATAAGAGTTAATATATTATTAAATTATTGTGAATAATCACTTTTATGACCATTGTAGAAAATCTAGTCTTGTATATATGTAGTAGCAAATGGAATAAAAAATTGCATTGCCCATCTTTCAGCTCCCAGATAATTGAGGTGTTCGTCAAAGCCCAAAAATATTTGATTAAATTTATTGTTTGAAAATTATGGGATGTTATTTTGATCTTAAATTGATAAATTCATCTTTAACGAGGTCTGAATCGTGAATTGTATTTAAGCCCTTAAGAAACGGATTATCGGAAACTGTCCAGAAATATGAACGACTGTTCACAGTCAGATAAGGTACAAACATATAGTATGCATGAAATTGCCGCGGTTGTGGCCTCGAATATAGAAACTATATATTAAAACCAAACGTATGTATGTAGTTTATATACTTAATAACCACTCAGTTTTATTTGACGAAAATTTCACAGATTCTTTTTGTAGATGTCATAAAATTTTAGAGAGTAAGAAGTTTAAACCATATTAAAAAATATACCAAGTGCTAAATCCAATCCATGACTTTCGGTTGACTAGGTACACTGATACCAATTTGTCAGTGAATTGAGGTACACTGCCCCGTACACTTAAACTGAGACATCCTCAAACCAAAGTACACCTATATAGGTACTATTTAAGATTTTCCACAAAAAAAAAACTGGAACCCGAGATATTCAGGTAGAATGTTATAATAATATATCTACATTTTTATTTTAATCCTTAGTACATAATGTTTAATAACTCAGATACTACTCATTAGAATTTCATTCTAGATGGTCAAAATGCTTATAAAAATCATCCGATTAACAATTTACACTGAAACATGGCGATTCTTATTCGAAAATCAACAAGTTTGTGTCACCATATAGAATATTACTTAAATGGTATAAAAATCCAAGTATTTGAAAATATAGGTAGTTTAATGTGTTTAAACTTTACATTTGAATAATTTATTATAAAATTTGAATAAATGCATTGTAAAGGGATAAAAGGGAGGAGTTGGTTAATCACCTTGTATACGATTGAGCATATTATTATAATAGCCGTATAGGACAATGGGCAAGTAAAAGCTTTTAATTTAGAGATGTCACGCTATCAGAACAAATATACTTTGAGTTGTCGTGCTTTGAATTTGCATATATTTATTCTATGAAACTTTTGATTTTTTCTGAATATGTATTGTCTCCTTTGTTATATTTACAAGGGAATTTTCATAAAATCAACTTACAAAAGCAATAAGTATTTGAAAAAAATATTCTCATTTTTATAATTGTGCAAACAATATTCACGGAGTGGTCCTTACACCAATAAATACTTTTGATAATAAAATATATTTTAATGGTTTAAAGGTTTTGAATTTGATTTTGAAATTGTATAGAACTAGATGAAACTTACTCCTATATGAAATTCAATTAAAATGTTGGCAACATAAATACACGTAAAATGTAAACATACAATGCTATAGTAACGCTACCTGGCTAAAGGATTTATTTTATGTTAGTTATTATTATTGAAGTGTTTATAGTTATCCTAAGAGGCCCAAGGTACACTGTAATTTACCTGTAACTTCCTGAAAAATTATGCAAAAAACTTTAATTATATTATATTAAACCATATTATGAAGAAAAACAATTTTATGTAGGTATTTTATTATGGGTCTGAAAGGGTTAATGAGGGTCAATAAAACTTTATTGGTACTTGATATAGATATTCAAATAGAGCTCGAGAGGTGGATCTGGTACGATTTCGGGTATCCCTCCCCCCTCTCTTGGTAAAACCACTGCAATACATTTTATTATGTGACTTTATTTATGTTAATATATTATAGATTAAAATAAAATTAGTAGGTATAGGTATTATAGTACGGAACCATCGATGCTGATCGGATTTGGCCGGTGACACCTGGCAGTTGCACGACGGTGATTTATTGGAAGTTGAAGTGTGGCATTAAGTGTTGTCTTCAGGTTCTATATATACTGCAGAGAAATGTATTTTTTATTTTCTTGGTTTGATCCGGGATGGTCCGTTTAAAGAACACGCGAGGTGATCACATTAGTTGTTTGAAAACATTAATTGGCCTACATCAAACAAAAACATTACTATATATTAAAATATAATTAATTTTTACCTTTACTTTACTAGGTATATCATCGTTTTATAGTTATACAATATAAACTTGATATTATAAATTCTGAAATATGATGATATAATAAATTATGTACGGAAGCACATAAAGTTATTAAATATAGATACCTCGTTATTATTGTAGAAAATACAATAATATAATATTAATATATATATCGATTTTTTTTCATAATACCTTACCCGCACAGCAAAAAGTATTTAATATAACTATGGTATAAATATTTTCACGAAAATCGGAAAATAATATAGTTGTACAAATATTTTAAAAAGTTGCTTAAATAATTAGGAAATATTTTAGTTATATTCTTTGACCAAGAAGTTCATGTGTTTGAAAATATTTTATAGAAAACATTTAAAAAATATTTTAATCATACCTATATGTTTAAAAAAAAAATGTTTACGGAAACTTTATAAAAATATTAAGTCAACATTTTTATGCGATCATAATATATAGGTACTCTGCTCAAAATGAGACGATGGCAGCGATCAGTTTTCGTCGGGCGGCGGTCAGACATAAGGTCAGACGCTGTACACACTACGGCGATGCGTCGGGCGCTGCAATGGAAGAAAGTCACGCCCGTGAGCACAACTGGGCCGCCGAGTCATCATCTCATTTTGAACAGAGTATAGTACAATATTTTGTTATCATGAGAAGAAAATATTTATAAAATATTATTAGTCAAATATTCATTATTCAAGCACTTTATAACATTCACAAAATATTATCGTTTCCCAAACGCTGTGTGGGTTACGTTAATAATATTTATCAACAAATCGAATGTAGGAACTAACCTATAGGAATTTTATTTGTAATTTAACATTAAATTGTATTCGATGTTAATATTATATTTCTATAACATATATACATTATACATATAGCGTAGCCAATTGAATAGCCTAATGAAAATAGTAAAGGTCAGTTTATTATTTTTTATAACTTAATGCAGAGGTTCCTAACCAAGGAAAATCAGGTCCTAATAGCTGCAGAATTAATACAATTATTACAAGAACGTCGAAATTGTAGGTGATACTTGAGAGCAATCGAGAATCATTTCAACTTCGACTCTCCGTGAGCTATGATCAATTTATCACGATCGTTTCGTGCGTTTTCCGAACGTTTCCGAACGTTGTATAATACCCAAAAGGGACAACTGACAAAAAACAAAAAATTTTTATCGTTATAGGTACCTCAACAACTGGATAAAAAAGTATTCAGCTCACTCGCTTGGATATTGTTCACCCACTTATAAACGTATTTCTGAATTAAAATATTTTGATTAATATTGTGCTAAAGCCAGATGTTTGTATTGAGAATCGATATTTAGACGATTTTTAACCACGTTAATTAATAAACCGACGTGTGCGCCGTGGTTTACAGCATGTCGTTCGAAAAATTAATGATATTAAACAATTTTGATGAGTAAAAACCTAGTTACCAATATAAAGGTTATGCCTCGTAGACTAATCTGATTTATATGATTTTTTTGATTTATTTAAAAAAAGATACATTTTTACAGGTGGCATCTGATTTTTGGTTAAAGTTTAAAAGTTCTGATTAAGATCGGATGAGAGTGATTCTTACCAGTTTGTTGAATATGATGTGGAATGAGAGTTGTACACATAATATGAAAATTCTTCTAAAAAATAAGTGGTATAAATACAAAATGTACCCTGAAAAATATTTTCAAGATTCAACTGGTTTGAAAATTATGTTCAAATTCCAAGATTGAAAATTATTTGCCAGTTAATTATTACATTCTTGGTAAAATAATAATCATACCAACGAAGTCCCTCGAAGAAAACTCAAGCAATTCACATAAGACCTTATGTATGTTATATAGGTGTTATACTATCACAATTTTAGACCTAAGGATATCTAAAATGCTTATATTTGTATTTAATATTTCAATAAAATAGCAGGGTAAAATAAAAATACATTTGTAATAAAAGAATGTAATAAAAAATGGGATTTTGCATATTTTAAAGTTTTTGTTTAATAGATAATGTTTACGCATCATCTAGCTTCTTAACATGTTTTTTCTTTAACTAATCTCCAAAAGAAACTATCATAAAAATTTAATTTAAAAATAAAAATGTTTATAAATATTGTGTGCTTTCAGCGTGATTTAATTAACTTCTATGTTTTTTTTATTTTTTTTTTATCAAAGAAGAATATGAATGATGTCATTGATACGGAAGCAAAGTAAATATACAAAAATAGTTAAATTAATAATAAGATAAAAGTTTCAATATTTCAGTCGAGATTGTTTTGGTTATAGTGCATATTTGGTTATTTTTCAATGAATATCACTTAGTGTGTTTTTTGGTATCTTATGTAAATTTATATAAGATAACTGATGCCTGCAGGATTTAAAACTACCTAACTGTGTCATAGTTACTACTTATTAGTTACTACTTGTTTGTTGTAATATGATCTGCTGATACGGCTTACATAAATGAATTTATAACAATCTTGAATACTGTACTGAGCACAATTTCCTGGATTGAAATTGTATGAGATTGAGCATTGTTATTGTAATCCTGAAAAATAATAAAATTATGAATTAAGTATTTTGGTCACAATTATAATTTATTTAAACCGATTTCCGTTTGGACACTATACAGCGGTAATGGACCCGAATTTTAGTGGGAACTTTCAAAGTTTCACTTGACTATATCCAACAAAATACAATTTACCGTAAATTTTGATTAACTTTTTTAATCACTGAATTAAAATAAATTTTAAATAGGTAATTATTTTATTAATTTTTCATTATTAAACACTTCCTTCATAACAATGATTCAAATTAAATATTATCTTTATCTTTATTTTAGAAATCAAATATCGCAAAATATTTTAAACGTTTAACTGTTTCAAATGTAATTTATTGAACATGCGATTTGTTACAGTAGGTATTTTATCATGAGTCTTGAAATCGTAAATAACTCGATTATATTTGCCAAGTTGGCCTTTCAAATTATGTTAGTACGTACTATTATTACTAGTGTCTAGTGTTAACAATTTGCTGCATTTTACTAGGCCATTACTAGATTTTCTTAGGGCCCCTAAACCATGAAAATCCTCAAATAAACAAGCTGGTGAAATCTTGAGTTTACTCCGAAAATTTATCCGATTCCAAGAATTATGTTTTGAGTTATTTAGATGAATTTATTATATTTTACTAGGGAATTTTTGAATTTGTTTGAGTGAAAGACTTCGATTATAAGCACAAAAACAAGCTTGATGTGATACAGGCACTATAATGTAAATTCTCTCTTAGATCATGAAAACCATTTGTGTAAATATGCAAAATTATGCATATATTTTGTTTTCAATTTTCTGTATTTTGGCACCGGAGTGTTTGAGTGTTGACTTTCGAAGTTTTGGTGATCTAGAAAAGTATAAAATTCCCTATCAAACTGTAGCTAATTTCATTAAATAATTCAATACAACATATTTTTTGGAAGCAGACAGTCTGCTGGTGCTGACGCCGTCTTTGAAACCTCCCCGGAAGTAATAGAAGTACTAGTAAAATTATAAATGGCTTATCGAAATCTATCAAATGTTTAATAATTGTTATTTATTTCTAGCATAATATTCCAGTGCCAACTTGAAGTTTCCCTTGATTCGATACCTGGCTTGACATACATTATACGTACAACTTAACTTACTGTACACGATATGAACTTACCATAACTACGTATGAATATATGTTGGGTGCCAAATATCTTCTACCGTTAGTTCCATCTGGGTCAAATATTTTGGTCGAGTTATTTGTATTGTTCAATAGGTAAAATGATTTCTCAATGGGATCTAATATTATGAGATTCGATGTATACACATTTATTTTCTCTAATAAGGAAGAAACAACGTAGTGAGACTTATATTTATACACAATCGTTTGGTTCATGTCCTGGACAACATAAATTAGAAACCTGAAAATAAATTGAAATAGTAATTTCATTATGAGAAGTTGTTATAAACGTATTAACAGATCATTGCTTTCGATCTTCAACGATGGTCCAACTTGTAAACAGTACAATTATTAATTTTATGAACATTATTTGTGTTATTGGTTTTTTTTCGGCTGACATTTTTGGCTCTAATAAAAAAGCAAGGGTGACATTCATTCTATTTGGAATCTAACACGCATTGTAATTTATAACAAACAGCGTCGATCGATGTGTTATTTTTCGATGGTTTTCGATATAACCACGATAAAAATAAATAAACAAAACCCTGGTGGAATAATAAAAACCGTTCATTTTTTTTTAATAAACTTGGACACTTATTGGGAAATCAATATCCGTTTGGTACAGTTTTTGAAATGCAACAATAATTTTAATGATTCAGCATCTGCGTATTATTTTATCCCTAATCATAGATCATATAGAGATCTTAAAATACAAATATTAAACTAAATTCCATGTTCTTGATGTAGTTGCATTTTTATCAGTATATAATGACTTAATAAATACATTTCAAATACAGTAAGTACAGTAAAGTACCAATACATAAATACATTAATATGATATTAAAAGATTAAAAAAAATTAGGTATGGAATAATTATAATTTTTCTTATCTTTTATTTTTACCCATTTAAATAAAACAGAGTATGTTGATTGAAATCGTCGTATTATAATAAACTAATAAATATAAAAAAGTATATTTTCAACCTCAGTGTTAATCATTTATTATTTAATAACGATAAACAACAAAAATGTAACTATCGTATCACATATCTTAGTAGCAGAGCTTGCAAAGGTTATAATAATGATTATGTATCCCGCTTTTTACGAATGTTAAATGTTTATATCAAAAAGGTTACAGTCATAAATCTGTTTATATGTCAATGGTTAATATTGGTTACAGTTACAATTTACAATGTGAAAAAATATTTTAACGGAATATTATATATCCGGTAATGCAAAAACTAAAGTTGCAACTATAACGTTAGTATATAATCGTATAATTTAACCGAACGTTATTTTTACTGGAGGGTTTTACCGGCATTGTGCAAAAACTCTTTAACAAATAATTAAATACCGTAAAACAAAACATAACGATTGACAAAATATATTATATATCAGTAAACAAAACATAAAGCAAAAAGTAATTTATAGAAAATCATTGAACGAAAAATAACGTGAAACGAAATATTTTAAAATTTATTTATTTAAAAGGTTTATTGGTTTTGTAGAAACATTTATTTCATGCAAACAATCTAAAAATTGATTATAATATTGTATCCGGGCCATTACCTAACTATAATTATTATTTTTAAATTCAATAGGTATTAACACTATTCTAAATAACGATAAACGGAAAATTTGGGTAACGTTTTAATTCTAAATATCACAAAACGGATTTTTTTTCAAATGTAAGCCCTGCTTAGTAGGAAGGAAAACAGTTACACAATAAATAACAATTATTTTTGACTTATATTGTAGGCCAGCTTGAGCAGATATAAACAGTAAAATCGAAATTCAATAGGAATTTATCAATTATCTTATAATATTAAGTTAATCGTGTTGATTTTTCTTAATAATGTTGAATTATTTTTTACAAACGTCCTAGAACAAAATATCAAGATGACCACCGGCCTTTATGGTTTTAATTACATGGCTCACCTCACACCTATGACTAAGGTACATCATTGTACTTACACTTCTTCATTTATCTACGTATATGATGTTTTTAATTTTTATCCTAAGATATTGATAATCTTATGATGAACAGAGGAAAAAAATTAATTATAGACCCATAGGCCATAGCTACAATATTGATAGCTAGTTTTGATCTATAAATAATGTTATTTGTTTTGAGTTAAAGAAATAAATAGGTACTTATACAATTAAATAGTTTTTACTCGTTTTGCACAAATTGTCAACCGAAAAAAAACCAAGCAACATAAAAAAACAACAACATCAAACTAGTGTGGATTGTCTCGAAGTGATATCGGCAAAGCATAATAATACCTAGGTACATACCGGATGTGATTCGTCCTCGGATCGTAGAATAAACTGGATCGGATTTTTGAGTTTACATACCACGTTATTTTTTTATGCTGTCCATGGTTTTCTAGGTACTTTCTCATATTATTTTGTATCACTAATTTGTATTTGCTCACCGAGCGATTATCCCAGAGGTACGATATAGTCCTTAACGGTATTGGAAGGAGGAAGCACAGATGTTTTTTCGGGATAAGTTTCGGACACGTCACGTTCAAGGTGCGCAACTTTAAGGTTGAAAAATGTTTCTGCTCACGGAACATCGAGGGAAGTTCCTTGTACTTAAGCGCCTGCTGCATCAAAACAAAATGCGATGTAAAATAACAATGCATTATAGAAATATAAAAATGTGCTTGGCCAGTCGTGATAGGTATACCTAACATGTAGGCATACAGTGACATGTGTACGTGTATCTACGCTTTTTGAAGGAACTCGAAGCGTATAGGTCACGTCACAGTTATCATGGGTCATGGGTGTAAATTAAAAGAACTAAAACAACTATAATTTAGGCGATCAGCCATTTCGCGGATGATAAAATATGAAATCGGTCTTATTGGAGAATCACTGAAGTCTTACTAGATATTCAACTTCGAACTCCTGAAACTGACTAAAAATGTATCCACCAAAAACAATATTGTATAGTTGAAAAGTTATATTTGTTGATTTATATCAGCAATTATATTGTTTACTTAAATACCAATACAAAAATAAGTGATTCGATTCCAAGTCAACTAATTACCTACAACTTTTGTATCTATATGTACCTTATGATTCATGATATTAAAACAACTCTGCAGCACGAGTTTTTCATATTTTATGTTAAATTAATTCTCTATTGAGTTCATTTTAGATCAAAAAAGAGGGGTAAATAGAGACAATATTTTGTTCATTTTTGAACCAATTATGAAAAATTTCAGAAATGTTTTGTTATTATACTCTGGTTCTTCAGCACGTTTTTTTTTATTTATTATTGCAAATTTAGTATTTATAGAATGAAATAATGCATGAAAATATATTATTAAACCGATTGGAATTTTGTGGAACATTTTTTGTAATTTCCAGAACCGGAGAAATAGAGATATCCATGCGATCAATTTCTAATATTTTTTAACATAGTATCCATTCGAGCACAATATGATTTACCTATCCAAAAAGTTATACTTACTTCATCATCTTTATGGTATGATATCGACAGTAAATGATTGGGCACAAAAGATCGATTGAATTGTTGCGACTGGTGGTTTTCCCAGAAAAAATTGTGTTCCACGACATCGGCGGCAAAGGAGAAGCAACCGGGAAAATTTGGGTCGTAAGAATCACTTTTCGACATGATTTCGTGATAATTTCCATTGTAGTCAGATGTGTGAATGACTTGGTTTTCAGTCCAATATAACATCCGCTTGGTCGGGTCTATTCCCAATTTATCCGGGTAGACCAAATCGTATTTTCCTTTAGTAATTTCCACCCTGCGATGTAAGTTACAAATTTCAGAAACGAATACAATAATAATGTTGTGGGTATCGAAGTATAAAATGTTTATAAAAAAAGTAAATAGCTCGAAACAAGGTGTGACTGACGGGACATCGTAATGGGAGTTTTAAGATCATATAGTTTGCAGTAGCCAGTAAGTACAAAAAAAACAAAGACCTAATAACGTATCTGTCACGTCATGTTGAGATTGATATAGATTGATGATAGTCCAACAGTTATGTAGGAGGGTGTTAAGAAATTTAAGTATTTATGATTAGTTTACTGTAGAACATATTAAATATACATGCTAGGCGAAATGTATCAGGGAACATTCATGGCCTTAAAATATGTGCATGTATCAGTATAATACGTTAGCACATATTATTACCTTAGGTATGTTAAACACGTGTGAGTTGATTACGAAATTTTTATCTTGCTTTTATATTTTGCTCACACTTCACAAAATATTAAAATTTCGTGTGGTTTTACAGTAGATATTTGTTTAAAATGTACTAATGAAAAGAAGTATAATATTCTTTTCATAAGTAAATTATTTTGTATTATAAAAAAAAACATATTTGTATGTGGGAAAAGAGACAGGTATTTAAAAATAAAAAATAAAAATACATTACATCTCTGCGAACCTTAAGAATTTGATTTATACATTATACGTATAAGTATAGACAGTTTTTGGAGAGAATGTTGAACCCATCAATAGCCAATTTTATGACAGCCTTGATGTTTTACATACCTGTTGCCTCCATCAAAATTTACGCGTTCGATACTTCCTCTTCCTATGATCTCAATGTTGGAAAAAAACAGTAATCCAAGAGTGGAATCAATAACCATTGACCTAGGCAGGTCCAAAAACGTTGCCAAAACCATCATTTTATTGGTTTTAGTGTCATATGCTTCGATTGTGCCTCGATTACTATCACTCCAAAAAACCTGTAAACAACAGAACATTGAAACTTTGTATACATTTGTAATTTTTATGGAAAAAATAATATTATTACTTTATGATTGAAATCGTCGACCAATACACATTCTGGTGGATCGTTGAAATTAACAATAAATATACTAGAGAATTCTAATGCAGCCGTTTTTATTTTTTGAACTCTTTTTGAATCTTCGTTATTAGACATGTAAACAGATAATTATGCGATTTATAATTTAATATTTATAATATATGAATCATTCATCGGTAATTATAATGGGAAAAAATTAACTTGAATTGGTTAAGTTACAAGTTAATGGTTATACTAAATAATATATACTTAGAGCTCTATCATTTTAAATTAAATATGAACTCAGTTTAAAAAAAAGCTAATTCGTTTTTTAACTACTTGCCTTCAGAGTGAGACAATTATTAGGTCAATAATGATTTATCAACTTTAAAATTATTTAAATAATAATTGGTCCAGTTAGTTCTAACTAATAAGTACTATTTTTTCTTATTGAACACTATTGATTTAGGTAATTATTTGTTTAACCGACTAACTTATCAAATAAAGAAACATTTATATTATATTCTTTACTGTTATTTCAAATAATTGACTACAGTGAAATAAACAAAAATAATATCAAAGTTAGATACATTCTAAATAACATAATTATTATTATCATTCAGTATTAACCTGGATAAACGATGGTGAAAACCATATTCAATGATGGAGGTAATGATGTATTGGCTATTACACTTGTTTTGGCCTGAAACATTAATATTAAATATTAATATTGTAAACACAGATAATTACAATAAATAATATAACAGATAATTAATATAAACAATTAATTTTAAATTGTAAAAAATGTAATAAAATATAAAAATACTATTTAAACAAATTATAAGAACAGCTTGTTTTCGTAAACATGTTCAATCTAAATTTGATACGAAATAAAATTGTTAACTGCTTTTGAAACACCCTCGCCACAAACCTTTGGTAAATCTACTAACCAAATTTCAAATGAATTTTATAGTTATAGACACTTATAGTAAAACTGGAGTAACAAAACGTTCCGGAAACTTTTATGATACATCCACTCATTCCTCTTTAAACACTTCTGTACTACAAAATATATAATTTGGAATTGTTTCAATCTTTTGAAAGATGATCTTCCAAAACTAATAAAAATGTTTAAAGTTGTTTTAATGGGTTCTCTGCACTTTAACATCTTCACATCCTAAAATATGGACATTTATTGATTGTTTGAAAAAAAAAGAAGGAAGTATTCAGAAGAAATTAAAAAGCTTATTGCAAAAGATGAAAAAAAAAAAAACAGGACAGCAAAAATAATGATACAACCCCAAGATTTCGTAACCATCCTGCCGATCAATGCTTACAACTCATAACTGGTATATTCCACAATTTAAATTTTTATATTGATCGAATACAACTTCAACTTCACCTAAGAGCATTAGTTTTGACTTATTTTTATATAATGTCTCAATGCAATAAATTATGTTGTGTTTTGGTCTTGCTTTTTTTTTAAGATCGGGAGTTAGTGAAGATGTGTTTGAATGTGATTGTCAATCAGTATAAGAGCAGGTTGCCAGATATTTGTTTCCAATTAGATAATCGCGAATTGAGCAGGTATGGCTGATTGTCAATATATTGATTGTTTCTGTTGTTTAGATTCTCCAGTAGAACGCCATGGTATTATAAATAAATATTTTATATTTAATATAATTTGTATTGATAAAGCGTATTCAAGCAATAATAATCATAATATAAAAAATATAATTTTTCAACAACTTAGAATATTATATTTGAAGAATTAAAATGATTTTATATTTGATTAATTTAGTATATTTTAATAAATTTGACGGAAAATGACTTGTCTTGTGCTAAAATTGGCTGAAATTCCATATACAATGAATTGTTAGGCCCGCTTGAAGCAAAACAAATATTGCTAAATTTAAATCTGAACTATCCGCCACAGAAGTTTTAATTTTATAAAATAAATCTAAACGTATTGGAAGTCAACGACCCTTTTTAAAGTCAAGTAAACTTTGTTAATTTTATTTGATTTTTGTTAAATGTTCAGTGATGATATTCTCATATTGTATTATTTACAAGGAAAGAAATCAAAATTATTTGAAACTGTTAAACGTCTAAAACCATATTACGGTGTTCAAATGCATGCAGAGTTCAAACAGACCATAAAAAAAAAAATCAAAATGATCTGTTGGCCAATATCATTCTAAGCTTAGGATTTTAAACAAATGTATTCTTCAGCAGAAAATATTAAACAAATTTTGTAACGAAATAAATAAATAATTTAACTATAGATAATATTCCTTTTGTTTTTGTATTATAAATTATAATGTTGTATTTATAGCCATTATGTTACCCTATATTCCTAACAAGTATAAACAGTAGGTACATAATGGTATAACTGTTCGAGTCATTAAATATGAAAAACGTAATACATTTAAAATAAAAATAACAATAATAATGATTAATAACATTAATTTAAATAAATATAAATTGTATGTAATAATATGTATAATGCATAAATATTCAAATGTTATTGTAGAATTGAGCTAAGGAGGCGCTCAAGCGTAATATAATATGTCTAGGTAATCGTCATTAATCATCAATTACTGAAAATCAACTCATTATTTTCAAGCAATGTAAACATTATTTTATTGAATAAATGAGATAGGTTCCATAATTCAAATTAATACATTATCTCCAACTACTTATACTCGTACTAATTTTACGTTTATTATATATTACCATATTATTAAGTACCTATTTTATAACAATTTAAAATTCCTAAATCGAAAATTTTATACGATACAGAAAACAATTTATATTTATCTTGTGTCCGCAAATTATTTGCCACATGCCATTATCCTTAAACTAATTATAATAAGTGAATATGGTTTTTGAATGTAATTTACTGTCGATCGAATAAACAATATTAATCAACGTTCAACACACTTCAAATTTATGAGTATAAATAGTATATATTATTATTGTACATGTCGTAACCATACAACAAGTTGTTCAATGTCAAATTGGCATACAACAAAGAACCTATTTCATTTGATTTACATAATATGATGATTTCTGATGACCGTATATTTGATCAGTACTCATTAAGTTGAAGTGAAATCGCAATTCCTAATTTATAATTTTAAAAGTGTCAAAATTACAATTTTAATATCTATCACGTCCTCATCACTAGAATAAAATGAAGAATAAATCGAATATGGTTTATTGGTTTTACAGTGATATGTTTATTAGTATTTGTGTTTGCCATTGCTTTTTGGAAAAGCTCTAATCTTCAACTTTGAGAGTGGTTTCTGGTTAAAAATTAATTAAAAATGTAATTTTGTATAGGAATAGAACTGTATTTGTGAAAAGAGGTCAACAAAATAAATTATTAGTAATTTAAATATTATAATATACATTAATTGTTTAGTAAATATTATGCCGGATTTATTGACGGTACTGCAAGTTGGCTACCTCATTCTCAATAACTGTATCTAATTATTATTTATAATATACGTAGTTATAAAAAGTTTTAAGTTTCAATATTTTGTTAAATTACAACAAACAAAATAAAACTGTTGTTAGATTCTGAGCGGAGGGATGAATGTATAGATTTTACAATGATGTGTGTGTTAATTTTTTTAAATTTATTTTTGTCTCTGTTATTACCTTATAGGACGGTAAAAGTGCTTGGATTTTCATCAACAATATCTTTTCTGATAGGAAAGTGAATCTAGTTGGTACTTTGCGGGGACAAAAGTAAACATTTTTCAGTAGTTTTAAAAGTGCAGTGGAAAACAAAAGAAAAATTTAGGAAAAACGGGAATTGGCCATCAATCTAAAATCAACTTTTAACAAAATCAGTTTTGGTTTTTGGTGTAATTCTAAAAAAAAACTGTTGATACACGAATTTTTGACTGCATGTTTATATATTATAATTTATACAGCCTAATGTTTTCAAAATATTATGACTTCTATTGAGCTGTTTAAGTACATTATCAGTTTAAAATTTATTTAGTTTTCTATTCTATAATTTTCAATACAATTTTTTTTTGGGGGTAAAAAAGCTTGAATAGAATTTGATAGACGGATCTTAATATATTGTTTCAAAGACAGATGAAAAATATTAAAAATCCATAGTCACAAATTTATTTTTATAAGCATTTAAAGTTCAAATATTGACAAAATACGTAAAATTAACGAAAATGTGCAAAATTATTTTGATTTAGAAATTCATAAACAATTTTCTATATAAATCTATGATTTGAAAAATATGTAATACAATATTCTTCATAACTTTATCAAAAAAAAAAAACAAATGTCTACAAGCAAATCGAATTAAATTTTTATGAGCGTTTAGATATTCACTAGATTTCTCATGTAGAGATTTTGTTATTTTATTGTAATTCAAAAACGAATAACTGTAGATACATTACAATTTCATTTAATGTTTATATTTTAATTTTCTATACACCATACAATTTTGAAAATATTTTATCTCTTCTTGAGCTGCTTACGGACATTGTCTGTTTTCAATTTTTCAATTTTTTTTTTCTATAATTGTCATTAAAATTGTATTTGTTAGGTAAAAAAGCGCGAAAATTGAACACAAGGCTTCTGATATATATTGTTACAAAATGTATAGAATATCAAAATTTTATAGCTAAGGATTGAACATTTAAAATAAGGTTCCACGTAAATATGTTATATATAAATCTATTCATCCACAATAATATCATTATATATACTTAGTTATATCATAATACTAACTGACTGACTGACCGTCTTCGCTCAGAATCGTTTTCTTATACAGTAATATTAAATCATTAAATTCAAATTTAATACCATCCATTACAGTGACCCACTTGTAACCTACTGTACAGGAAAGCGACACCCACTTGCCCACCTTTTTATTATTGTTTGAATTTCAAATTTCGTCCAAAATGTTTATTTAAAATGTATATAAAAATAAAGTTGTATATGGACAACTTATATAACCTTGTATTAAATTGTGAAGCCTTAGCTATTTAAATTAAAACATTTTTAATTATTAATTTTTATAAACTGAACTTCAATTACATATAAAAAAATTGTGTTTATTATATTTTATGTATTTTAAATATTTATAAGAAATACTTATTTCGGATTTTGTGTTGTATTTTTAATAGTTCAACCAAGCCAAAACAGTTTTACTAATTCTTATAATACCAAAACAATTTGAACATTTTAAATGCCTGTTATATAAACCTTAACATTTCTTTAATTATTTTTTCATTGTGTGTAGTAAATAGTATATACACAAATACAAGTGAAATTGCCTTCCCACACGAGCCACACATACTATTTCAAGCCTTTGCGTTCATCGATCACGGCAAAGGTATTGTAGAGATCTATGCAACAACCAGACTATTCTACGAAAACGGTATTTCATGAAAGAAGCAATTTGGTCTTATTTATTTTAAGCGTCATGCATGAAGGTTATAATATGAATATAAGATGCAACCAAAAGTTAATGTTTTGTAAGGACCGTGGTATAAATAGTGTCTGGTTTTGCAGGAGATACTTGTGATATACTCATCTAGCAATTTTGAGGATTCCCCACTTTACCACCCACTGGACGGAAAAGGGCCACCTTCCAAAGCTTCAACTGTCATCGAAAACTAAACGTTCAGTGCAGACGTGACAACAAAGTAATTGAAATATGTTGTAAGTTGCTAAGAATAATATTTTTTTGAATAACAAAGTGTAAGAAAATACCCAACAAAATATATTGTATGAGCAGAAATCATAATTTTATGTGTGAAAATCCAAATTAACTCAATATTTTTACTTAAATCGCTAGTACAAATGTTGTGGCCCCTTAAGATTTGCCATATCTCGTTTGTAAAATCCCGAACCATGATAATCATTCTAGATAGTACTGTATAATTTACATAGGATTTACCGGGATAGATTAGTCTGAAGGAGTCTAAAATCAGATTTTTATACCTAAGGCAGTCTGCTCTAAGACTTAGGTTTAACAGGTAAATTCTTGGTTTTGCCAGTATTAGTATAGGTACTTAAATAACATAATTATAATGACATGAGTATTACTTGGTAATTTATGAGATAAAATCACTAAATATTGTCTACATCGTACCAATATCATCTGGCATTGATATAATTTATCGTGTACAACCCTTTAAAAGCTAGTACTTAGATAATTCAATTCTAAATGAACACATTTTAACTAACATTGACTCAACTGACAACTACCTATCGTAGTTTATAATTTTAATCAATAACTTTAAAAATACATACCGTATATTTAACTGTTCGGGTCTGTATGTCTTGTTTACATTAATATATCAATGAATCAGATCAAAGAGTGATGTTCTAATTTTTGTCATACTTACATCAATTTAAGTAGATACATTCGTATTATAACATATTTATATACTTTCGATTTTTCACATGGAAATTTACAGTAAACATTATAATAATGCCTACCTACAGCTTGAGTGATACTACAAAGTTATTATGAAATAGTAATAATATTATTATAATTGGAAATTTGAATGTTGATAATATCACACATTACTACGATTGTGGTAGGCAAATGATAAATAAAATATTGTTATATGATTTTAATAATTATAGTGGCCCACAGACAATAAATGAAAAATATGTGTTTTGAACATCATTGTGAACAACTTGTGATATGAAAACAAATCACACATAGTCCGCCACATAAAACCAACGTGAATGAATGGCGTTGGAATATGCTATTTTATATTTTTAAATGTGCAATTGAAAGTCAAAATTCAGTACCATAGACCATAGTCATTAATATTATTGACAAAGGATGAGGAGAGTGATCACCAAATCACTCCCACTACCTCAGAGCCACCACTGGTATAGTGGTAGGCTAGCTGTAAGAATAAATTCATAAATAGATCATCATAATTATAGATGTCTATATAATTTTAAAAATTTTGATATGATAATCTCACAAAGTGTTGAAAAAAACCAGAACACACAGATTAATTTCCTTACTTATTCGGATTTTATTCAGAGAGATGAGAACTTCAGGGATAAAAATCTATTATAAATATTTATAGCACGCATTTCCAAGGATATGAAATAATTAAAACCAAAATTTATTTTATAAAACACATTTAAATATAATATACAATCGGTATTTAAATATTATTTAGAAAATTACATTTTTTTATGCTTAAATATAATAACATTTTAAAACTTTGTTCCAAACTGTACTAAAATATAAGTTATTTTTCATAACAACTACCGAAAAGTCAGATATGACTTTCAACATTTATGTTAATATCTAAATAGTTTTTGAAAAAAAAAAAGTAAAAATAATGTTCTTTATGCAAGAGAAAGATGCTAGTATTTATTGAAGAATATAGGAATTGATTTTCAGACTCTCAACACTTCAAGAAAGTTTGGAAAAATAATGTATACAAATGCACCCAAATAATGTTATTAACTTTGATAATATATATTTTCAAAATAATTTTATTCATCCCTTTTAAACTTATTTAATTCAATCAATTATCCTACTATAAGTACCTTTAACCTTTTACCTCTTATATTTTCATAATATATTTAATATATAAAACATGATAAAATTGCATACACATATTATAATACGTGAACGATTCTTTATTAAAATTATTTTTTAATGTTTCACTTTGAAAATACTATAAAAAAAGACATTATACAAAATATTTACTCCCATAAATTCAACGAGAATCACTATGTTTATATCATAATATTATAATGCTTGAAAAAATACAACAATAAATTATTTTAAGATAATTTCATCGGTAGAACAAATACTCACGACGGTGATGTACCTAGAATGCCTATCCAGAACGCCGTAACATATAATAATATTATTATTGGAATTCTTAGAAAAATACAAAATAATTTATTATACTTACAATTCAGTAAAATTAAAAATCAAATAAATAAGTAGGTACATGTTATTTCAGTGCACTATGAAGCTATTAAGTTAAGTGTATAAATTGTTGTTTAAATTTAAAATCCTCCTAAAAACTAAAGATATGATTCATCGCAATCAAATTCCGTTTTTTTTTTTTAGGTTGTTGAATCATAATACACCTTATGAGTTATTAGTGTTATGACGTATGAATATTTCTGTACTAAAACTTCAGGGGTTCTAAGTAATCAATGAGGTTAGGTGGTTAGGAGAAGGTTAGGTCAAGTTAGAGTTTTCAGGAATCTACTACTGGTCATTCCACAGACAATTTTTTTATCACAATTTAAATTATTAAAGATACGAATAGGAATAAATTAATAAAGATAAGTCAATTAATGTATACATTTTATTTTTTATTTAAATATCGACTTACTAACAAAATTATAATTATTATAACCGATATACATAGTGATGCGGTAAGAGAATAATCTTTTTCAAATTATATTATTACCGGTAGTTTTTTTTTTTTATTATTATATTTTATTTATAATGACATAGTGAAGGGATTATGTGAAAGTTAGTACTAGTGGTATGAGATACAGTCGTACAGACCTACATTAGAACTACTGTACAAGAAACTATTTAGTATTTAGTATTTTACCACCGATCAAATGAATTATTGAAGAAAAAGAAAATTACATAATATACTCTCAAAAGATAATTACCGTAATTTTACATCACTATATGCATATTAATTGTCATTGGAATGTAAAAAGTTTTGCGATTAGAAAATTGAAATTAATCACTTAATAAATGAATACTTCATCAGACTAGTAATTAGTATACGTCTATTTAATAGAAAATTCTTAATCCTTGAAGAGTACAAATTAATATACCTAGCTTTTTTTTTACGAAAAACATACACCGTGTATTCATAAAAAACTATATACACTATGTTGTATTTTAATAAAAAAACTTATTGATCTATCCTCTATTTATCTTCTTCAGATGTTTGTTAAAATCTGTAATGATGCATCGTTGGTTTATTTTATCAATTATTATATAATCAAAATTGAATTAATAGCTATACTCTGTTCCACGAGAGATCATGCCGCGCACCGACCAAAACTGGTTCCCCTACGCCACACCCTGTCATAGGGTAACCAGTTTCGACAGTAGGGAGACGCAGGGAGATGCGCAGAACCGGCATGATCTCTCGTGGAACAGAGTATAGGTAAGAATATAATAATTACGCTAGCTAGAATTATCTGAATACAAATATTTATAAAAAGTAAATAAAAAAAAAACGAGTTCCTTGCGCTTCACGTCTTGTACCTATATATTTAATGTGGTTAACGATAGTAATTATTTAAAATACTCATCCTAAGACCGAGAACACATTTTATAAAAATGAATAGTGTTTTGATGATGATGATGATGATCCTGTTTTAGATTTTGAGCAAGCCAATGAGAATGTATTTATTTTACAACAACGTGCTTTTATATATATATTTTTTATGTCTGACATCCCCAATTCAAGAGCAATAAAAACGCTCCAATCACATCACTGAGTAGAAAATTGGATCTAGTTAGTAGTTTGAAATGTTCGACCTAGCTTACTTTTTAACAGTTATTTTCCAAACAAGTTTTTCTTAGTTCAAAACTATTGAAAATACATAGTTTCTTAGAGCAAAAAATAATAACTAGGTAATAACAATGTTTTTGGAAAAATTAGTTCAACCTACCATATTATCCTAATAATAAATATAGTTATGAGTTATGTAATATAGGTAATTCTTAACATTAAACACAAGAACAACGTTATTTATGTTTAGTTGCAACATCTCATATAAGATTTTAAATATTAACTGTCCTAATTTCTTAAGTAAATTGTCCTTCCATACTTTTTCTTCTACTCGTAATACTCGGTCAACAAATATAATCTATCTTTGATTCAGAAGTAACAAATTTTTCAAACAATACCCCTCTCAGAAGAATTGCGAAAATCATAGAAGAACTAAAATTCGATTTAGTTATATCACCAAACTTTGTCTCATTTATAATATATATATTGTAAATTAATACTTGTTAATTCATAGCTATAAGTATTTTATATTTTTTGTATATTGTATTTCTTTATTTTTCATTTTATTATTCACGAATGATTGTTATTATTTTATAATTTATGTAGGTAATTTTGCAGTTTAATTCTGAAATAAATAGGTATAAATAAATCATAAAATAAAATTATCTTATAAATAGAGTCATTAGAAACATCCACAGTATTAGGTCGAACACGAAAAACAATATAGTTTATTTAGTGTATGGTTCAAAAACTATGAATAATATTGGATAACTAAACTTCTTAACGCACAATAAATATTATGATATATTCGTAATTTATTTAAAAATATTCCAGGATGAGTGGATGGTAAATAACAGATTCATACAAATTTTATTCGTCAATCAAATATGTTGTCGCTCATCGAGTTGAGATAGGATTGACTCAAAAAATTAACTGTTTTCTGAAAAACGGTGGGAATTATACAGTTACATATTATTCATAAAGTTAAGAATATGAAGTATAATGTTAAAAACTTTTTAAAAAATTTGACATTAACAAGATAAGAAAATACAGAATAACAAATTCACTGAGATGCATCATAAGTTAATAAAAAGTGATTTTAGAAGGATTAAAGTGTTAATTAAAACGTTTTTTATAACAATAAATGAAAATAATAATAATATAAACTATTGTTCGATGTATTTTCATTAAGTTGATATAAACAGGGAATATTTTTACTTACTGGCATAGTATATGTTTTATATACATTTAAAATGCAATTTATGTACCCAAAATTGCTTTTTTATTTGATTTTTATATTGAATTCAATTCTATAAAATCACTTTTCAACCGTTTACGACAGAAGTATTCGTAAACTTGTTTTTGTTATGTTAGTACACATGTCGGGGACAGACGTACAAAACTTTTAAATGGTATCTCGTTGTATTTGAATACACATTTACGAAATACATATTATACATTTAGTTTAAGTTCACACATTTCATTTAAGAACACATATTTTTAAAGTCTTACTCGTTTTATGCGCATTTCACTGTGCCCATAATTATGGCCACATCCTAGTCCTACACATATATAATGTGTTTATGATATAATATTCTGTCTTTGTTACAGCTATAATATTATAATGTTTGTATTCATACCTAATGTTTACACTCAAGGTAAATATGCAATGCGTATTATAATCGTATAGACATGCCATAAACACGGACAGTGATTCTATAAATAATGGAGCCTTGACGGATACGCTCGCAATAATGACCGTATTATAAGGTCGGTTGGTATCGTGACTCGTGAGCAAGACCTGTTACATCACAGGAATTTATCTGTACACTGATCTTTTTTCTTTTCCAAAATCGTCTATATAGTAATTTTACTTACAGTTCCGTGTTCAATATAAGACTTTGGGATACAGGCAATATAAGAATATTACAAGTAAATTGTCTAATAAAACTCTTATCCTCCAACATCTGTCATTATAATGTTATATACATAGTAATTTCAGCTCGATTTAATCACTGGCTTACAGAGTCAACCACGTTTATAAGTATACAAAGGGGAAAAAAAAACCATAACCAATATTATATAATACGTTTGTAATGTTCCTTTGACCTTTTTATTAGAATCACTGGCCAGTGGTCAATGAGTTTAGTTGAATTACTTTTATCGATTTTATGGCATTGAATAGTCAACACCCAAGCTGATTATAATCACGATATAACCATAACCAGAAATGGGTTCATCATTGGGAGGTCTGACAAATTAAAGTACATAAATACGACGAGAATTAAAAATTATTTACTCTATTTGCTTGAAACAAGTTTATTACAATTTCACAATAGATTTCTATTACAGAATTATTTTTACGTTTAGTAAGTATAAAAATATAAAAATGAAAAATATCTTTTGTACCGTAAAATGTATACAATTTGCAACTTTAATACAAGAGTTTTCCAACTTGATTTTTATATAAATTAAAAAGAACATTAACGGTTCAGCCAGATTTTAATAACGTGAATTAGAATTCGTCAGAATTTGATATGTAACCTAATTTTTATCAAACAATATTTGTTAATTTGTTGTAATTGAAATTAATATTAATGATTTATTCGGCTTGAAATTTCTATTATTATTAATATTATTTTTAATTTCTACTCAAAATTAAATGTTCAAACCAGGGACTGGAACCTCTTGAATTTATCGGTAATTGTTCCGGAACTGGTTTTCCAAAAATAAAATAAATGTTTCGGTTCGGTTGTTGTTTTTTGATAAAAAAAAATAAAGGTTAAAAATAATTTCGGTACCGGTAACAGATAACTTAGGTACCGAAAAGTATAACAATTTTAAATGCATTTCCGGAATGCGGGGTTTAATTAATAGTATGAGAAGTATTAGAAAACTCATATGATCGTACATAGTTTATCCACTTATCTAGCGTTTCCCAAATCATGGGTAGCGAAATTGTTTTGATGGGTCGCGAATCGTGGTTACTATTATACGCTTATTTCAGTATTTTTTTTATTTTTTTATAGTTTATCTTATTTATTTATTATGTATCAAGTATTGTATTTTATAAAAATTCAATGATAAAATTAGTAACAAAAAAATTATATTTATTTAAGGCATACTTGATTTTTTTTTTTAGCAGGGGGTCGCTTTCTTATTAAATATTAAATTTATGGGTCGCCATTGCAAAAAGATTGGGAAACACTGCACTAAACAGTAATACCATTAAATTATGATAACTAAAATCATTTTATTTTTGAACTTAAAGAACCTATTAAATTTAAAATTTCCGGTTCGGTTCCGGTACTTTATTTATTAAAATAAAGATTTCGGTTCCAGTCCCTGATTTAAACTATATGTATTTGATTAATGTAAACTATAGGTACCAAGTTAAAATGTTTAAATCTGTTTAGTTTTTTTTCCGATATTCGGATATTTAAAAACAAAAAATGTAAAACAATGTTCCTCGTGAGTTCATCTAAAAGAAATTTGAAAATATTAAAAACACATTCGTATGCGTGAATCCTTTAATTTGTATTTGATACACGTTTGAATGTGTTTGTCTCCTTCATTCAGAATCGTTTATTCGTAAACAATAATTTACCATAGAAGTCTATCCTACAATTGTTAAATTTTAAGATTTATACTGAATTTTTGTTTAATTCATGCCCCCTCACCCCCCCCCCCCAAAAAAAAATTACTTTTTCGAAAAAACTGAAAATTACTATAAAACGTAGGTATATGTAGCAGACTCCCAAAATCATGATTCAATTCAGTTCACTAAGTACGTTTGTAGGTGTTATGCTTACATAATAAATATTGAATTTTTAACTACAAAATCATTTTTTAATTTTCATGATTTTAATGAATTTTGAAGAATTTTAAAGTTAGTATTTTTAATGCTTATAAAACTAATCGTTCAAGGTATGTATTTTTGAAATATTTTATTATCTAAATGAAAAACCTACAAGGAATTTTATATTACATTTTTATAGTTAATATTTGGGAAAATGGACAAGCCTGTAATTTCTTTTATTTTTGAATTACAACAAAAAAACAAAATCCGAAGAAAATTAGTATTTTAGAACTAATTCCAGTATTTCATTAATTTGTTTAAGTTGAAAGTTGAAAGTTTAAAGTTTTTTCTGATTGTTTTAAAGAGTTCTGTAAATGTTCTATTTTGAATTAACAAAAGTACCTACCATGTAGATTAAATTTTCTATCAGAAACCACCCTCAAAATTGAAGATGTCTGTAATATTTGTAAATTTAACACATTAATTAAATCAGAATCTACAATATTATATTAAATAGAATCCAATGCATGTAGTTATATTCTCTATATAAAATTCATATACACAATTTCTTTTTATAAGCATTTAAAGTTCGAATTTTGACAAAATTTATCAAATTTTAAATTTTATTATTATTTTGTAGTTAAAAATTTATAAAATGTTCAACTTGTATACCTAAGGATTGAAAACTTAAAACAAGGTTCCACGTAAATAGGTTGTATATAAATTACTTTATTCACAATAATATCATCAAAATTAATATACTTAGTAATACAATAGGCTTACTGACCGTTTTCGTTCAGAATTGTTTTTCTTATATCATTGAATTCAAATTTAACACCATCCATTGCAGTGGCCCGCTTGTAACATACATTACAGCAGAGCGACATCCAACTTTTTAATAATAATAACTTACATTTTTACTGATGTCTAAATAAGTTAGATTTGAATGATTACAATACAATCGAGACTCGAGTTACAAGGATATTATTAAAACAGCTTCCGCCTTACAAGTTAAAATCATCATCAATTTGTGACGACTAGAGTTAGGCGACCAGTTTAACATATTGAATTTATACATTATAGGCAGTTATTTTAAAAATATTGTTTCCGTGTGCACGCGATGGCGAATTTGATATGTCCAAGTCCTCCGATCGATGACACTACCTACGATGGTACGCACACACGCTCTCCTCCGTGGTACGGGGCCCTGACCACACTCGAATGATACTGTGTAAATGTGTAATGTGTCTGTATACTGTATAATAATAACGGCCTGTTTATTTGAATAATTTCTCCAATGCTCTCCCTAACCTCTCTCTCTCACTGTCTCTATGCACTCCCACCGGCACCATCCCCGTCATCGTCTTTTCGTGCGTTTTGGGGCCGACTAAGCCGACACTTTATTCTTATACGCCGTTACCCGAACATGGAGGAGTAGAGCCCCGTTTCACCATCGGGTGACACAATAGGACAGCATGGTGGTAATTGGTAATGTACCCTTTTTGTAACTATATATTTCGAACATCGTGGCCGGTATCCCTGTACTTTATATTATTATTCATTATGCCATATTGGTTATTATTCGTCATACTGCCAAATTGGCTATTTTTTTTAATAAATCGAAAAATTCCAAAATGAGAAACTTATTTTACGCCATTAATTTATAACAAATACCAAATGATACGGATAATTTATATTGCATTTGTTATAACTTATAAGCTTATATAATTTATCTATAAGATTCATGCCAAAATTCACTCTGTAATATTAATTACTATATATACTTTAAATATCACAATAAAATAATTAATTCCGATTAATAGGAGGTAATAATTGTTAGGAAAAGTCATGTAAATTTAGAGTATTCGTATCATGAGTATTTAACGTCAGATCTCCAAACAAATTATGTAAATAATTCAGAACAAAAAATCATGAAATATCTATTAATAACATATTAAATATTTTTTTACTTTTTTCTATAATATGTATTATACTTCTGTTGTAGCCTCCTGATAGTTCATACCTAAACTTATATATATTAGTTATTTTTTGACAATCACATTGCGTAGATATGGTAAAATATTATAACATAAGTATGTAAATTCAAATCCCCCTTGAGTTTACCTTAATTCCAACATAACTGCAAAATTATTATTTTAGATTCTGAGTGAAACAATGAATGTATTGATTTTACAATGATATGTTTTTTTTTTTTTTTGTGTCTGTGTACACGATTAGTAGTCGAAATAATGCTTCAATTTTTAACTTCAGTAACTTGTTCGATGGGAAAGTGAATCTAGTTGGTACTTTTGGGAGGTCAAAATTTAAAATTCCCAATAGTTTTCACAAGCGACAAGATTAACAAAAGAAAAATTAAGGAAAAACGGGAATTTTTACGCAAAATCGATTTTTCACAAAATTGAATTTGGTTTTTGGTGTAACTTTAAAACGAATGACCGTAGACACTTGAAATTTTCACTGGTTGTTTATATTTGCACTTTCTATACACTATAAAATTTTCGAAATATTTTGATTTATTTTGAACTGTTTAGGGACATTTTAATTTTTAATTTTTTTTTTATTCTAAAGATATCAATAAAATATTATTTGTTGGCTGAAAAAGCTTGAAAATTTAATAGAAGGCTCCTAGTATATTGTTTCAAAGGCAGATGAAAAATAATAAAAATCCTTAGTCATAATTTTTTTTTTATAAGCATTTAAAGTTTAAAAATTGACAAAATATGGAAAAATCACGAAAATTAGCAAATTATCTTGAGTTAAGAATTCGTAAAAATTTTTCTTTTTAAATCTAAGATTTGAAATGTAATACAAGATTCCTTATAAGATTATCTACCTTTATCAAAAAAAAAAATATCTATAAGAAAGTCAAATTAAATTTTTATGAGCGTTTGAAATTCAAATTTTTACAACATTGGATATTCACTCGATTTCTCATGTAACGATTTAATTATTTTGTTGTAATTCAAAAATGAATAATTGTAGATACATGAAAATTTCACTGAATGTTTATATTAGCATTTTCTATACACCATACAATATTGAAAATATTTTGACTCTTTTTGAGCTGTTTACGGACATTTACAGCTTTCAATTTTTTTTATTTTTTTTTCTATACATATCAATAATGTTTTATCTGTTGGTCCAAAAAGTGTAAAAAATTAATACAAGGCTCCTGATATATTGTTACAATAGCAATTGAAAAATATTAAAAATATATAGGCACAATTTTTTTTTATAAGCATTTAAAGATCGAATTTTGACAAAATTTATCAAAATTAATCGAAAATTATCAATCATTGTAATTAATAAATTATAAAATGTTCAGTTTTTATAGCTAAGGATTACAAATTTAAAACAAAGGTTCTCATAAATATTTCATGCTGTAACCAAAAAATCTAAAAAATATATGAACACAGTTATTTTTTACAGACATTTTAAATTCAAATTTGGACGAAATTACATAATAAAAAACCTAGAATAACTATTTTAGTTATTTTGTTGTGATTGTATAATATTATTCGTGGGTACTTGAAACTTCTAAAGTATACTACTATATATCTATGATAGTATCAGGGTTTGTTGTTGGTGTATAACTCGTTATAAGTACCTAATGGATATTGTGATATGATTAATTTGGAAACATAGATAAGTATATAATATGTCTTATACCTAGAAGGACATACCGTTTCCGCTCAGTATCGTTTTTCTTATACAATGATATAATATCATTGAATTCAAATGTAATACCATCCATTATACAGTGACCCACTTGTAACCTACTGTACAGCAGAGCGACACCCACTTGCCCACCTTTTTAGTTTGAAATGTTAAATGTTAAAATTTGTCAAAAGTTGACAATCAAAATGTCTATTAAAAAAATGTTACTTTATTGTGGAAAAACGTGTAAGTATTACATTTTACATTTTCATATGCCATAACAATTTAAAAATGTATACATTTTAACTACAAAATAATTTGCAAATACCTAATTCATGATTTTTATGATTCTTACCAAAGTTGCAATTAATCATTTATAAAAATTGGTAAAACAACATTTTATATAGGATATCGTATTATTCAAGTTATATTCATGTTTTTTGATCAAGAATTAGAATAATAAGAATTTAATAAAAAAAACCTATATATTGTGTATTTGTGTAAGAATGTTACACCAATTTTAAGTTCAAAGTCTAAAAAGATAAATCACATTAAAAATTACTCCATGTCAACATGTCCTAATGGAATTCCAATACCTTTCTTCCAAACAGTTAAATATGTAGGACTTATACTAGTTCGTTGCCTAACCTGGTCCCAACATATAAAACCATATAAATTCCAATTGAACAACTGTCTTCGCATGCTTTGTAATTTTTTTTAATAATAATAATATTACATATAAAAAAACCTACACGATGATAACGTTTAAATACCGGGCTAAACTATTATAATTTATAAGTATGAGACTAATCTCAAATGACTTATCAAAATAAGTAGTGTCACCGATGGATGGCTTCTTCAGTCTGAAGTTTCAATTGAATATAAAATCAACCATTTACAAATTTGCTTATTTGTTCTCTACAGAAAATATTGTGAATGTCATATAAAAAAAAATAAACATAGTTTGCCGAAAACTAAACTTTAGATGCACATAAAAAAATATATGTCCAATCATAATCAAATTTGATTTTATATAGTTATATGGAATCTTGAATTAAATGTTAAGAGGATGCCACACCCGCATGTGTTGTCTCCGTCTTACAAATGTACAACATAGCAAAAACTCTTTTGCGAGGGACAACTTTTCTCCCACCATATTTGTTGTAGAACTACCAAATTTTCACAGCATTTAAAGAAGAACTTTATCTGTGAAACAGCGTTCCCATATTTTAAATAACATATATACAATATAAGTTATTTGCTTCTAGACATTTGGTTTTTTCATTTGCTTATAAAAAATGATTGGATGGTGCTATTGAAGAAAAGAGCACGTTGTTGCACAGATAAAGTTCTTCTTTAAATGCTGTGAAAATTTGGTAGTTCTACAACAAATATGGTGCGAGAAAAGTTGTCCCGTGCAAAACAGTTTTTGCACAAAACACATGTGGGTGTGGCGTCCTCTTAAATGTTATAATATGTTATAATATTATGTTTTAATTTAATGTTATGAATTTTTAAATACAAAATATTTGCAAATACATAGCTATATGCAGTTATGATGGATTTAGTCAAAATAAAATACTTCTGTGGATTTACCGTACTAACTATAATCAAAACCACCGTAGGTACTTACATTTATTGTTCAAATCACAACCGCAATTCGCATTGATAGTAAATATGAGATACGTGGTTCTAAGGTGCAAGCCACTAAACCTAAAAATGCTCATGATCAAACTTGAAAATATATCAGTATAATAATTATATGAACAATTTTAAAATTTCCGATCAAATCAATCTACAAGAGTTACTTACTTAAATCACACTCTAAAAGTATAAACAAAAAATATTTTGTTTCTTTATAAAAAATGAATCTAATTAAATATTATTGGTTCATACTTTGATAATGTAGAATGGTTTGTTCTAAATATTCTAAATCAACATTTAAAAATTGGGCAAGTAGGTAACCACTAAACCACTCTGGTGTACTACAGTTGTATATGTGGATTGTACCTCGGCATTGAGTAGGTCACTGTAAGGGACGTGTTGAATTTAAATTCAATGATAAATCGTTGCATAAGAAAAAATTACTCTAAGCGGAGACGGTCTATCAGCCTATATTATTAAGTACATTTTATTATAATATCTTCTAATAATATTAATTTATTTTACTATAATAATACGGTAGACAGAGTTGAAATATTCCCAAAATTATCACATATATTTATTTATTAATTTTATTATAATAGTACCTATATAACAATATATTATCACATATTATTGTTACCTATTAACTCTCGAGTTAATACTGACTTACCCTACAACGGTGTGAATAGGTCTTTGGTATAAATAGGCAATAGGTTAAAATTAATTTAAATATTTAAAAAAAGGTATTGTGTACCTATATAAGCAAAATACAAAAAGATTCGTAAAAGTTAGAAGTTACCACGAATAATATTTTTGAATTTCAACAAAAAAACGAAATTCATTATCCTTCGTTTAGATATCCAATTTCGTCGATTTAACAAAGGTGTTAAATCTATATATTTTTTGACCTTAACTGACAAAAAGTTCTCCTACATCCGGTTATTCCTCTGTTTGGTTCAAAAACATTGTTTGTAGATATCAATAAATGGTCTTTATTACTGTAGGTATTAATATTGTCTAGTGTTGTATTAATGGTTTGTAAATTGAATTTAAATATTTAATTTATTGACTTCTGTAGTTGCTCTAAACAGTCTAGACTACTGAGTCTACAGTGCAACTCAACGTTCAAATAAAGCAAATGTACTTTTGCAATTTATTTTTCATTGTTTTTAAAATAACTATTATCAATTTCATCGAATCAAAACAACTTTTTTGTCTACCTTAATATAACATATTATCTACGTATGTCAAAGTCGTGAAATACATTGAATTACATAATTATATACGGTAGATAGTTATAGATGATTGAATAATTAAAATATCTTCTATAGAATTTGCTAGTAGTATAGAAAGGAAATTTAAAAGCCAAGTAAATTATTAACTGGTCATGAACATCAAAGATTCCTAACATAAAATTGTATCTTGCAAGTTTTTGAATAAATTAAGCACGTCATATTTTTAACGCTCTCATATTTCCAGTTTTACCTATAGTGCTATATTTTTAGTATCTTATATGCAATTTTATGTATTTTTAATTGAAAAATATTATAAATCAATATATGTGAATAGATTTAAGCACTCATATCTTTGCGTTGAATCGTTGTTTTCATAAAAGTTAATTAAGTATTTTTTTTTATTAATTTCTTAAATAATTTTTATAAATTAATTACTTTAAAATTGTTAATACAAGATTATATTAAATAAAAAACATTTTAAATACATATTTTCTGCTAGCTATTTGTTAATTTTGTTTGGGCATGTTTTCCACAAAGTATAAGATATTTTTGACAAATTTGTTTAGGTTAAACTTCATTAGTTATTTTTATTATGACAAAAATTCTATTACTATGATATTACAATATTATAAATGTTTAACCAGAGCCATAAAAACATCTGCCTACCTACCTAGTGTTATAGTAATTGTTTATGTTTTTCACTTCGGCAGTAGTACTTTAAATACTTCCAAGTTATAACTAATTAACTACTTGTTCAAAATTCAATTTTTTTGTATCAAAATACAATTCATGATTTATACCTAATATAATATGTAAATGGTTGTTACCATAAAACAATATTATATTCCATGACATGGATTAATCAATCGTATTTTTCCGTCTTGACATATGGTTGTCCTACTTAAACGTCATACTCATCAAGTCGGATATCTAGTTGTTTTATATATCTATGACTATTATGAAAACTAATAAGGAACCTTGTATTAGATTTTCTAGCTTGTAAACCTAACGAAAAAAATGTTATCGACATTCATACAAAAAAACTCAAAAAAATAAAAATAAAACTTGAAAATGTCTATAAATATCTGAAAACTAGTATATTTTCTATAAAAACATTTAATACAATTTTATATATTATCTAAGGTTATTATTTTTTGAATTACAACAGTATAAGAAATCGTTCTATGATAGAGTAATTGGGTGAATAATATGCAATGTCGTAAAAATGTCAAAACTTCAAATGCTTATAAAAAAAAATGATTTAAATTTACGGGAAACTCTTTTTTTTTTACTTAAGGTGGGAAAACTTGTTAGGAGTCGTGTATTTGGTTTTAGATTTAAATAGAAACTTTTCAATGAATTTATAACTCTAATTAATTTGCTAATTTTCCTGCTTTTGAGAGTTGTGTCAACATTATAACTTCAGATTCTCTTAAATAATTATTTTGGATGTACTCTAAACTTTTTTTTTGTTTTCCACTAACAACTTACTAGGGAATCTTGTATTAATTTTCAAGTTTTTTGTCCAAGCGAATACGTTTTTATCAACACTAGTCACTAGTTAAACAAAAACTAACTTACCCTTATAAATACCCCAAAATTAGTCAAAATCTTTTGAAAATTGTATGGTATATAGATAATGTTAATATAAACTTTAATGTATTTACGATTATTCTTTACTTGATTTTTGGTAGATTTTAGTGAAAACTGGCTTTCCGTAAAAATCTACTTTTTTTTCCTGGCATTTTTGTAAACCATTGGGAATTTTTTTCTTTTTAGCCCCAAATAATCAATTAAGTTTACTTTCCAGAAACATAGGTATTGAAGTAAAAATACCAAACCTTTTTACTTCCTCAAAAGACAAAAATAAAAAAACACACATCATTGCGTGAAATTAATACATTCATCACTTCTCTATAGAATCTAATAAAATGATTAAATGTTTAATATTATTTTCTAAAAATGTATTTTGCAATGACGTCAAATTATGTAAACATCATATTTTCAAAAGAGTTAAGACTTTTTTAATTAATGGCTGTAAATATTATATAATTAGGTACTTAAATGGATCATCTATACACTGTATATTAGGTATACCATCTCTGATCAGTGACCCCTCCCCCATTACACCACCAATCATGCTTACATATAAGTTACACATCTAGGGATCTTGAGAGCATTTTTTTTAGGTGCTTATAGTTATAATATGACTGGTAGTAAAATGTTTTTTGAACAAATTTTCTTAGAAATACTTTAAATATGCAAAACAAAATCGTATACGTATTTGAATTGTTCATACTATAAGAGGTAGTTCTGTACACTCGTTTCAGTAGAATTATGCAATCAATTTCTATACAATTTTTGTTTGTAAAATAATACATTATTAAATAGAACCTATAAAATTACCTAATAATTAATACGAATTAGTGTTATTCGATGGGTTATTTATAAATACCACGGATTTGTGTTTTAATTTATTACTAAAACTCTACCCCCTCCTTCAAGTTCAATAAATATAATTTTACATTATTGTAGAGTCTATAATGGGTATCGTTCTGGTACGTTCTATGAAAGATTAATTCAGAACATTTCATGCAAATTAAAGAGATTGAGAATTATTGTTTCTTATTAATTAGTCGTTAATGAATTCCATGAATGATCAACACGCCTTTTTATTTCCTCTTACAAAAAAAACTTGATTAAGGAGTCAAATGGGGCAAACCAGATTAGCAGGACTGACATTGATTCATGTATCTACCTACACAGAAACATTCAAATTGATATAAACATAATAATACATTTACCGATTTATAGATTTATCAAAAATTAAGGTGAAATAGACTTTAGGTATTATAAACAGCGTAATATGTTATAAGTACTTAAAATAACAGTTTTTAATTTTTTTAGTTTTTTTTTCAAATTTACCTATATAATAACATAATATACATTATATATTGCCTATTGTAATCTGTTATTTAAGTCCTGATAGTTTTTATTTATAAAATGTATAAAAAATTAAACAGTTGACTTCGATCAACCCTTACGTTTTGATGACTATACATACAGAAATATAGTATATAGGACATACAGAGTCGGATTAAGGGGGAGGGCTTAGTGGGCTATAGCCCAGGCCCCCCCCAAAAAATAAAATAATATGGGCTTGCAGCTTTTCTACAATTAAAGATAAATAATTATAAAAATATGATTTTAACAATCATATTAATCATTTGAAATAATTGTCTGTGACAACCTGCATGTTATTGAATTAGATAGGTAAATACAACAAGCAATATACTGTGTTATTTCGTTTTATTTAATCTCTTCAGATAAGAGGTAATAAACTTTAAATTACAGTCGTTTAATAGCTATATCCATATTAGTATACCATTCACAGATATAAATCATATATGTGATCGTGTTTGTTATCTTTTCGTTTTCTGTTGTACATATTATACCATATTCTTACGTATCAGTCTTTTTTCATTAGAGTAACCTAACGTCATTCCAATCGCGTTATAAATTTATTTTAAAATATTTAATAACTTAAAAAAACTTAAAAAAACTTTAATAAAATCTAATGTCTTCAGGAGAAATAAATATGTGAGGATATAGTGCTTTTTTTTTATTAATTAATAAATATCAATTGGCATATTATTATAAAAATACTTTTTTGTGAAATTAAGGCCCCAGAAATAAATTTGTATTCCACTAATTTCATTAATCCGGCTCTGAGGACATAAGTATACTAATTACTAACCTATGTAGTCTTATGCTGTTCAGATTTGAGGTTGTGCCAAACAAACTCTCACAATTATTTAAAATATATGACAATATTATGGCTACTAAACACTATTCAAGATTCCTCTAAAAAATGTAACAAACCCTTGAATTTCCTTTCTAACCATGGAAATCCAACGCACAGCTTGAAACTTCCATTTTGTGCACTGTAGAGACTATTAGTACAATAAAAACATAAAGGAAAAAAAATCCCGTTGGGTTCTATTATATCAATTATTGAGATGGTTTCCTTCAAGTGTGTTTCTATAATATTATGGTATTTAATATTATTTTTACAATAGAATTATTTATTTTATTGTGTGTGAAATACAGATTGTAATTTTTTCCAATAAAAAAAAAACTCACTATAATAGTAAATATTATGTATAATATTTCACATGTTGTGTCATCATTTTTGTAAAAAAAAAAAAAAAAAACTATTATTACGTAAATGTACCTGCTTATGAGGGAAAAAAGTCTATTGACAATAAACATGATAAACTATTATAATATAATGGTATACGCTTATGTGCGGTAGGTACCTATACAGTTAAAGTTCAATAATTGTTGAAAACTGAATCTCATTAAGCGATTGTTTTGAGACCGTATCGTAGGTAAGAGTCACAATCGAGACAAACTTAAAAGTTGAATAAAGAGTATGCATTATACATGTATTGTCTATTTATTTATTATTAAATATACATTTTTTTACAACTCGATTTGGTTACGTACAATACCATTGTACAGATCTCTGCTCGAGATGGAAGATTGCTCGATAGGAAAAAAAAACGATTGTTGCTTACTCGCTTACGAAATCCAAACAATTACCATTCATTCGGCTGAAAACACACAGGCTGATAATGTCACGCCGCCCTCGACCTTTGCCTCGGTGGTACAATTAGGTTATATACCTACGGCAGCAACAGGTGTCGACGTCATTATATTATTAGTACTGTCATTGTTTCCACTGCTGCAGTATCATGATACACGTAGGTTTATAATATGATTGCGCATCGGTGTAATATTATAATTCATGTAAAATGGCAATTTTAAATAATTATATTATAATCATATTCACCTACTCTGGCTCGGGAATCAAAAACACAATAAAGCACGTACACGGAAAATAATTTTTTTTTTTTGGGGGGGGGAGGGTGATTGATCCCCCGAATTCTCTCCACCCCTTCCGTGTGAACGTGACCGATCACAATAATCCATTTACTCATAATTATACATGCCGAACACCCATCGTTAATTGTATTTCAATCAACCGTTATGTTTGTTGCTGAAATATAATAATATAACGCACACGAATCGTGTACAAGGAATAACTGTGTTCAAATAATATTATCGCAATATTATTACTGAAATATAGTAAGTGATATCTATGTTATGGAATCACGGAAATAAAGGACGGATGTCGGATGAATGACAATACATAAGGCAAACCACAATTCCACTCGTATATTCATATTAAATACAACGCATATTGTATACAACTAATATTGGTACTTAAGGTTATCATATTAATAAACAATTATAGTTATTTAAATATTAGGTATACATCATACACAAAAAAAAAAAATCCATTATATTATTTATTAAAATAAATAAGTAATATATTATATTTTGTACCTAAAATGTCTTTGTATTCAATGATAATATTAAAATATGTTCAACCATAATACTATTATATAGGTAAAAAAGTCATGCAGATTGCCAATTAATTACAGAGGCATCTACTTCATCTGCAAAATATACCAAGATAAAAAATTATAGTTATAATATGTTTTATAGGTACTTAGAAGTGGCGGTTCTAGCGTACAGGGTGAGCAGCTGCCCGTACCAATTTTGTTGATGTTCGCCTGTTCAAAAGTTCAATATCGTGTCGTTTTGATAATTAAAGTATAAAGAATAATTGGTCGAAAGAATAAAAACAGTTCATTCATTTTTACAACTTGTTAAATTAATTTTTCTTTTTTTAACTTCTCAATTATACGTATAACGTTGTCACTAATTTCATAAGTACCTAATTTTTGTATGATATTTAATACTTAAGTTATAAAACAATAATTTAACAATATATTATAAGATATAGTAAAGTTATAAAGATGATATATTCAACATAAGCCACATTCTATTTTGTTTAAAATAATGAAGAAAATCTATAATTCTATGGTATTTATATTTAAACAAAAAAAATTTTGGGGTTAGGGAGTTTAGGTTGACCTAATAGCTTTAGCTTACTTATAAATACATTATAATACTTATGTCCGTACAAAATTTGAGTCCTAAAACCGCCACTGGTACCTAGGTATATTATGATAAGTCATTTCTATGGAACCAATATTACGTGTTAACACTGTATAATTTAACATAGTAATTGAATGCTAGGCCTAGCGTCTAGGTCACAATAGTGACCCCATAATTATTTTCTGATGAAATTATTTTGCTATCCAAAAACCAACTGTTCTCAGACTTGTCCAATTTTTCATGTAATCACTGTTCAGTTATTGCGTTTTAATTGATTGTCGATTTTGTGAGACAAAAAAAATTGAATACTACATAACTCCAAAAATAATGTTGAAAAATAAATTATAAATAGATTGGTGTGCTCAACATTAAAATACTAAAATTAAGATGACATTGTATAAACATAAATCAGGTATGTTTTTTATGTTAAAATATGAACATCAGACATTTTTTCAAAACGATATTTTAACACGGACTATAAAAAACCATTTTTTACGAGTAATTTTGAAATAAATAGTAAAATTAATCGAATTTTATTTTTATCAAATAATGCTACTTTAATAATTTATACTTGGAATAATTCAATACCTAACACTGGAACTGGTTTATTTTTTACTACAGGTACCTAATAGTGAATCGTAAAATATGTAATATAAAATGTGAATTATTATTATATAAAATCTTAATGCCGGTTTGACTTAAACTTAATAGCTCGATTATATACATTATTATCACTTATCAAATATCACACATAAATTATTTATTTAATTCCGCCCTATACCTACAGGTTTTTACTTTTTAAAAATTTCAAATAAAAACATTTAATATCAAAAACTATTGCTATTGAATTAATTGAAATTATATTGACCTTGTAGATTTTTTTAGTTATTGTTCAAAGCCAACAAATAATATTTTTGGAGATAAACTATAGAAAATATGGCATGAATTTGCGTCTTGTACATTTTGTCAAAAACGTCTTAGAAGCATTCCACAACGTAATTCATTTTTATTAATGTTATTCATAATTTTTATGTACGCCGAACAGTTTTTTTTTTAAAGACTGACAAAATTTTCAATCTTAAAATAACGTCACTTTTTAAATTGAGATTAATGTTAATGTAGAACTTAATAAGGAAATCGATTAAACGACTAAATTTCGAGAATATTGGAAGCCACTAGAGAGCCAGTGCCGTATGGCGAGTTCATCAATTTTTACACGACTCGACGTTAGCAGCTGATATCTTACGAGTATTAATGTCTCTGATCATTACGATTCTGAGTAGAGCCTGATTCTGTGACTTAGCCTTTAGTGTTTATCCGTGCAAAAATATCGTACATCGTTTGAGGTACTAAAGTACAATAAAATGGGGACATAAAAAATAATTTTTGGTTGAAAATTCAATGATTGTCATAGTTCACATATAATAAATACAAAAGATTACCTAACTCTGTAAAATACTGATCTATTGTCCATTATTCCTAAACCGTAGAAAGCAGCAGCTCATACGTAATTCATACGCCATTGGAAAAGCAATAGCTCTATTCAGAATCTAAACAGATTACAGTAACACATTAAATACATGACATACATGACAGTGAAATAAAAATAAATCAAATTAATTTGCTTATGAAAAACTAGTGTACTATCCTTAATCAAGTAAATTGATTCTTAAACTTGAATACATTTTTAAAAAATATGTTACATAAAATAATGTGTTTTATAAATTACGATTATTATGGTTAATATAAAATGAGTGGCAATTTTAAATTACAAGATTTTAAATTAACGGCGTTCTTAGAATTCATTTAACATAATAATATGGTATAAATATGTCTGCATGTTTTACGTAAATTTTAAATCATATTTGACCATATTTACACACAAGTCTTATAAATTTATTGTACCTATATATTTTAATATAACAAATAACAACAGTATATTATTATAATCGATTTATAATTAATGTTGATGAAATCGCCATCCAGTAATTTTACTCACATAGTGAATAAAATGTGGTGTTATAAAATGTATATAACTCGCATGTCCTCGTTTTGAGGACAATCGTTGCAATCGACGAATTTGGAAACGAAAAGTCTTAATTAATGTAGATAGGCAAATAAATATTTCATCATCTAGCTTCTGTACACGTTTTGTCCATCGATATTATAGTAGATTCCAGTCAAGTCTTTAAAACAACAACACCACTCATAGTTAATTGGTATTGTAAATAGGGATTTCCCTTGGTTAGGATTCGCTAACTGCAACAACTCCGGTGTAAACAGACGACAATATTAAATAAATTTTTTTTTTAATAAATATGGTAGCCTGGATACACATTTTTTACTTCTGACAGATTTTGCATTGTCGTGATTAAAAACATATTTAGGGTTCATACATTTTTCGTGTAGAGGAAAAATATCGAGTAGTTCACACTTGTAACTTTTTTAAGCATATCTATCGAATATCAATAAAACCATGAAAACAAGAACACTAATTGGAAAAATCACTAATCACTAATTATTGAAAAAAACCATTTTTAATGCAAAATGTTACTGTCATTCTCATAAGCTCTTGATATAGTAGAGTAACCTAATCCAGACAAAAATTAGCATAGACAGTAATTGAATCATTATTGTAGGTATAAATTAAAATTTAGAAATAAGTACCTACGTACCAGTAACGGAAATGCAATCAATAAGAATAATTTAAACATTAGTAGATTAACATTTAAATCAATGAATTTAAATTAAAGTGTCAGCATTGATGAAAAGAAGTTAAAACATGAATATTAAGTCTTTAAATCAGTAATTTTAGATTTTTTTTTTTATTAAAGAAATAAAACCTCGGCAGCTGTGGCCATTGGTCTGACAGTGATTTAAATTATTACTTTATTTTAGTATTGTTTAAGGTATTAAATACAAACATTTAAATTTTTTAAAGGAACTTTAATACTTATTCGTAAAATAAATTATACCTAGTCTTAAATTCTTAAACTATTATACGGCTTATAAATAAATAAAAAGTGACTATGGAAATAAATCTAAATAATATTACTCAACCCTTTAGTTAAAAGGCCTCGTTACTACCGTCAATTTCAGTACAAAAGACCTTAAGTTTTGACAAAATTATAGTCAATTTACGTTGTTCGATTTTTATGATGGAAAAAAATTTTAACTCGACAGAAAATTGTCAATAGAGAGAACTGAACACTTTATAATAGTTTAAATCTTATATATAGTGAACTGTAATTGAAGACTTGAAAATATCATTTTTTTCAAATCCTAATTAAAATTAAAAACAGAAAGTGTTTCGTACAATCTACAGACATTTTACTGCTGAATTAAAATATTTTTTTCAGAATCAAAATCAGACAACGTTAAGTAACTTTAATTTTATCAAAACAATAAGTCAGTTGTCGTAAAATTCATATTGTGAATTTTATATTGTCATCCAGTTATTGATATGTGTATGCAATATGCATGTATGGAGTGCTAACTGCATTGAATTTCGCTCACACTAATAATCATTAATTACAATTAACACATAGATCCCGGGAGGTTAAAACAACATTATAAATTGCCTATTTATTGCCCCTTAAATAATACCCTTAGCGAGGAACCTTTTCATAAAGAATATTAAATTCTGTTCTCATTTGATTTTTTATCAACAATATATTATTATTACATTTGAAATATAAAATTTAAATATGATATTTTCATGTATTATATTTGATTTAACATTATAGAGTCAAATTCCACATGACTTTAACTAGGACGAATTTACGTAGGTAAAACTTCAGAATGGAAAACTACAGTTCAAATCGAATACGTCGTTATGTCATGATGTGGCCGATGTGGGAGTAATTCTCATTCAAAAAATAAAAACTAATTTTTCGACCGGGGCTAGAGGTGAGTTGTTGCGAAAATCCTTCCAAAGGGATCTCCCTATATTATTATTACTATTATAATTATTATTGTTAAACCTTGTTGACACAGCAGAACTGGTGTGAGATTTTGATATGTCATTTTTCCGTCTTCTGTGAAAACAATAAAAAATAAAAATAAAAATAAAAAGCACACCTGATCGTAACACCATTTATACTTCATCGTTCGTTTTTTGGCTCCTCTTCTTGCAGCATCCACTTGAGAGTTTCAAAAAAGGACTTCATACCATGATCAGTGTTCGGGTCATAATAGAATTTACACATTATTTTTGATTAACTTTATTGTAAAATCTAGGTAGAGCAAGGTTCAAAATAATTCAATGTATGAATCACAAACATTAAATGTGAAAACTTAATATAAAATTATGTTCAAGTTATATACGAGTTCTAACTTTAAGTTTTGCATGATTTTTTACAAGGCTGGGCATTAATAAGTTAAACATTTTAGTTACTTACTAAGTTATATAATGTGTTACTTTTTTTTAGAAGCAACTCCTACCTTACATAGAAAATATTTTTATATTATAAACAAAAAAGTTATAAGGGTAATCGCGTCATCGAGAAAATAATAATATATATTATATTATTTGTTATATACTATTAACTCAGTATCCCATACACGTTTGTATAGGTACTTTTTAGTTTTTAATCATAATTAATTGATAGTTATAACTTATTATTATGTTTGTATTCATTCAATGAATTACAACTAAATTAAATTGAATAGTATTTGATAATATTATATGTGTAGGTAAGGTAAACAATTAAATAAAAATAATTATTTTGTCGGATTTCGTCATTGATTAGAGTATTATTTACTTATACCGATTGATTTTAGTACATACGTTTATTTAAATATGTATGACCATTAATAAATTACTACCTTTAAAACAGTTATATGTTTTTATTTTATATGAAAAAAGTATCTGATTTTTAACTAATAAGTTACTTATATTTTCTTTTTTAAATACTTTTACAAGCTTAAAAAAAAAGTAAATTTAACTTTAAACCTAACTTATATTTTCCTATGTTAACTTAACTTAACAAGTTTAAAAAAAGAGTTAAATTGCCCAGCCATGCTTTTTTAACTGTTCTGCATTTTAGTTAAAATTTAAGACATTTTAATCAATAATTAGAAGGAACTAAAAACAATAATAAATTAGAATTCACACTTTTTTCGTATGGTGTTTATTACTTGTTATAACTAGCCTCATTTCAATAATTTAATTTTTACTTTTTCAAATGGCAAGTTTAATATACTTCCATAGAAGTATGGTATTTCGAGTCTATTATACAGTAAGTTGTAATTTCTTGTATTTATGGTTTTAATTTTCTCATTTTTATTAAAAGTTGTATTAAGAAGATTTTCAAAAAAAAAAATGTATCCAAGTATAAGCCATTATGCGCAATGGTTTTTAGGACTGGTACACATTAGAAATTAAAAAGATGTCCCCTAACCCTGATCATGGTACTTTTCGGCTCAAGGCATTACAACCAGCCAGACGCGTCTCGACGTGTCTATTTAATTTTGAACCCTCATCAGTGGCGTTTCTGGTCTTCCTGCTGTAGCCTTGGTGGTTGGTGTCGGCAGCGCAAAGGCGACAAATGCAAAAAAATAAACACGTATAAAATACTACTGGACGGCGATCCACAGGACTGACTGTCCGGATCAGTTGACCGTGCTCTGTTGAAATAAAAACGGCCCAGACTTTTCGTTGAAGAACATTTTTCTTAAAAAAACATTTCACCCTTTACTGTGGGCTACACCGAAGTAATATCAGGAAGACGTTGTTTTGACTGGAGAAAAAAATCCTTAAAAGTTATGAACTTTTGTTGGATTTTTTTTTTTTCTAGGTCTTTGTCATGCTACTTTGTAGTGAATAGACATAAATAGAACATCATGAGATATTATATTATAGTTTATCGTCCACACAAAGCGAACGGAATCGTTCTGACATTGGTTCATGGCAATTAATTTACATATTGTGAACAATATTACAATTATTTATATTTCTCAACGGTGTCAATGTATTCAAGTACATGCGAAGCGGCAGCTCGTAGTTTGGTCTTGTGAAAAACCGTCAATGATAATATTAAAAGTTCACGTATTTGGTGGGTGCCCTATAATATTATACGTACAATCAACGGACAACACAATGTGTGTTCGGAGTTAACCGTTCGTGAACTTTACGACTTAAAGTCATAAGGGCGTGTCAACGGGCGTTCGCGTAAATAGAATCTTTTGACGATTTACTAGACTTGAAGAGCTACTCGACTTGACGAGTAGTTGTACTTAGGTCATATCATGCCACGATTAATCGTGAATAATATGTTTAAGTTGGGCGTCCGTCGTGTTTGATAAGCGCTATCTCATTATTGTTTTCAATATCGTCACACGCCACACTGGTCAAAAGTGCTTGATTAACGCTATGGCATTGCATTGCGCAGTTTTTGCACATACTATATTGTTTAAGTTTAAATCCAATGTAGCGGCTTTTAATTACAACCAGTTCACATTTTAAGTTTTCGACAATATAATATTACTATAACGGTACAGTGTTGGATTGTGCAGTCGAGTTCGACACACGATATTTAAGCATACCGGAGAAAGCTCAAATATTTTGGAGCCTTTTTCCGAGAAGTCGACGATATTATAATAATACATAATAATTATTAAAAGAAAATCGATAATATATAATATATAATTATTATTAAAAGAAAATCGTGCGTTCCGACTCTAAAATGCTTGAAAATCGATTGGATCACCTAAATCGAGCACAGGTAATAAAATTAGTAATTTATTAATCATGCGTTTTATATATAGCCATTAGTCAGTTTTGAATGAATCACTAATTATGTGTATGAAAAACATAATAGTAGGTATTAAACTTAATGCATTTAACTCGTATTCGTGACAATTAGCATAATAATGATTGTAATCGTCATCGAAAAACGCTTCACTGTTCCTCGGGTGTCGGAATGCACACTGATCACGAGATTATATAAGTCTTAAATAAAAATTTCCCTGGATATGTAAGTGTGGGTAAAGTAGTTATTTATACATTATAAAACCGTTAAGTTTGCTCTATGATAGTATAGGGAAAAATAACATCTTACCCATTCTAGCATATTCAAGCGCTCATCACATAATACCAACTGCAATGGTTTGTTTTGGTCCATAGTGTTGTAAGGATCCTTAAACAATCCATATTTGTTTTTCTTCATCGCTGCACTCAAGGTGGCGACCAATGGCGGCCTGTAAAGACAATAACGCATAATACTATTATAATGATACGTTGCCTGAAAGATTATTTTACTGCCAATAGTAATATTATTATTATTATAACCACTACAAACGGTTTTCCTGTTTGGTACGTGTCTACAATCATATCAAAATCTTACTACCTATAATTCTTTGTGCTCAGTGTTGTAAATTATTTCAGTAAAAGTATTTCGGTATTGGTATTCAAATACTTTGTCGAGTATAGGTAATAAGTTACTGTAGATAACAAATAATAAATAGAAAAGTGTAAAAACTAACAAGTTTCAAGATTCTACAACCTACAGCCTATATCTAATGTGTATACTGTACAGTATTACAAATTACAATTCATAATTACGTTTAACTACTACTACCTACTACAACTACTTTTACCTATTACCTATTTAGTGAATAATTTAAATTTGATTGTCAATTACAACTAAATACGTTTTTTACTGATTCAAAAATAAAGGAAAAATATGTATAGGTATTATATTATAATAACTTAAAAAAATAGTAATCAAAATTCGGTTCAAATACATATAAAAAAGTATATTAGTAATATTTTAAATACTTTTTTTCAGGTGTATCTTGAATATTAGTCAAATAGGTACATTTTAAAAATATTTTTACATAATTGTTTTTGCTACACTTGTACATACCACACCAGATATTCTGACGTAATAACTGATAATAATATTATTGTCTCCTACAAATCTGTATGCCAACTTCGGTTTTAAGTGACCCAATAAGCACACCGTATACTATAGTTTTGATTGTGTAATTAACTAATTTGTATCATCATTTCAAATAGTTGGCAAAAGAACAGTTCCGAAAATCCACTTCTTTCCGTTTTAATTAATTAAAGTCTCCTTCGCCTTTTCCCACAAAATCTGATAGTTTTGTGTGCGTATCGCGTAGGTACCTATATAATTATCATCAGTAAGATTATTTGGATAAGTAACTCTATTTAAACTTGTTATTTACCATAACTATAAATACAAAGTGCCGAGTAAGTCACGTAATGCAGTTTCGTATTTACAGGGGTTGATTTGGATGTTATAATATTACACCCACCGCCACCTGAGATTTTTTCTTTTATATTTTTAATTCAATTTCAGTGTTGACTTTTAGAGGTTCGTAGACGACATGTACATTCCACTCCTTAACTTTCGTTAGAATACAAAGCTCATACCACTATAGTTTATATTTGTTATCACTAAGTTAGGTTAGTTTTATTCTTTTGAATTTAGAATTTGGTTTAGTAATACTAATCATAGGTACATCGAAATATCTACGTTGATTAGAAGAAGTGTTGGAAGAAATAGCCTACAAAAACTGAAGATTGAATATTATTTTGTGCAATATAATAAAGCAAATAAAGAATTTCAAAATTAAAAATTGTAACACAAGTACCAAACATCTGGTTGAAAGCCATGACAGGTTTTAATTAAAAATATAGCCTATATATAAGTGCTGGTGGAGGGGAGCACCCCCTCCCCCGAATTTTTGTTTTGTGGGTTCCTGTATGAGTGTATCTTACATAAATGTTAACGAATAAAGGAACCTAGGGGAGACTGCTAAATGTCCATGTGATGCGGTGATTTTTTTTATTAAGATATCAACCCCCAGAAGGAAATCGTAAGTACCTTACAACCCTACGCAACTATAGTGTAATGGATATGTTCAATTTTAATTCGATTATATTATTATAATATTATCATTCTATAAAAGAAACGATTCTGAGAGGTGACGGTGCCGTGTGTCAGCCTAAAATATTTTATATTATAATAATATTGCTATTAGTAAAAATCAATTAATAAAAAATGGCGGTCAACGGGTATCTATGTTTTAATATTATTTGTTTTATTATCGTAAAAATGATTCAATGAGTATGTATTATATTCTGAACACTACACAAATTACGTTAAATAATTGTATGTTGCCTATATAATAAACCTTGCACTCAATATTGTATATTCTTTTTATATAATAAACATAATAAAAAACTATTGATAATCATGGACAAGCCAGTGTTGTGTATTGTTATCATAATACGTTTTGAATACAGTAATGATAAAATGTCATCATCTCGATCGAAAAAAACAAAAGTCAGTAGCTAAAACCATCTCCTCCGAAACGGTTAATATTCATTTCATGGCGTGAAAACAATAATGCAATATTATGATCATAAAATTGCACGTTTAGCTGTGTTTCGTTTTTTATTACTTGTTTTTGAAAACGGCCTTTAAATGCCTAAAGCAAAATAACAATTCTCAGATTTTAAAATAAAATTCACCATTATTGATTTCTATATAAACGCTGAACGAAACTTTTCAAACATTAATTTTGTACGGTCTCAAAATGAGCTCCCCAAAAACTAAAACTGACGACAATAATAATATAGCGATGAGTCGTTATAACGTGGCTGACATGGTTCTCAATAACCACATCAACGTAATGATACATTTTATACAACGACATTATTACATTAGCAAATCGTTTTTATATAATAATAGATTTGTCGATTTTGGCTTCGCAATTAGTACTGAGTAGTTTAGTATAAAAACGTGTCTTTTACAACTTGTGAAAATTATCATAAATTAATGATTTACTGTCGTTTTATAATATTTCAAATATTATGAATAATTATATGTGAAAAAAATATAACAAAACACCCACCAGTATAATAGTCGACAATGCTTTCTTGATGTAGTCCTCATCGATGAAAGCATTATCGACTCGGGGCTTTTATATTGGAGGGGGTGCGGGGAGATCGAGTACTATTTCTTTCCTTAAAAATATTTTACCATACCACTTCTAATTATATCCTAATAAAAAAAAATCAATAATTGGGTACTCAAATTCTTTGATAGTTTTACATCCCCCTTCTATTTTTTTCTCACCATCAAAACCTAACCTAACCTAACCTAACCTAACCAACGACATTATTGAACCGTATAGGTAGTATTCGTTTGTGCACATTTGAACTTATTGTAATGTCACCACATAAATTTGTCATACTATCTCGATGTACCCATGTTATGGTTGTGGGCTAGGGATTTCCAATCTGCAATCACTGAACGATGTTCATGACTCTGATCTCTAAACTCTATATGTATATCCGATTTTTATTGTGAAAAACTCTCAATCAAATTCAATCATAATAAAATTATTTTTTCCTTTGTACAATATACCTAATTATGTGGTAAAACAACATAATACAATTTCAAACGGTGATTCATCTCCCTTTAATTTCATTACATCTCTACAACTCGTATCCAAACAATTGCATCATCTGATGCTAAAAAGTATTTCTGATTAAAAAAAAAATTGGAGACCACAGTTTTATTGTTGTGTACATTTGTCCTACACGGTTAATTGTTTAGATATTGTCAGCAGATTAAAATAAAAAAATTAAACCTATACCCGAAAAACTGAAAACACTGAAGTAGGACTTCACCTTACTTACTCGACGATTATAATATGGTTTAAATCACAATAATGACACCACGACACTGAATTGTTGGTTGGCACAGTGCAGCGAGTCTCTGTGGCTTAAATTATGCGTTTTATTCATGTTTTCGTGTCATTATAGTAATAATATTATAATATGCCTAGAATACTTATTTAACACTCGACGTTACTTTCTACTCTGTCCCACATAATATTAATCCCGCCAAGTGACGGTTATCATAATAATAATATATATAATGATATTATAGTATAATACAGACTGGATATATAGGTAGGCACGAGATCGTTATTGTCTAGTTGTCAATCTGTTCGTTTTCATTGAATACAGCTACAATTTTCGAACGAGCGTGCAATATTATGCAGATCCTTAAAATATAGCTGCAGACCTACAATCTTATTGTTGCTCGCTTTAATTTTTTATTGCATTTTGCTGCTCTCGAGAAATCATAGACACATTAGATTTTACTTAAACACTTAACCGCATAGGAGCGGGTGTCCCGAAGTATGGGGGAGAAGGGCTAGACGAAGCAATTGCCCCCTCTCACCACAAAAGTTATTTTTTGTTTGCCCAAATATGTATTTTAAATTTATATTAACATAATAAATAATAAAATTATGATATATAATTTGTACATTTTAGATTATATGATGGTATTATAACACATTAATTTTAAAGAATTTTCTTGATCAAAAAAACCACCATTTATTTTTAAAATTACCATGCCTCCCCCCCCCTAGAAAACTGTTTGAGGTCGCCCAAGGCCATAGGTAAAAGTGGACCCACAGTAGCTTATATTATAAAAGTACAAAACCGCATAAGAGGTCTACAATACGCAATATCAGTCCTAACGATTTTGGTCGTCACGAAATTTATGAATATTAATTGTTGACGCAGTATCATATTATATGTTTTTATAGGCACATAAGTGTGAACAGACTTGGATACGTGGTTATACTTACGGTTTTAATCCAGTCGGTTTAGTTATGCTTAATCTTATGCTCAACTGAGTCATTTTCGTGCAGCTTTTCGAATTTTGTTGGTAGTAGCAATTCGGCTTTCCACGGCACGGCCATAAATCATCTATGGGTATCGAGAAGACTGTTTGGGTAATGCCATTGTTTCTAATGCTGCCTGTTAGGTCTTGACATGTATATGACACGATCTAAACAATGTATATGCAAACAAATTAAGTGTTGATTAGACATCCCAAGCGATGCTGTACGTCATATCGTATGCGGCAGTAGAGGATTGGACGAAATTCCAAATGTGGGTAGAAACTAGAAGGGTTAAATAATAGTAAGAAAGTACCATGGAAATTATAATATGCAAAAAAAATGTTTTCTCCTTTGTAAAAAGTCTGTCCTTCAAGTGCATTTTATATTTGTATTATTGACTGTCGTTAAATGCTTTATAACTTTTTCAATATTAACTGTTAATTAATATTATCGTATTGTTAATATTATTTTATTGCTTTTTTTTTTTTAAATATTAATTACTCGTAATATAAAATAATTAACTAAGTCACAGGGGGGGGGGGGTGGAACTGCTGATACAATTATTATTATAAGTAGTACAATTATTTGAATGAAATATCGGGCCACGTGGTGTATATACCATAAACCTTTTCGAGACGAGGTGCTAGAACTTATCATATAAGGTCCGTGTTGTATAATAAATTGGTGTTGTACATTCACATGTTTGTGTTTCTCAAAATGTATCATTAAGGTATCTGTTAGAAGACTGAACTATTATAAGCTTATTTGATGATAAGAAAAAAAATTAGATAATGACAAGGAAAACCGAGTGGAGAAGCCTTCCAGTAGAGGTACTTCTGAAGAATAAGAAAAGGTACGTGAAGAAATTAATATATATTATTGTTGTTGTTGTTGCTGGAACGTAGATATTATTGTTTTAGTCCAATTGCATCAGATCGGTGCATTACGCTGCGCGGTTACCACGGTCGCTTTCTATCAATGAAACGCGTTTAAGAACGAAATAGAGAAACACGTCGAAAATACTGGTTAGGACGCGTTGGGTAATAATCTAATAATCGGTAGGCCGCTGAAGTAGGGATATAGAAAGACTATACACGGTTCGTGTGGATATATCCAGCTAAACTTTAAAATTGAAACGGTTAGCGTATACACCTACACTACCTAAGCAAAATATTTTACTATGATAGGTATTATATATTTTCAACAAAATAGACGATTATTATGTTTTAATATATTACTATGTATATTATACCTATAATAATATTATGTGGGAGGTTTTCGATGATTTTTTTCTTTATGGGATGTTTTCTCTGGGATGAACTTTTTTATTGGGGCATATTTTTGGTGTTAATAGTTATAGCTTTACATTTTAAAATACACATATTTAGTAATAATAATTGTATTATTATTATTTTTTTTTTTTTAGTTGGAACTTATTTTTACTACCTAAGTACACTAGTTGATATATTTATTTTTAAAATTTATTTTTCCTACTTAATTATACTAAAAAAATTTTATTTCATACCTTCGTCATCATTATTACCAGGAAGAGCACCAAACATATAATTGTGTATGAAAACCGTTTATTTCCATTGTTTCTTTTCGGTAAGTCCATTTTGGATGACTGAAAAAAAAGAATATTATAATATTATAATAAATAGATTAATTGATAATTTTTATAATTTTTAGAAAATACCATTTTAAAATATTAATTTAAAACATTATAATATTACTAAAATCAAACGAACGATTAAATATAATATATTTAAAACGTTTACAACAGTATTATTATGAATTTATGAATAATATTATCTATGATAATGCTGCGCTAGACAATTATTAATTTGATACTTTAATCGGCTTAATCAATATTCAATAATGCAACAATAATAATTAACAATAATAATACATTATCATGATGTCGCGTGTTGTTTCGCAGTAAAACGGTTCGATCCGTTTAGTGTCGGTGCGGGCGGCGGCGACCGTCGACGACGACAATCGATGCCATAACGATTTAGGACTTTGAACTTGAACCGAGGTCTCCCGTGTACGCCTGACACGGATAATGTATAATATCGTATTATATATTTCGCGCGTACTTTCACGGCCGACTTTCTTCAGGCGTCGATGACCGGGCGGGAGAACGACGTTTTCTCCGTAACGTCGTTTACGTAAAGAAGAGAGAGAGAGAAATTATTATTGAAGAAAAAAAACCGTCTGCGGTGAGTACCAACAATATAATAATCTATAATATTATGCGAACTAAAGTGGCGAACTCGGGTCGACGACCCGGTAGTAGATATCTAGTCCGCGAAATCCGATGATGACGACGACGACGCGCGTATAGTCCCTCAGCGAGTTACGACTGTAATAATTGCGTATCGATGACGACGATGAAGATGATTATAGAGATGACGATGATGATTGATGATGATGATGATGATGATGATACACACGACCAATAGCGCGATTATAATAATATTATAAATACATATACATATTATGCTAATGTGCGATATGTGACGATAGAGTACTGGTTAGGTTAGGTATGGTATTATCTTATTATCTACGAGGGACTATATTACGCGTTACCTATTTAAAATAACCGATGCATACGATTTATTATACGATTTCGCGGTCACTTTATAATAATATATATGTAGTATTATAAGATGATGATAATATACAGGTAATGCCGTATACGGTCCGAGCGAATGGCGATTATTATTTTCTGTCTTATTTCAAGCGGCTCGTTTCCAACCTATACCGTTGGGTATAATTTCGTCGGGAATGATAATACAGTCGAGTCGAGATAACTCGAATTTATTTCTTGATCCTTGCAGTGTTTTTAAGTTGTGTCATTGATTTATATAAACCAAACAATATAACCCAAGACAAATTAATTTTTGTTCTCCTCAAGATTCCAGTTATCGAGACTCGACTGTAAAAATTATTGTGTAGAATATATATGAAGGGTTACGGGGGAAAACGATCATAGTAAAAAAAAAAGAAAAAAGAAAATAATTATAGTACCTTTTGGTTAGTTTTATAACGAATCGACACGTGAACAGAGTTATGGAGATAAGATCACGGTCAATGATATAATACAGGTTTAAATATTACCATAACGGGAAAAAAAAGGCCAGAGTCCCACTTTAAAACTGCAATACTGAACATTTTGGGAATATTCACTGTTATCGTTTTTCCCCGTAACTATTCATATGATTTAAAAACTGCCACGGCGTCATCTCAAATATTGGAGATTAATAAAGGACAATCTTCAACAATAAAAGCCTATTCAGGTTTTGAGTTTTGGGGGATAGATGTATTTTTGTGTTAAAACACCAGAATAAAAAACTAAAACAAACGTTTGGGTGTTAATATCAGTTAATATTCGGTTTCAAATATTAAGACCCAAAAAAAATTGAAAGAGTGATCAGATACATCACGTAGGTACATTATCCAAGAAAGAAATGTTTTCGGAAAACATCAAAATAACTTAGCACCCCCACTCACTGAGCATATTCTTGCCTATATTACTGCATTTAATAATTAACAACTATTTAATACAATTATTCCTCTTAAAAATTATTATTTTTTTAAAATAAATTGTTATACAAATTCGTAAAATAAAATAAATGTTCAGGTTTATTCGGGTTAACCGAGGAATGTTTTATTCAAATTTCGATTAATTAGGGAGTTTCTGGAAAAAAAAAATCATTCGGATTATGTCATGGGTTTTGGGTGTTTGATCTTTCAAAGAGTTTTTAGGCGTATCATAGGGTTCGGGTCGATTCTGGTGCAAAGCCTAAACAATAATATTATGACGCGTTTTTGCAATTTTTGGTGAGTTTCAATATGAATACAATAGTCGAAAAAAAATTCAATTACCCACATTATTTTCTGTTCTCGATTTTGTCGAGTTTGGAGCTGGTGACGATTAATAATAAGTGAACCTTCGAAATGGATTCGACCCACCGTTTACCGTTGATCCGATGTGATTATAATATTATATACCGATTAAAGACGTCTTGTCATAACCTACATAATAATTATATTATAATATTATTATACATTGCTCGATAACGATCATATAGTGTTAGGTACAGTTGGCAGCAAAAATAATATTATGTCGAAATGATTTCAAAATCGATTTCAAACCACGCGTCGGCGATCGAACAGTAACCCGTAACCTGGTCCGGTCCACGACAGTTGCGCCGACGTCGTCGTAAACAGCACATTACACGTTTAGGGACATCGAGACGGTGTCGTCTCGTGTTCGGTATGCAAATGCGCGTAGGTATACAATATATTGTAATGTGACGACAACAACAATACGAACATTGTCGTTTCCGTCCGATCGAAAACGGTCCCGTGTAGGATATTATGTGTAACATAATAATAATATATAATATCTGTACATAATATTATATACATTGTTATAGTACCTACGCGAACGGTGCGCGATGACGTGGCTCGCGTATTGTGTTCCGGTTGTGCGTATTTTTTTCCGCTCCTCCTCCTCCCCCTCTTCTATCCCTCGTCGCTCTTTGACTTCTACTTCTCCTTCTACTTCTCCGCGTCTTATACTTCTTCTTCTACTTCTTCTCCTTCTCCTTCTCATTCTTCTCTTCCTCCTCCTCCTTCTCATTCTCCTCTTCCTCCTCCTCCTCGTCGTCGTATAATTCCTCCACCTTCCTATATAGGTACCCGCGGCTTCTCGCTCCCCCCGAAACGAGGTCAAACGCGGCTCGGATCGGTTGCGCGCCGCCGCCGCGCCGCCCGAGAGAAAGACGGTCAACGACCTTAACCGGGATATGTGACGTGAACGGCGGCGAGTTCACGAAACGCTATTATTATAGGTGTGTGTTGTGTGTGTGTGTTGTGTGTGTTGTGTGTGTGCTTGTGTGTGTGCCGAGTATCGTAATACTTTCACCGGAGTAGGTGAAATTTCTTATATTTTTTTGCGGACGACGATTTTTTTTTTTTTGAAATCTTTATTTTTCTTAGGAACGCACGCGTTACACTTTTACGTCCCCGTCGATCGTATAATATGACGACACGAAAAATATATCGTCGAATATATATCGTAAATTTTTTAACGACACCGTGCACTGTACACGAGAGATCGTGAGTTCAGAGTTGTACCCCACGAGTACAACATATACGTCATAAGTCATAACGGGCGAAAACCCGTTCGTCACGACCACGAAATGTAAAAATAATTATTACAATATTGTTATAATGTATTATTACTGTGATAAATATTATACTGCCGACGTCGTATGAGATTCTTTTCCTGCTCGTCGTCTTGTGTTTTTTTTTTTATTTAATTTTTGGTTTGGTCGTATACTAGACTATACGAGTGTTCTTTAATTTTTTCCTGGTCTTAGAATAGATATACTTACATTAGCCAAGTATTAGCCTAAGTATTGTAAGTGTAATGTGTCAATAACATCGATAGACCAAGGCGTAAATATTCGAAATTAGTTGCGTTCTCAAAAACCTTAACGACCCGAATGCCGTTTCTGTCTGTGGGTTAGGTCAATTTGTGTCATTACGAAACGATTAAGACATAATAATAATATAATATAACTAAAAACGTTTTCAAAGTTATATTATATGAGTACGTATAATAGTCATTAGTCAGTATTGGTACCGTTATTGGTATAATATTATATTATATAGGTTATTAAATGTTGAGCAACCGCGAAATTATACATGGGAAAAATATTGCTTCACACTAGATGTTTACACGATTTAATAATATCAAATACCTACCTATATAATATATTACAACTCGAATACTCGATAGCTGCAGAGTCGGCCAACTCGAAAAATGTATAGTTAGTACAATCCGATAAAATAATAACTTGACCTGCAGGCTGCAGCCAAGACATAAAAACTATAATAATTAAATAATAACTACAATATTATATTGAATAATAATAATTTATGCCGTGGTATAATAACATTTCGACAGCTGAGTGAACTGACAGAATTTCTCGTCTCTGCACGAGGTAATTATAATATAGGTAGGTACATCATTGGCTACCAATTTGAAGTCATTACGCAAATAATATAATATACTTAACACACATAGTATGCCCCGAAGACGACGATCTTAATATTCTGTTTATAAACTATTACAACGAACCATCGGTCATTGTACCTAATCATTACATTATTATATTTAAGACTGGGATATTGATGCAATGTAATTTTTTTTTCTTAAAACATAATATTGCTCCGTAAGTAGAAATGTGTTTTAGGTACCTACTTAACATTGATTACATTTTTAATGTAATTTTAATTTTTAATTTTTCACAATATTTTATATTTGAATATAGGTACTTATTAAGTACTCGGTACATTGGATATATTGACCGAACGTGAATTATATATAATAACAGTTAATAATTATATAGTACAACAAGTAAGCTCATCCAATGATTAAACTTCGCCGGGAAGTTAAACCTGATCAACGGCAAGACCAATTCATCCAATTGAAGCATTAATATTTAAAAATCAAAGTATAATATTATTATTATATAAACTATGTATAACATGTTACTATGTAGGTACACTCTAACGATCGTGGTACAAGAAGTAGGTACACTATACCACTATATTATAATAATATTATATGTACATTATAATAATCCGAATGATCGCTCCGGTGTTCTATATTATAATAATATTATTATGCTCTCGGAGGATTAAAAAAATAACATCGCTGTACAGATTTACAGATAGATGATTTTGACTTTGTCTTACATCAGGTACCTATTATAACATTATTTTTTATATCTTAATCTTTACGTGCGCACGTGTGTCGAACGTATTACAGACTGTGACGAAGACGATAACAATAATAAATTACCTACCATCGTTATTAGGTTATACACAAAAATATTATGTGCCTACACAAAACATTATATTATTGACGTATCGTTCGGTGGAGTTATTTTGACCTGCTCAATTATTTAGAACTCGTCGAGATCGGTGGGACGAAGCGGAAAACAACATATCGCGTATTACGTCCGACAAGAATATTCGGCTGGCCTCCTTAAGAGTTATGACGTTAGTAAATATTATATTTTGTAAACTCCGAACGAGTAGGTTTGTTATTATTAACATCGTAATGCGTGGGTTTACAAGGCGATTATTTTAAATGGTAAACATTTCATTTTCCAGAAAAGTATTAAGTAACGTTTTTTGAAATATTTTTTCACATGAATTGAGGAGATAATCTGTAGAAATATTATTACTAAATAGAATTTTGAAAGAAAAAATATTATATTTTACTTTTTTAATTCTTTGAACATGGCGTACATTTTAATTTCATATTCCTAAGCAGAATATTTTTCTGAGAATTCAAATCTTAATATATATATATATTTCTTCGGTCCGTGGTAAGTATTCAAGCCAATCCTAAACGGCTGAACCGTTTTTGATGAAATTTTTTGTTTGTTCTTTAGTGGATATTGAATGGTTTGGATTCGCAATTTATTGAACCCTGTAGGCTCAACTTGGCGAGGTGCTCAAGCAGGGATTTTGAGATTTACGATGGCCTTTTATGTTTATAAATGGTTGCTATTGGTTATAGGAGAAATAATTAGTAGGAATTAGTATTTCTTTATTATTGGTTGCCATTGGTTATTCGGGCAGATCAGGTACAAGCATTAAATTGAATTTCACACATTGCCTACCAAGGTGGCTGAGTTACACTTATAGCAGGTGGATTGCCTACTTGATATGCTGTCGCACATTGTCCGTGATTCGACGTTCGATGTACTGCAGCGAGTTATACCCATAAGGAGTGAATCAATCACAATAATTTTTTTAAGATTTGTCATTTTTTAAGGTCAACGAAGTGCAAGTGATTAACTAGTATTATATAAAAATCGAATTTCAAACATGTATTATAATCATTTATAAATATTATTTGTAGACAATATTTAAAGTTTAGATGAGCAGCGAGTGGAGTGACACAGGTGTCAACCGCAAAAGACTGGTCCATATTATTCCGGTCATAAAAACTTAAAATACTAATAAGCCCTATCTATATCTAGGCTTTTAGACTAGATTTAATTTGTCCCCCTCACACAATCGTTCTAATGCTGTTACAGCGTCCACCTCTTGTCGTCCAGTAAGAGCATCCTTTGCTCGTTCCTTTATTAATAGCATATTAGCATCCTAAATGGCCATTTAGATTCACATAGAAGTGATAGAACCCTCTCCAAGATTAACTTCAGAGTTCCAGTCCCGGCCAAGCATAAAATTTTGCCTCATTCTCCAACCCAAATAATTGAACTTCGGATCATAACCACTGCAGGCATTTATTTAAATTATTGAAGTGATTAATATTTATACTGATTTATGTCAAATGTAATTTTATATTATGTTCATTAACTGTTTTGTACTTTATGGTTATTGCTATATGTCATTATTATTATTATTATTATTATTGATACTATACAATTTACTATGTATTATTATCGATCAATTTGAATAATATAAAATGTATTTTATGAATTCTCCGTAGAATTGGCTTTGTGCAATAATAAATATCTAATAACTAATTAACTATAGCTCGTTCGAAATATCATTTTTAAACATCGAAATCGTCAAAATAATATTCTGTTTGGGAATACGAAATCAAAAATGTATACGTTGGCTGTTCAAGGCGAACAACGATGCTGATGAGAAAATAGTATAAATATAATTTATATTCAAAAATGTTGTTTTGTAATGACTTAAAATTATGTAAAAAAGTATTTCCAAAAACGTTGCCTAATCATTTTCAAAAAAAAAAAAAAAATAGCGTTTAGCTTTAAAAGAATCACCTTGTATAATTATAATATGATACCAGTTACAGGTGTACCACATTAACAACGTGTGCGTTTCGAATGTGGAATTAATGAGGTTATTGCCTAACAGCGAAAACGTTTTGCGCCCGAATCCCAAACACTATAATACAGTCGCGACGAACGTTTCTGGGTCGGAGGTATGAAGTTAATAATATTATAATACTTGTTTACGGATTATTTACGATTTGGATGGTAACTATATACAATAATATTGTATTTTTATGGACGTATAACATTATATATATATAATATTGTTTGGAACGTCCGAGAATGGCGTTGGAAAGCGCACGTGGCATTATTATTATTACTGAGCTCGTTTTTCGAAATTCTACGGATTATTCGCAGCGTATTTTACAACGAAACAGTATTTAAGCACCGAATTCCGAAATACCTGACCCTCTAAAATTGATCCGACATTTTTTTACGTTTCGAATATTATTGCAGAGAATCAGATCGGAATTTGCATTAAGACGGTGAATAGAACGCATTGCGCTCTTGAGACGGTAAATAATACGCTTTTGCCGGCATTGTTTCGTACATGTTTTTTAACTTTTCCATATAATTGCGTCAAATAAAAGGTTACGAGAGTGCACACTAATAATCACTTTAACGTCATAATATAAATGCCAACGTGCACGACTTACGATTGGAATACCTACTGACGTTTCATTTCATTACGTCTTAAGATTTCAGCGAACAAAATTATGTTTATTTATTTTCAGTCAAACACCCGTATAACGGCTAGTAGAATACAATGAATACTGTTGTAAATAAATTCACAAAACAAATTTATACAGATGATGTAATATAGCTGTATTAATTGTATAATAAGTAGGTAAATGTAAGGTATCTGTGTTGTTATATTATTGAAGCATATATATAATATTATATTATAACACATTAGCACATGGTAATAAACCAACCATGCTCTCACCACTTTTATAAATAATTAACTAACATTTTGTTTTTTAGAGTTTTCCAATACACTTAAAGACCATATAATTATTATTTTCAAATAGGTAGTTTGATTTTTATATCGCTATTCAAATAGTGTGTCTTTTGACAATCCAAACTTCTTTTTTTTTTCAAATAAGAACCACCCATTTGTACCGTTCATTGTTAAGCACATGATTATTTTGAAACGGGAGTAGGTAGTAACAATGAATAGTTTTAGTATAATATTAAACTTTGTTTAGAAAGGATAATAGTCCTGTATAATTTCTGAGGAAAAAATTAAAATATATAAAACATTTTACTGTAGCACTTATTAATTTTAACAGAATTTAACTAATTTTTACTGATAAAGTATAATAGATAGTATTAATATTACTAAAAATGATCATATTTTACATACATATTTTAAACCTGAGATCATGAACATTGTCTCTAGCAGATACATAAAGTTTAATAACTCTGTAACTTCTCTACTTATTTATTTAAATAGAATCATAATATGCTTAACAATAATAATAGTATAGAAGGTGCTCCAGGCTCCTATTATTTGTAAAATTGTGTGTATGGACACGCTTTAAATGGCATAAAAAATCTAAGTAATTAAAAAAAATGTTCTAAAGTAAACTAAATTATTCCAAAAATCAGAATTTGAATAAGTACATTGTACTGAAAGGGAAAAAATGTGAAAAAAATTCTTAGTGAATTACAGAGATTAATCGTAAATGATTTAATAAATTGCTTAATTATTATGTAGTGACAGTTTGTATGGCACTTACCTAATCCTAAATAATATTTACATAGTAGCTAGTGTGTACTATATACGGTCTATAAAATATATGGATAACACGACACATGCTGCAGGTGTATACCTAGAACCAAATTATTTAATTATTTTTTCTATCTGCTTTATGGTTTTTATGATTATATTATTAGCTAGGTATTTATATTATCAATTGGACGCCTGAAGATAATGGGTCTTATTTTATTATTAGACAAACAAAACAGTACATCTGACTTATTCATGATTTGGTTTTTCGTCTTCACTTAATCACATTAAAAAAAATGCATAACCACCCTTGAAATCAGTTAATTCTATAAACATTTAATAGGCAGCTTGATTATAGCGTTATCGAACAAAAGACAAATTTTCATGAAAAATAACCTTAACGATGGAAAATAATATTATGCAGTAAGTACCTATCCTAAATCCTATAGTACCTAATTGTTTTACTCAAAACTGCACATTTAAATTATAAACATTGTATAAGATACTTATAGTTATTTACTACGTAATTTCACACTTCAGTTTAATCAAAATCACCAAATTTAATTAATTACAGTTTTAAGTACCCACATAATTAATCTCTATACGCTTTTGTTGAGTGGAAATTAATTAAATTTTCAATAGTATGTTTTTACAGTACTGTTCGCTTCATACAAATATACAATATAATTAATAGTCATGACTCGATTCTTGAGTTATATTTATTTTACATCGTTATAAATTATAATTATAACTAATAGGTAGGTACACTGTACACACTGGGATCGCTTCGCTTGACGACCCCTCGACCAAAAACAAATGGAACATTTGTGAAAATGAACTTGTTAAACACTCCAGTTGAACGGTATTTTTGGATTCCAAGCAAAAACTAAGGTAAAAAAAACTGCAAAATTCAAAATAATTTAACAGGGGGCCATTTTAACGATGCTATATTGACAAAATTCGAAATTTCACCCCATGACTATTGAATTATGCTTATTATAAAAATCACTTGATCCAATGACAATGTTGAAATATCTTTGAGACTGCTTGACATTTCGATCAACAAGATTTGCTTACGAATAATATTAGGTATACAAGTTAAGTTTTTTCAGGCGTTCGAAGTAGGCAAAATAACATCGGTTTTCTCCGTGTTGCACTTTTAAAATTATACAAACCGTAATACCATAAAATCTACAGCACACACCGGTTGCCTGATTAGTGATTAGGTTTATGGGCACTACATTCAAACGTGTCCCATTGAAATTAGTTACTTTAATAATATTATTTAATTGGATTCATAAAACAATAAATCTACACATGAACAAAATATGACAATTTTCGTTAAAAATATTGCACAAAATGTATGGCAGTCAAACAGTCTTGCATAATATGATAAATATAATATACCTAATATAATAATATATATTTTATTTTTTATTTTTTTTTCTTATATAAATATAACTAAAAAATCTTCCACAACTAGTTGTTTTTTCGGGCTTGAGCAAAAACTATCAAAAATATCGATATCCACGCAGCAATACCAAGTTTTTAAGGAAATTGGTTTAGAATGTTTAGATAATTTATGTGCTTCAAAAAAACAATTGGGTACTAACTCTCGTCTTGAAACAGGTACATAATTTTAGACATTTTTAGTCTTCTTTATGTTTTATTGTTCGAGAAATTAAGAATTTGTAACCAATGATTATACTTATCTACCTATTTATTATATTTGAGAAATCACTTTTTCAATAAAATAAAACACACGCAGGTCTGTATTTATAATTTAATTTAAATGAAAAAAATTGTATGTACAATACAAGTAATAATACTTAATAGTAAGTAACTTTAGTACATATTATGATTTAGGCGTAAAAAAAAAAATTCAGAATTGTCAATTTTTGAATTTAATTTAGACCTTTTCAAGTCCTTATGCAAAAGCCAAAAAGTGTACTTACTATGTCAAAAAGTTATTTTTAATGAACCAATCTTTTTTGTACATTTTTATGGAGATGAACATGGATTTATGGATTTAAAGATTTTACGAACATGATACTAATGTAAATAAATATAAATCAAATATGTGTTTTTTATGTGTTACCTATTTAAGTTCAAGTACTAAGAATAATATTTTATGTAAACAAGTTAAGAAGGAACCTATAATAGTTTGAAATGGTGAGAAAGGGCCAAGTTATAAAAGCTTTATAAAATGTATTATTATACATTTGTTCTATTGATAAATTTAGGCCGGATCGACTGGTGACACTGGAATTTGACCATCTCAATAGATAATATTATTATTAATAATTTGTTATTTATTTATTAAATATGAACAATGAACAAGATCTAGGTATAATAATAATTTTAAAACTTTTCTCGAGCGGGACCGAGCCGAGGATACACATATAATTTATTATTATACTATAATTTATTATTCATAACTTGTTCTATAATATATAATTTACCACCGACTTTCTTCGATTTTGTCCCACCCCCCACCATGGTAGCGATTTTTTGAGGTCCTTACTCCTTGTTCGTGGAAGTAAGAGTTTTTTTTTTTAAATAAACCAAATTCGCGTCACCGGTCGCTCTTAACAACCGGCTAGTAGGTGATAGGGAAAAGAGTGCGGGTAAGTGTATGATCTTATAATATTATGTGAGTCGTTAAGCGGATTGTAATAATATATAGTGGGCAGTGATTATCGTCTCTACTTGAGGCTTCTCTACGATAACGGCAGCGGTGGTGTTTAGCTGGCGTGCGACAATGTGCACCTAAAATTTATTATATATTATTATTAGAGCTAATAATTACTCATGTATTATGGAGTATATGATAATTTGCATTAGACTTTTAGACGTCACAGTAGACTTCAAATATTTACGTATATTTTATTAAGGCTACAATTCATTTTAAAAATATTTAGATCAATTTTATGCAATAATTGCCTGTTTATTCCACAAACCTATCAACAACGTTCAACGGTAAGTTGGTATTCACTCAAAATTTAATAGCCATAATTAATTACGATATAAATATATAAGTATGAATTTTTGAGCATGCTCGCCCTATGTTTATACTTAAATTATGCATATTTTCAAATAATGATTTTCATATTTTTTTAATACACTTGAATACCGTATTTTCGAATCAATCGAATCCTTCAGATTTTTTTGTACCACATACGGACGATCCAGTGGTAATACAAATTTTTGTTTTTCAAATAGAAACACCGTTTTCATTTTTAATTGCTAAGCAGCTTTTTTTTAAGAATTTTGATGTGACTAAATCGAAATTCGAGCTTACAGTTTTTGAGTTAGGTATATAACTTTGGGTACTAACGAAGAAAAATAACATGTATATAAATGGAAATGGGTTAAATAGTTAGGGGGCTTAGACGATTTAAAAAAGTTACTAATTACTATTGATCTCACAATATAAATAATTTGTAAAAATAATCTCAAGTATAGTAAATACTACATATAATATTACATAATAATGTAGTTTGTTTTTTTATAAAACCATTCTATAAGGATATTATCCTTAGTATAAACATTTTCATAACTGAAAACCTTACCTACTGATTCAAATTTTGATTTACATACTTCAAAGTTTTAAAGAAACCCGTCCAATAAATAATTTTCAATAAAAATGGGTGGCTCACATTTGTGAAATTAAAGTAAGTATCACCACAGAACACTTCTTAAGTAGGTAGTACAAGAGTTATAAGGAATTTGAAAATATGGTATTTAGGTACATTTAAAAGTTCTAAAATTTAAAATTTGAATAAAAAAAAAAAAATGGAGCTAAGCATTAATTATTCAGAAGAGTTAAACTACCAATCTTCAAGTTAAAAAGGATATCAAAACAGTAAAATTAACTTAAAATCAATAAAAGCTGAATGTAAAATTGAATACAATACTTTATAGAACATACCTAATTCGAATTTATACATTTTTAGTTTAACAATTTGTTCTGTTTAAATATACATTACATAACATGTATATTTATATTGAATTGAAAATGAAAAATAAAAAGTGTTAGATACAACAATTGAAAAACTTTTCACAGTTAATATTGATAAATGATTACACAAACAAATACACGTTCATCTATATCATTAAATCCAGATCTAGTGCATCGCAGGCCACTCGGATATGTACTCGGATGTATCTCGGTTTGAGTGTTTCTCAGTGTCAGTGTAAATAACCTAATGAAATAATTCGAGTTTCAACCTAGATAGACACGGATTGGATTTAGCGCTTATGGTATATTTTTTAATGTGCATTTAATTACTTACTCTCTAAACTTTTCTGACATCTCTAAAAACAACCTCTAAGATTTTCATCAAATTCCATTGAGTCGTTTTCGAGTATATAAGCTACTTCCATACATTTTGTTTTAAAATATGGTTTCTTTATTTGAGGTCATAATATAGTGACAATTTGTTGCATGCTATTGTACGTTATCTGCTCGATTAACCAATAGCAACTATTTGTATATAAAAGAATAACAAATAATAATAAATTTCTACTATTACTATTATAATCTGCAATCATCTGGCAACTATTTAAAAATAAAAAAAAGGTTAAATTTCTCTTTAAAATGTGAATATCGGAAAATTCTTTCTTATTGCACATTTAGATCATTATAGAAACCACTATTCCAAATTTCAAGCTTGTACGTTATGTCGTTTTTGAGATGTTGCGATGAGTGAGTGAGTGAGTGGTATTTGGTTTTTATATATTAGGTATATATTTATAGATAACTGAATTATACTTAGACGATAATATTTAACAAACAAAGTTTAATATTATAAAGTACCTATAATAATCTTACTAAAATAACCCTAACACATAATTGAATCCTTAGTATTGATTATAAGACGGATAATATTGTTAGGGCTCATTATTAATGGAACGAAGCACAGATATAGCAAGGATATAATAATATGGACAAGCGTAATCATTTTTTGGACATTGACCTAACTCCCTGGCTTACGCCAAAAGTATAGGAACGCTAGAAATGAAAGACGTTTAACAAGAATTTATGACGTATTATGCACTGCTGCTGCTGTGTGCATGGAATGCTCATAAGTTTGGCGTTGTAGGTAAAAAACTAAAACTAAAATAGTTTATTGTTTAGTATATGATATCGCGAGTATTTGGCACTCGCTCGCTCACGCGAAAACATCAATCGGAGTGCTGTGAAATGCCGATACGCGATGGAACGCGGGGTCAAACAATTGCATAGAGCAAACAAAACAGAAATAAAATGATAAATGCCTAAAAAAAATAATGAAATAATGGAATATTGTTGAAAAAAAAAACGCGTCGGTTAGTCGCACCGGTGCACGAGTGAAGTCTGCAGGTGATTGGCTTCAGTATTATACACGTCAGTGTGTGATTGACCGCTCGCGCCAAAGTACCTATTCTTAAATCGTTTAGATAATATTAATAACATGAACGCACGCGTCACTATAATACGTAGGGGTATTACCATATATTATATATATTCGATAAATTTATTATAATTTGTAGGAATAACGAAAAAATATATCGCCAGCAAACGATATAGCGAACTTGATAGTAAACTCGCTGCTGTTTATAATAAAAAATTACATCAGACATTACGTTAATGCGATTCGATTGGAAGTAATTTTTTTAAGAAAAATCTTATTCTATAATATGATTAATAGTTTATTATCATGATGTACTCTAACATAATAGCCATAGGCTGCTTAAATATTTCTACTGTCAGCTGCTTGTTTGCTATGCTTCAGCTGCTATTTCTGTCATAACATGTACGCTCGTAAACTGAACGTCGTTCATTTCGTTTTGTACAGTTCATTTTTCAATCTTACCAAATAAAAATAACTTTATATTATAGTTTAAGACGTATAAACAAAATATATTAATTTTAACTAATATCGCAATACAAAAACTTAAATATTGATATTTCACAGTAGGAACATTGTGAATAGGTAGGTAGGTACTTGGAATCAGATATGGATGCCTACCTAGTTTTAGTAATTAGGCAATCGCATATAAATATTGACTACTGTTAACACTTTAACTTTATCGAAATAATTAGACACATATAGAGTCATTATTATTATGATAATTATTTCTAATTTAACAGATAACTATTTTAATTATGGCATTAATAATAAAAAGGAAAAATGGGTGTGTGTAAAACTATAAGATTTAATTCGACGACGATAAATATAAAATTCTCTAATTGAACAACTGTTTTGATAGAAATGTTTATGAGCATACAAAATAATAACAATTATTAACTGATTTTCTTTATTAATTAAACAGATAAGGTACACAGTTCAGCGATAATTAAATTTGTAAATTATAACACATAATAATATTATAATATTGTAATGAAAAAACATAATTATTATTCATAATCTATCAACATAATAACTAACTTTTAAATTAGATTCAAAAAATAGAATCATTAATCGATTTAAATACAGTATATAGGTAAGTATACCTGCCAGTCATTATTTTATGACGGGTAATAAACGAAAATGACTTCCATTGTAAATAGATTAGAGTTATTGAATCGTATAGTACAAGCGAGTGTGTAAACAGAAAAATTAAATAATGACGAAATATTGTCGAATTTTCAATAATACCAGTAAATTAAAATACAGCAATGAGTGATGACAATTGTATTAATTGTGTTTGATTTGTAAAACCACATCCTATAGTATTCGAATAGAAGTTACCTCAAACAGAGTTATAAAATAATATGTTTATTATTTGATTTCACTTTGAAACTGAATTTTGAACCCTGCAGCGGCTGCAGCTGCTTACATCGTCAAAAATTATAATTAATTGACGTGTAAACATAATTTATCGAACTCTGGCGGGTGGTAAAAAAGTTATCGGTAAATTCATCCGACCGATGTTTATGGATTTAAATTAAAAACTATATCAAAAGGTACATAATATCAAATATATTACAGTAGGTATAATAATTATCAATAGGCTTCGTACATAATATTATACACGTAACTCGAATCTCAGTTGTTTACAATTAATTTGTTTTATTGAAAAGAACAAACCACTATCGCTGCATTGTTATCTGTTATTTTTCAATTATTTAACTTGAAGGTTGAAATACATGTTATTTTGATTCGGGAATGTTCAATATTTGAGTTTCGAAATTGTGCCTAATCGTTTTGACTTTGAGCGATACCGAATATAATACCAAAGTGATGATAAGGTCGTTCTTGTAATGGGTCATCGTACCCCGAAATACTACATAATAATATTATATATTATATTATTAATTCCATAGTGTTACGTATATTGTACAGCCATCTCTAGTAATACCTATACCTACATTTTTCAAGCCTCCACGCCGGAGGTCGTGTGTTATTACAGAGTCGTTACTGTTGGGATATTTCGAAGTAACATTACCATAAATCAATAATAATATTATCGTATTATGATAATATGATAGCTGGTATCCGCGCAAATGGGTGTGCGCCCGGTATATGTTTGGTTGGCTTTTAAGATTTCCGAAATCCGCACAGCATCGAAACGACTCAGCGAGATTACAATAATAGTAGTTTTAATCGGTTTTTTTTCAATGATTATTATAATAATATAATATTATGATACTAAACGCTCCAAACCGTACTAGACGGTGCAGGTGGTAAAATGTTTTATAGGTATATACCGAGCCAACCAAATACGACCATCACAGTCCGAGATGGGCGAATTTTTAGAATACCATATTATACCACGGACTGTTTATGGTATTATACTGGTACCTATAGGTAACTCCAGCAGCAGTCGCAGATGACCTTGTGCAACGAAAATAAAATAGCAGAGTCGTGTTGGCGATTAAAAACGCTGAGAAAGCTCTTCAGAGTACCACCTGCCTGTTAATAATTTATTTTATGTTTCGAATACTATACAATATACTTAATATAATATTATATTGTATGTCGTATATGTGTGTGTGTGTGTGTGTGTGTGTGTGTGTGTGTGTGTGTGTGTGTATGTATGTGTGTGTGTGTGTTCGATGGTTGGTCGTTTTCATAGATGTTATAATACGCGTACCTATATTTTATCCTTATTATTATTATATCAGAGTATGATATATATATATATATATTGTATGTATTATATTATATTATTATTATATATAGAAGTACAATGATAGGTGCAAATGTGCGATGGAAAAAAAATAAATACCCATAAAAACGTGATGCTCGAGATTCCGTCGAGTGGATTTTCGGTCATATATTATGTTGTAGATACACATAGAGAGAGGCAAACAGAACGACACCGATACGAACAGAATTTATTGCAGCACTCTTATTATATAGGTATAAGTACGATATGTGTACTATTATGATTATATTTTTATATTGTCATCGTCTCTTTACAATCATTATTTTAGTTGTCTATAGTGCTGTATACTATACAAGGGCCGCCCGCGATTCAGTTCATCTCGACGGTTGTGACAGTCAGATCCACCATCACGTGCTCAATTAATACCCGGTCGTGTTCCACATTATAATATAATAATACCTATATTATCGAACGAAACTAAACCTTTAATACTCGTTTTAATAGTACTCAGTACTCGAATAATGTATAATATTACACCTATATATAAATATATAGGTAGTATACAGTGTGTCCACTGTCAAAGATAACTGGATACACTCAATTATATTATAATTATCTATCAGAAAGTAGAAATGTATAATTTTAATCATGATTATTTTGTTTGTCGAGATATTAAAAAAACAGAGTATACCTATGTTTTTTATGCAGTTGTTATTTTTTTCATACATGCGAGTCTAGTGCATGCGCAGTGAGCTTACTTTTTTACAAAATTGTAACGCCTTTTACCACCAATTATTTTTCATTGTATTTTTTCATGGATTTCAGTGGTCAAACTAACTTTGCTAAATATATCTTTCATGATGTATATATTTGCCTTTTGGCATGTATACTTGCGAAATATTATTTGTTAATAGGTCATATTTTAACTGAGTGATATATTATGGGCCTCCCACTGGTTTTCTAGATTTCTCCCATATACTGTCATAGTTCATATTATGAACTTTATTACAAAAAATTTTATGAAAATAAGTTGATATATACGTTATCGCAAAATCAAAGAGAAATTTAAATAGGAGAGTTAACTAAAAATTAGTTGTATTGAAATACTGAAGCTATTATAAAAAAAAATTATAACTACCTATTAAAATAGTGTATTTATAGGGTATACTTAAAATATATATAGGAACAATATACATAGATAATATCAAAAATAAATTAGTAGGAAGTTCATTTCAGATGACCGATCAATCGAAATTATTGGACACGTTGCGCATGGGAACAATATATAATATTCAGAATGCGATTTTACGAAAACTAAAATTGATGAAATAATATAAAAACAATTGATAATTTAGGTTGAAAAATATGTGCTATTGTTATATAAATTGAAGTTGTACTGTGCGAAAACGTATTAAAATGGTATTACATTAAGGGATAAACAAATTATGGTTAAAAATTAAAATTGAATAACTCTACGTTGAGATATTAAGTGTTTCCAGTTATTTTGGGCACACTGTAAAATATACTATGGTAATAAAAACTGAGCGTGGCGTACCAAAACAATTAACATTTTACATTATAATATATTGATATTATATATATCCTCAATAAAGTAAATCCAAATTGTAGTACTTAATTTTACACACTATTTCTTTCAATAGAAATAGAAATATTTTTTGTATTTTAGTCACATTCCGAGGATATATTATGAAGTATTTTAGGTGAGTGGATATGGCCTTACTTTAAAACCATGCCTAAAATGAACTTAGTTATGGTTTATAAAAATAATGAATTTCGTGTTATTAATCAGAAAGTTGGAATTTTTAAAATTCTAATAGGAAATATTTTAAGATGATACATTGGGGCCCTGGGAGACGCAGAGTGACTACTGACTTTAAGTATATCCAGAATACAAAGAGAACACGGGCGACTTCTGTAAGATGATTATATTATTATGTATGACGAGTCACGGAGTAAAATGAATTAAAAAGAATTTATTATCAACAAAAGTATATTACGAACGCCGACTGGTGTTTATGAGTAAGTACTTATAATAATATGTCAAATGGTATACAAAAAAAACTAAAGTACCCACATATAATCGCTTTTAAAGCATTTCAAAATACGAGTAATTCGACAATATTTTGTAAATATTGTCATTGACATTGAAAACGTTTTTAATATTGTTACAATAGGGCGAATCGAAATAATTGGTGACACAAAACGACTTAAGTGAAAAGATAAATAAAAAAAAATTTAATAAATTGTTATCATTGTAAATTGTAAATTTAAATTTAACATACATTTATAATACATTTTAAATTTTACAATTTAGTTACGATAGAATCCAACTAGCCACCTCGTAGTAATATAACTGGCTACATGTAAACCGTATTTCTCACTGTAAGAATTATAAGCAATTTATTCGAAATACCTAATCCTTTTTACCGTCAATCGGCATGTTCGTGGGGCGTAAAGCTTGGGCATAATAATATATTACACCAGTCTTATTTGATTCGAAATATAGCTCTTTGCGCTTACCAAACTAATTTTGGAAATATATTTAGGTTTTTATGGTGCTGTTAAAAATGTACTTTCGTATCGGCTATATCAGCTTACAACCGAGAATATAATAATATATAGTTATATCCCTTATACGTGAGTCTTTCGGAGGAACGAATAGATGCATTTAAAAGTAATGTGAGACTGACAAAGTGATTAGAGTAAGAAAAAAATACGTTGAAATAAAAACGAAAAGAAATTAAATGTATAAAAAAAAATAAGTATTATGAAATGTGGTACCTATATGTATACAGAGCTGCTCTCCTCGTCTTTAGGAGCTACCTAATCTATTAGCTACCTACATCAAGTAAAGTAGATCCACCATACGATAGGGTAGCCTACCAACAGCATCCGAAGAAAACCGAAATGTAATGAAAAGAAAAATTGGAAATGTCGAGTTTTGTGATAAACCTGTACGTAATGGGTGTATTAAATCGTGTCGTAAAGTACATTTCAAAGGAGGATAAATGCAGTGCTGGGGAAGTTACTTTTTTGTTCTGAAAAATAAATTACATTTCGAATTACCTTTAAAAACGGTTGTGATTAAACTACTTTCTTTCATTTGGTCAAGTAACAATAGTTTTTAGTTAAAAAAGTAACTTATTTAATATGATTAAATTAAATATTATATATTATGTACCTATGTATAGTGAGGATTTTTATCACCATCCCCAAAATGACTTGTTGTTGACATTGCAATGTGATGTTCCGTATAAAACCCAAAAAATACGTCATAGGGATGTTATGCAACATAAAATGTTAATTATTATAGTTATTAGTATTAACAAAAATATTAATTATTTTATAAAATGTATTTAAAATAAGTAACGAGTAATTTAGTGATTTTACTAGAAAAAAGTAACATCAATCAAGTTAGGGGCTCCACAAGTCCCATATTATATGACAGTGCCCCGGTAACAGATCCATTATCGTAAAAATGTCCCGTATTATGAACTTCTCGTCCCGTATGTCCCGTAAAAATAGAATACATTATTGTTTATTATTTGTATATATTATATTCAAAATGTGTTTTCAAATGTCAAGACAAAAATATTTTTAACCACTGATCGACTGATAACATATAAACATAAATGTTTCCGGTCTATGCGTTTCAATGCGTTCCTATCACTTACGGTTCGGTAAACAATTTTTGAATCTTTTTCCTAACATCAATACCCAAAGTCAAAATTGTGAACTACTGCATACTCGTTTCTTATCACTGATCAGTTATTTAGTTTTCAGTTATTCATACTTTATAGATATTTATTTAAAAAAAAATGAATATTTTGTTCCTATCGTTTCTGTTCTTTGTCTAATATTTATTTATTATAAACTCTAACAATAGCAACTATGCATAAAGTTAGGTTAGATAAATAAATAATAAGAATTAATTGTTTGAATAATGAATATTATTAATTGTTGAAAATTATTTTATTATTTTTATTTAACTAGTTATTTTTTCTTACATTGTGAAATGTTTTGTGCCATATTTGTATATATGGTTCCTTAAAAAGCATTTTTTCACAAAATAAACTGTATAAAACTTATCAGGCTCTAACATACTGGGATGGTAGGTATACCCAACGGCCAAAGTTTCAATCCCCCCCCCGCCAACTACCATAATTTAATTGTTTATATTTTTGTCCAGTATTTTTTATTTTGAAATCTGACATCCCTAAATCACGTATAAAATTTGCTTACAGTTAAATCATCGTCAAATTAAAGTCTTAAAAAGTAATTTCGTTACAGTTTTACTTGTGAAAAACACTGGGCAATAAACGTGTGTGCCGAACTCCCGTGTCCTGTGTCAAACATAGACTGTGTGCCTACAACAAATTATAAATATCTAAGTGCAAAAAAAAAATTTTACTCAAAGTTGCCAGAAGGACACGTTGTTTGTTCGAAGATGCTCTACGACGTTTTTAGTTTCTTAGAGCGGAGCAAATAACAATATTGTATTAGTTTTACGACGCGTTCCTTCCAAACGGATAACGCTTTTTTCGCGGAAATTGAAAAGAAAATTGTCAAAAAGACAAGTGCCTATTGAAAACTGACGGCCGTCGAAGATGGTATAACAGCAGCTATTGTCTTCGAGTGGACATTTTCATCTCTCAGTGCACCGGTCTTTGTCAGATCCAGTGGGTCGTTTATTTTCGCAGTTTTTCCTGAGAGAAACGGTGATGTGACGTGACTTCGAACGTCGCATAATATAAAGAAGACGTCTGTCTCTTTGGCCCACCCGACTTTTTCAAAACGTACCAACAGTTGGTATATATACCTACTATAAAATCGAATTCAATCGAAAACAAGCAAGAATCTATAATCTTTTTTTTTTTTTTAATCTGACATCAAAATTACAAAATTTGCACTCGATGTAATACCGTGCCCATCAAATCGAAATGACGAAATGGTGCAAAAAAGTTCATTGTTTTCAACGAGGTTCCTACTTCAAATGGAAAATAAAAAAATCCAATTTAAATCATCAAAGTATACCAGAAAAGATGGGGAGTAGGGAAAAACGTTAAACGAATAACTTATTTACGTCGTCTATAAATACGCTGTTATCGAATAATAGTTATTGTACACGTCAAAATTTGGAAATCAAAGACTTGAAGTAGGTATGTAGTAGGTAGGTATGTTATTATCATGACGTATTTACCTATAGATTATGATATTATAGTATTATGTGCAAACGGAGCAGTGAAATCATTATGTGTAAAACGTATTGCTGCAAATGTTTACGGAATGGAAATAAAAATAATATTATACATTTTCGCGTGAGGCTAACCGCAGTAGTTATAATCTGTTTTGAAACAAGCGTAATCGTAAATGGCAATCGCTAATAACAATATTATTATTATTAAACTCGTATCATGTGGCTACCTACCTATAATATGATACTGTGGCTTTAGTTATAACAACGTGCAGCAGATGAACTGACTAATGTGATAATATTACGAATATTATCCATCATCGTAATCAGACACAGTGTGAAAAATCACGCTCGATTTATCCGGATTTACATTTTCCACAAAACATATTTTAACGGATAATAATAATATGTACATGTGTTATTAATCATTCATTTGTTATAATCTATAATCTAATGGAAACAATACAATAATAATTGATGAAACCGATATACATAAATGTAATGATGTTGTGGTAAAACAAACAAGGTGAATTAATCGGGAACGATGATGGAAGATACTGTTACGTTCTATGAGTTTATGAAAAAGATATGCATTCACTGATAATAATAATAGGTATAGGTTAATACCTACCAAATAACACTAATAATAATTAGTTAATTTAAGTAATAAATGCAAAAAATATTATGTGTAATATGTAGGTTTTCCATCAAAATAATATTTGTTGAAATATGGTTTTCGGCTCGGTTATATACTTTATTTAATTTACACATCGGTATACTCATAACCAGGACCCGGAACTTAATGAGTTAAAAAACAATGAAAAATGCGCATGCATAATACATATTATATCCACTTAAAAATTATTAAATTTGTAGTATAACGTGCAATTATTTTTATAAAATATGCGTTTATATGGTAATAAACTTAAAAAAAATGCATAATTGTAGAAAAAGAATAATAATATGCATAAATATCTATGAACCCACCTATTTAATTATTTCATAATACATATAATTATAAAAAAAAATTAACTTTAAATGATAATATTTTTAAAATATATACTTATAGGTATGCACAGTACAAATATAATTATTAAATCTATTTTATGTTTCAAAACATAAATTACCATAAGAATAAATGAAGGTTCTTTACAAAAAAAATATATATATTTCTTTTATATACTTTTGTTTTTGTTTTTTTATTAACAAAATATGCGTTGATATTATGTATATAAAATCATAAACTTTTATAAAATCACTTAAATTTGATAAAATATGCAGCTCACGTTTTTGGATTTAACGTGTATGTATTTTGAAATGAACTTGTGTCAAATCAGATTTGTAATATGCAGCTCTTAGATATATTCAAATGTATAAAGTTTTAAGCACTACATTATAACTTTTAAGTTATCTCAGTATTTTAGGCTGTCTATTATTTATCCGAAAAGTTTTGTTAAGATAAAGTTGATATTATTATAATATACCAAAGAGCTGAAAAATGTAAATAGCCTTCCAAATATAATGTATAAATCGTGTCCTTCAGAATTTCGTGGGTTATGTTAATCAACACGTAATTCATATAATGTTTGCCAAATAGTCTGTTATAACTTTTAAAATACAAAACTTGGATTTTAGGTATTATTATGAACTGTACTTATCATAATATGTTTTCTACCCTACAAAATATATATATTATTATTTACGATTCTCCAAATATTTGAAAACCATGAAAAAAGCTGTTTAAATATTGAACATAAACTAAATGTTGGAAGCTGTAATAGTTATAACCCCTGCATCGTACACCAAAAATGTGATTCCAAACACATACCTATAAATTAGTTTTTGATATAGTTGTTGTATCATAATATTATTATTATTTGTAATCAGAAGAATGTGAGGATAATAATTTTTGGATCTCTGGTCTACTGACGATTGCTGATATAATATTAAACAAGTTATATGCGAGTTATCAATATACTATCTATATTGTTATCTATAACCATTGTTGATGTAACTTTTCCCACACTATAAGCAAAGAACAAATAACGGAATTGATAACAATATTATATTAGTGTTCAAGGAGAAGTTGTATTCATATCTACCGAGATGAGTAATAATAATAATTGTAAATAATTTAACGGTAGGTCACTTCGTAACATTATTTTACTTGTCCATTACAACTATTATTCTACTGTTACCATTGACCGTGCACTCGTTAAATCTAGTCTTGGCTATTCACTTGGTCTTTATAGCCAAAAATCCTATATTTTTTTTTTATCGTCGGTGAGATCTGCAGACTTAATGAAATTGGTTTTGTGTCGCACTCAATCCCTATCACGGCCCATGGACTTAACACGCTGACACCGTGTTTATGTTTAATTATTAACCGTGCCAAGGCGTCAATAAGGTAAACGACCGGCGCAATTTAATTTAAAAGTTCCCTTTATAGGTTTGACATATTGCTATCGTAATATTATTATTATATTAATATTACACTAGCAATGACGTATAGTACGGCTTCGTCCGGGAAAAAATGAACAAACTCAAAACCCTGCAGCGTACCTATATATCGGTGCATATCGGTTTTAGTGTACCTCAGGTCACAGTCAAATTGGAATCGGTGCACCTCTGGTGCATGAACTGTATATATTCGACCGAGATAAGCGATCAACCTGTGGTCGATTGGAAATATAAGTAATACCATGTTTTTGAAAGTGGTTCAAATTACTTTTTAAACTTTTCCGATATGTCTAAAAACAATTATTTATTTTCGAAATTTTTGTCGGTATTGTTCTAGAAATTTTTGAGTCTGTAAACTACAAACATTCAGACATTGTTGTTTCCATAGCTAACAATTAATTAACTGAATATTATTTTCTTAATTTATTTTATCCGAGAATAACCCCATTGCAACGTATTCCAAGTTGCCTTGTGTGATACGGAGCACCCGGTTGGGCGATCCGCGTCTTGAAATAAAGAACGCTGGATTTATTGTTAATCAGTGATCTCTATTGCTATATGAAATATATTTTAATTATAATAGGGATAGCGTAAAGCGTCGATTTGTGTCGACCAGACTTGATAAGTGGGTCGACACAATCGGGGGCGCTTGGTTTATGATCGGGCAAGTGCCGGATCCTATATTACAGAGTGATGAATAGTATTGATTGTTTATGTACAAAATTGAACGGGCCAGGGAGTTGGCCGCCGTCGGTACAAGCTTGATTAAGCGGTACTCCGACAGTGAACCAAACTCGGGTCGAACAACTTGAGTAAGTGTCGAGGTATTGTGAGTGGTGGCCCTGAAAAGGGCCGTTTAATAATGTGACGTCGGAATCTGTGGAACGGCGTGTCGTATCGTCGCTGTTGCGTTGCCGATCGATGCTGGTCCGCGTCGTGGAACGGTAACGTGGTTGGTGCTCGGCGATTGGTTGATGTACACTGCCGTAGCGCGGTGCGTCGTCGATATGCCGCCGGCCGGTATGACTCTTCGCCGTGGAGCGGCGTGCCGTCGACGTGTAGTCGGTCCGTGAGACTATTCACCGTGGAGCGGTGGCGCAACTGGAATGCGGCGGTCTGCGGCCATGGAGCGGCGCGTCGTCGGGTAATGCGACTATTCACCGTGGAGCGGTGGCGCTGCTGGTGTGTGGCGGTCTGCGGCCGTGAATGCGTATTCGGTTTGCGGTCTGGTCTGGTCCTTCTGTTCGTCTTGTTTCTGTTGATCAGGTACTTGTTGACGGTTTGAAGGTAATGAATAGACTGGCTAGATTGTCGAAAGTGTCCGGTATTTATACCCTCTTCGACAATCTAGCCCATCGCTCATTGGCCCGTGTTCTTCGTTATGACAGATGAAAAGCACACCGTTGTCTTGTTGTTTACCTTTGTTCGGTGTGGTTTTCGTCTGTCAAACCGTTCTTTTTTGTCTAATTATGTTTGTTGGTCTTGATAAAGACCGTTTTCGTTGTTGTGGTATGTTTGCTCCGTAACAGAACCCCCCCCAGATTTGTGCCGGGGTGGGAACCATCTAGCACAAATTTTCAACCGTTCGGAACATACATGTTCGTTTCTGGGCTGCTTTGTAAATAGCTGTTCGTAGTTGATTATTGCTCATGTGGCATATCAGTGTTGGCTCTTTTCCTGTTTTGTGTTTTTTCATTGGACGCTCATATTGTGCCAGTTGATTCTTCACGTAATCCAGTGCTTGAGCGATGTTGATGTTTTGTTTTTCGAATGGGATATATTGGTGTAATGTTGTGGTTGTTACCATTCTCCAGTCAACCGGTTGGTTCCAATCGGTATCCTGTTTTTTTCTCGCGGCATTTACTTCCGTGATCCATTGAGTGATGTATGAATGTTTGTCTTTATTTATTATGTGTTCTGTTTTTTGTCTGTCTTTTTCCTTCTTCTTCATGTCTATTTTTGGATTTTGAATTTTGACCATAATTACTGATGCTAATCCGTTTAAGTTTTCTTTGTCCTCTTTTAACTGTTGTAGAAGTTGTCTTCTTTTTTCTGCTGCTTCTCGTTTAGCTTGTTCGTGCACTGCCATTATTGGTGCCATTCTGAATTGATGAGTATAAATTTGATGAGTATAAATTGCTATGTTCGGTAATATATACTTATTTTTGTGGCTCACTCTCCTTCCTGGTTGGTTGGAAGTTGCTGAGCTTCGATTGGTTGAGACTAAAAACCTCGGTTTCTAGTCGGTACGGTGACTTTGTTAATATGACGTGCTTAATGGTGTGACATACGGTCGTATCTCCACCACGTTTACTAATTCTTCTTTGTTCGTTTTACTGTTAATTATTGCCACAGTGTTACTGCTGATTACTTTGGTAATCACGTGGAGCCCGTCGAATATATGGAATAATTTTTTTATTTCCTTATTTGGTGCGTTTGACAAATCATGTGTCTTGGTCAGTACTTGTTGACCAATGATGTATTTTGTGCTTCCCGACTTGTTTTTCCCTTCGTATTTCATTGCTTTGTTACGAATTCTGTTTGCTACCAACTGTACTATTTCTTGTCTGTCTCTTGTTGATGGTTGTTCTGGGAATTTTATTAAGTGTTCGATCGGTTGACTTGGTATTTCGTTCTTTATTATTTCCCATGGTGTAAGTTCAGTTACCTCTGATCTTAATTTATTCATCCAGTTTTCTATCTCGTCGAGTTTGTTTGGCCATTTTGTATGTTGGTCGTGGCAATAAGTTCGTAATAATCGTCCTATTTCTCTATTATACCTCTCTACGGGATTTGATTGTGGATGATATTTTGTGGAATGTTTTTGTGTTATTCCTAGTTCTTTTAGCTTGTTTTTCCATAACGTGGCTGTGAATTGTGTGCCATTGTCAGTGAGGATCGATTTTGGTTTCCCTGTGTTTGGAATGTAATCTTGTTCGAGCCTGTTGATGATTGCTTTGGTTGTAGCTTTTTTTAACGCGTATAATTTGATGAATTTGGAGAATGTATCTAATATTGCTAGAATATAGTGTGTCCCACCACGTCCGGTGGGAAGAGGGCCCATAAGATCGATTGATACTGTATCAAATGGCTCTATTGGTTTATGTGATGAGTTCTGTCCTTTCGAGTTGAAGTTTATTGGTTTGCATCTCTGACATGTGTCGCATGTTCTTACTATTTGTGCTGTTATTTTGTGCATATTTTTGAAAACGCATATTTTCCTTAATGTGTGGTAAGTCTTATATCTTCCTGGGTGTCCCATTAGTTCGTGAGTTTCTTTTGTCAGTCTTGTTGCTATCTGATGTGGTAGTATTACTCTCCAGTGGTCTGTCGGTTTGTTTCTTACAAATATTACTCCGTTTTCTTTTGTTACATGTGTATTTGTTGCGTTGCCTATTCGTACTAACTGTGGGTCATTTTCTTGCAGTTTTCTGATATCTAAAATCATCCTTTTCAATTCTGTGCTGTAGTTCTGTGTTTGGATTTTATTTATTGATACTTTTCCTTCTGCTCTTTCATCGTTGACCCTTGGATATCGCGTAAGTGTGTCCGCTATTATATTATCTTTGCCCGAGATATATTGTATTTCTAATTCGTATTCTTGTAGAGCTAATGTCCATCTGGTGAGCCGTCCGTTAGTTAATCTACAACTGTTCATAAACGTCAGCGCATGATGGTCTGTTTTTATGATTGTTTTGTGGCCTAATATATACTGTCGAAATTTGTTGCAACAGTATACTAATGCTAACGCCTCGATTTCTGTAACCGTGTATCTTGTTTCGGGTGGTTTGAGGGTTCTGCTTGCATACCCTAATGTTGCCCTTTCATTGTCTTCTAATATTTGGTATAATTCTCCACCTATCGCTACATTTGATGCATCCGTGTTTATGTATAGTGGTTTTGTAAAATCAGGGAATGTTATTATCACATCATTTAAAAATGCCTTTTTTGATTCTTCAAATGCTCGTTGGTGTTTTTCTTCCCATGTCCATTTTACATTATTTCTCGTCAGCTCAATTAATGGTTCGATTATGTGTGCGAAATTATTTACGTATTTTCTGTAGAAGTTTAGAAATCCTAAATACTTTTGTATTTCTTTCTTTTTACTTGGTGCTTTAAAATCTTGAATTGTTTTTATTTTGTCGGTGTCCATTTTTATTCCCTCAGTTGAAATTATGTGTCCTAAAAATGACACTTGTTTTCTGAAGAATTGACATTTGTCAATGTTGACGGTAACATTGTATTTTTCAAATCTTTCCAAGACCATTTTTATGTGTTCGTAATGACTATTCTCGTTTTCTGATGTAATTAATATGTCGTCTACATATATTGTTACAAAGGATTGTAATAGCGGGCCTAATACAATGTCCATGCTTTTTTGAAACTCCGATCCACTTATATTAAGTCCAAATGGCAACCGTTTGAATGAATAGTTTCTGCCATTTATGAGGAATGAACATAGGTCCATGCTTTTTTCTGCAAGCTTTACTTGCCAATATCCGCTTCGAAGGTCCAACGTACTAATGCATTTAATTTTTTAAAATTTCGAGAAAATTGTTTCTATTGTCATAGGACATTCGCGGTCTGGAGTAATCTGTTCATTAATTTTTCGGGCGTCTAAGCATAATCGTACGTCACCATTTTTTTTGAAAACTGGCACGATTGGTATCGAGTATGGTGATCTTGATTGCTTAATGATGTCCATATCCAACATACGTTTAACTTCTTTTTCGACTGCTTCACGTTTCGTGATCGGAATAGGGTATGGCCTTTGATTAATTGGCTTGTCATTTTTCAATCTTATTACGCACTCATAACCTTTTATCTCACCAGGTATATTCCGAAATACACGATGATATTGATGTATTAATTTATCTAATTTCTTTTGAATGTGGTCAGGTAATGTATTGAACTGTATGTGGTCTAATGGTTCCGTGATTGGTTTTGTGCATATTGCTCGTAGGTGCATTGGTTGCTTTGCCTCCTTTTCAGAAAATGGTATCTCATATATTTTGTTCCTTATTTTTATTGTCAATTGTCTTTTTTCATAATTAATTGTTGATTTATTTGTTTCCAAAAAATCATTGCCTATTATACCTTTTTCATTTAAATTGTTTATTACAATGAATGGTGTCTGTATTTGCTCTTCTCCTATATCTATTGGTAACAAAATTTGCTTTGTTACTTTTGTAGGTTTGTTGCCCATCGCGTTATGTATGCTAAGTCCAGTTAGTGGTATTACTGGTATTTTTGGGTTGTCTTTTATTATCTTATCGTGATATTCTTCGGATATTGCACATATCTCTGCTCCAGAGTCTAATAACATTTCATACCCTTTGTTGTTTATCGATATGGTAGTATATGGGCATCCTATTTGTTGCGTTTTGTTTATTGCGGTATCGAAATCTTCATCTTTTATTAAATCTTCTGCTTTTAATAGATTTAATATATTTAACTTGTCTGGTGGACATTTTTTCTGTTCTGTTAATTTTGTTATGTGCTTTAGACCAAGGGTGTTTATGACTGGGGTTGATCTGTTCCCACAGTCCCCTGCTCCCAGTTTTTTGTCCTGTCGACATCTTCGTTTATCCCCTCTTCGTTGCTTGTTGCGTTGTCATCGTCAAAATCTGGTTGATCCGTAGTTAGTTGTCTAATATTGGGCTTATGATTACCTCCATAGTGTTGTAATGGTTTTTGTGTGTAAGACCTGTGTGTATCCGTGTTATTTTTATAATTTTGATTATTTGTATGGTATGGCGTTCTATTGTAGGTATTGTTTTGCCTGGTATTTATTTGTTTTGGAGTGTTTTCATTATATTTTATTGGTTCTTCTTCTTGCTTCATGTTGTTTTCTAATTCCCCCAATTTTTCCCATATCGGTAGAAATTTTCTTTCGTTTGTTGTTTGTATATATGCCTGAATGGATATAGGAAAATGTTTTGTAATTAAGTTAATTGCTTGTTCCTCATTCATTTTTGGCGAATCAAGGTGTTTTAATTCCGCCATCCAATGATGGAAATGCTCTTGAAAATTCTTTTTAATCGGCTTCTTTCCTGCTTCAGTACATTTAATAAATATATCCCATTGATGACTTTCGGAAAAAAAATGTTTTAGGAATAATTCATTAAATGTGGCTTCGTCTAGTGCCGCATCTTTAATCATTGTATACCATTTCGCTGCTTTTCCGCGAAGATTGTTTTCTATAACTAACATTATCTCTTTTCTGGTGGTTATTTGTTTATGTTCTAAGTAGTTTTTTATTTCTTTAAGAAATTGTTTCGGGTGTTCTTCTTTGTTTTCCCCGCTAAATGTGGGAGCTGTGATATCAACTGCTGGTCTGGTGATGGTGTTTACAATGTTGTCGTTATTTTTTGTATTTTGGAGTGTTGTCACGTTCATTTGTAGAGTTGTTATATTCATCTGATTTGTATGAATATCTTTACTTTGCCGTGTTGTCGTTATTATTGTTTTAGTGTCCGTGTCATTAACGAGTTGTCGTAATGCTTCATGTTGGCTTTCTAGTTTTTCAAATTTTTCCTGTAGTAGTCGTGTAATATCTTCTAGTGTCTCTATTTTCTCCTCTAATTGTTGAATTTTTTGTGCATCTCCTCCAGACGTACCCTGATTCCGTTTGAGTTTGTTGTTCGGACTCATTTTGCCTAATATTTAGCAAACGCTGTTATTAACTGAGGTATTATCCTTGTTATTCGATGTTCTCTTATGTCGTCGGAGAGCCACTAGTTGGGCGCCAGTTGATACGGAGCACCCGGTTGGGCGATCCGCGTCTTGAAATAAAGAACGCTGGATTTATTGTTAATCAGTGATCTCTATTGCTATATGAAATATATTTTAATTATAATAGGGATAGCGTAAAGCGTCGATTTGTGTCGACCAGACTTGATAAGTGGGTCGACACAATCGGGGGCGCTTGGTTTATGATCGGGCAAGTGCCGGATCCTATATTACAGAGTGATGAATAGTATTGATTGTTTATGTACAAAATTGAACGGGCCAGGGAGTTGGCCGCCGTCGGTACAAGCTTGATTAAGCGGTACTCCGACAGTGAACCAAACTCGGGTCGAACAACTTGAGTAAGTGTCGAGGTATTGTGAGTGGTGGCCCTGAAAAGGGCCGTTTAATAATGTGACGTCGGAATCTGTGGAACGGCGTGTCGTATCGTCGCTGTTGCGTTGCCGATCGATGCTGGTCCGCGTCGTGGAACGGTAACGTGGTTGGTGCTCGGCGATTGGTTGATGTACACTGCCGTAGCGCGGTGCGTCGTCGATATGCCGCCGGCCGGTATGACTCTTCGCCGTGGAGCGGCGTGCCGTCGACGTGTAGTCGGTCCGTGAGACTATTCACCGTGGAGCGGTGGCGCAACTGGAATGCGGCGGTCTGCGGCCATGGAGCGGCGCGTCGTCGATGCGTAGTCGGGTAATGCGACTATTCACCGTGGAGCGGTGGCGCTGCTGGTGTGTGGCGGTCTGCGGCCGTGAATGCGTATTCGGTTTGCGGTCTGGTCTGGTCCTTCTGTTCGTCTTGTTTCTGTTGATCAGGTACTTGTTGACGGTTTGAAGGTAATGAATAGACTGGCTAGATTGTCGAAAGTGTCCGGTATTTATACCCTCTTCGACAATCTAGCCCATCGCTCATTGGCCCGTGTTCTTCGTTATGACAGATGAAAAGCACACCGTTGTCTTGTTGTTTACCTTTGTTCGGTGTGGTTTTCGTCTGTCAAACCGTTCTTTTTTGTCTAATTATGTTTGTTGGTCTTGATAAAGACCGTTTTCGTTGTTGTGGTATGTTTGCTCCGTAACATGTGTATACCAATTTTTTTTTTTTGAGTGAAATCGTTTACATATTTCGTTTTGTTTACCTATACACATTATTATAAATCAGTAGTTACATAATATAATCGGTATTTTTTAAATAACATATTTATTGTGAAATTGCATATTATGAAACTATTTATTTTTTTAAGTAGTTGATTCCTGTAGGTTTCGTCATCATCATCATACCAAGAGTGGGCGAATATGTGTAAATTCGGAACTGCACACTTTCTTGGATGGATTGTAAAAGCATGAAATAAATATTTATATTAAGTTGGTTCGATATGAAAAAAATTGAACGATTGTTTATCAGCTTATTGTTAGGAAAAAAACACTCTGTGTCTGAAAATCAACGAATGTAAAAAAATAAATTAAGGAACCCGAATATATCTTTAAAATAAAAAAAATGTTTTCTTGGAACGGAGTGCTTTTTAGTGCGTAAATAATAGAACGCCCCCAATCGTAAATTTTCTGAACATGAATAATTAAAAAAAATATGTTTAAATTATATTTTGTTTTGCTTTTCTTAATCTATCTAAAATTTGATTTTGACGACTTAATAACAGTAAACATGACCGCATTATGACGAGTATTATTAATTTTTAAATATTGTTCTCAGCGTTGTTGTGTGTTTATTATTATAGTTATTACACTGTCGTTGTAAACTTGTTGGACATAATTCTATTTGCAGAATTATTATACGCCGTTTCAATGACAATATGACATGGAATATGAACAACAATATACGTTAATAGAGTATTCCCAGTTTGTTTTTCAATTTCCAAATGAATTTTAAGAAAAAATAAAAATAGCGGAAAACGTGAAAAAAATAATAAGAAATTTACAAACTCCCGATAAATAAAACTTTCGAACATAATGACATTATAATTACCGTCTAATTAATTAAATGAGCTAAATATGATGAATGAAAATTCGAACAAGCCTTATCAAGATCGATTTATTCACATCAGCACATGGTAGATAAGGCATATTATATATTATTTTATGGTTTTGCTAAGTCAGTCAACAATCATGCACTAAACTTGTTAAGATTATGTTCTCGAAATCTTCACAGGTTATCACCGGTTGGAAGTTCATCATATTATGCATCACTGAGAAAATCAATTCCTACATCAAAAACCCATTCAGAAAACAATTGGCCTGCTTCGACATGCCCAAAAAAACTGTTGTAAGATACATACTTCTTTAGTAGATAAATGATATATGAATAAAACAAAACGTTTTAAAAATCAACTGGACAAATACATTTAAGAAAAATAAAAATATGATTAATATAAAATAAAATAGGTACCTACTATATTATATAAATTATTTATTTGAAATTATTCACAATGCGTATTTTTTTATTGGATCTATATTATCATTATTATAATCTTATAGCGGCTCATAAATCTTTTTCTTTAAGTATATATCTCATCAATAAGAACTTGGCCCATGAATATTTTAAATATTATTCTCAGTATATTTTATTACTATGGTTCTGCTCATATATATATAATATCGAATTCCAATCGATTCTTCTTTTCCGTCCATGTCATAAACATAATATAAGTACCTAATTCGTATATCCGAAGACACGCGTTCAACAAACTCATTTATACACTGTATAATGAAACCACATGTGCACGATTTTTGTATTATTAATTAATTGGGCACAAAGATGACTGAATAAAACGAATCCATTTTTCAATACTTCGTGATGTCTTTAATGAATCGTTTGGCAATAACGTATTGATAGAGTTTGCATTGCCTCATACATCATGTCATCTATACGTCGACTGTTTTGAACTCCAAATCCATAGTGTTTGGTAATTTATTATGATAATAATTTTGTAATATATTGTAGGTACCCACATTCAACTACCAACACAAAAACATTTTATAATCAGTGTTTGGCACGTTCCGTGTAAAAATTTAATTTTTTTCGTTCATTTATGGGACATAAACGAGTTCCTTTTTTAGTTAAAAAAAATAATGGTTAAAGTAATAAATATGCAAATTATCTCATCTTCTATTTAATTTCTAGTTTTGAGTAAACTACTTAGTAAAATAACATGTTTTAAAGTTTAAATTTCTTACAGCTGGTGTAGATTTATTTTACCATCATGGTTTCTACGACCATTAAAAAAAAAAAAAAATAGAGATTATTAAGTTTATGTGTTGCAACTGCACTCTAGGATGTTTAAATGTATACAAGTACCGGGACTTGATTTATATATTTGACCTGATGATATATCTTGATCTATGATTGACCGGAAACATGTTATAGTTATTTTTATTTATTTTCCGTATTATGAAAGAATTTTGTTCCGTTTGTATTTCTTACTTATAAAAATTAATTTGTTAAACGTGACATAAGCCTATTGCCCTATTCCATTAAAAGCAACTCATTCCTTCCAAACAGTGGCACCGAACTTCTTAAAATTAACTAAGATCAAATGAAAATACAACGGACCTACGAGGCCACAATATGAGTCTACATTTTATAATTCATAAGAAAAAAAACGATTTGTGAAAGTCCAATTTGCTTAACTCCCAAAGGAAAAATCGATAACGGAATGCATCGTCATTCATCACACGTAATTTGATTTGTGTCGTGTACGAAATATCTATAGGTATATATAATTAGTATTATTATAGTAATTAGACACGTCTTATTGTCTGAACTGAATAAATAAATATTTATCACGTCTTGTTTACAATCATCTCGTAGTGTATCCAACTACAAGATCCTCAGTCATTACCAAAAACATGTAAGAAATCAGAGTGTAATCCTAAACATTTCAAAATGCTGATATTATGAGACATTTTAAAACGTATATTAAACCGGAATTGTGATGATGTAATTATTATGTTATACCTTAAGGCTGTTATTTCGTGTATTATATTATTATGAATTTCAGTATAGTGTCACCGTTTTAGATTCTGAGTTGAACATAAAATTGAATGGTTTTACAACGGTGTGGTGCGTATTTATAGTAGAAAATATATTTCAATTTTCAACAATGATGGTTGGTTTCTGGTAGAAAATTGGATCTAGTTAGTACGTTTTAGAGATATAAAAATTTATAATTTCCAGTTTTTAAAATAATCGGTAAAAAAAAATATAAAAATAAAGTCAAAACGAAATGGGCCTTTTTTTCAGTTATAAGATCCTTAGCCACTTAATACAATTTCAAAATCAGTGGTCGGGTCTTGTAACCTAAACCTAAACATTGAGTGCCATTGCTCCAAACACTGATTTTATAAGACATTTTAAAGCGTAGTTATAGGTATACTTATAAGTACATTGCTCCGGAATTGTGATGATGTCACGATTATGACGTTGTACACTTATACCTTATACAGGGTAATTTCGTTGCACGCACCGAAGAATGCCTCTTTATATTACAGTGTATTATATTAATTGCATTTCAGTCTCGTGTCTAGTGTTTTAGATTCTGAACTGAACAATGAATGTAAAGATTTTACAATGATGTGTGGTTTTTTTTTTAGTGCATTTGTCAACGCGATTTATTGTAGAAAAAATGTTTCAATTTAGACTATTTTCAACATTGAGGGTAGGTTTCTGATAGGAAACTGTCATATAAAATTCAATGTTATCTGAAATAATTAATTCAACTTGCCGTATTCCTATAATAAATTGTAAAATAAATAACTATAACATAACAATAATATCATAAAATTAAAATATATTGAGTTTACTTAGGCTGATAAGACAGTGTCCGCTCAGAATATGTTTTTCATAATATGTACCATTGAATTCAAATTTAACACACCCATTACAGTGGTCTACTCAATGACGAGGTACTCACGGGGACGTGAGGCCCATGATGTGGCACGGAATTCCCCAAAATATAGAACAATATAATATTCAACATCGTCACATCGATATGCTCAAATACACTCTCTACATACAATTGTGTTAACATAACAGTGAGCAATGTGCAATCTGGTTGCACCGTACCGAGGAATGCCGCCGTATATTACAGTTGGTATATTATGTTATAATAAGGTGTGCGGCATTTCAGTCTCTTGTCACTGTTTTTTTTTTTAACATTTTTATAATTTGTATTTTTTTTTACCTACAAAGTCGTTTTTACGTCGAATCAAATCCTGTTACACGCGACTGTTTTTTACCCGCGTCGGAATCGCCTTCGAGTCTGTTCAACCGCGACTAATCACCGTGTAACCACCAATAATATATAATATTATTATAACATTGTATACGACATACGTAAAGCTGAACATAATATATATATTATCATTATTATTATTGTGTAATATCTGTAAGAACGTTACGATGTATATTATACTTGTTACGATAGAGGGCAATGATTACAATACACAAAATATTCTAGATATATATATATAACAAGGAAAAATCAATACCTACTTGTATATTATATTCTTGGACGTAAAAAATAATTGGTGATGATAATGATGATGATGATGATGGAGATGACGATTATTGAAATATTTATAGCAATTTATCGAGAGATGATACGAAAACGGAGAGCGAACATTTAGAGAAACAATACTAAGTTCAGCCAGTTCAGGGATTATTATAAGGTTAATTTGACAAAAAACGATTGACATTTTTAAACGTAATAATAACGGATAGTGATAATGAAAAATAATTAAATACCGCAAAACAAAACCTAACAATGAACAAAATATATTACATAACATTAAACAAAACATAACGCAAACCGTAATTTAAAGAATATCATTGAACAAAAATTAACGGAATATTTTAAAATTTATTTATTCATAAGGTCTATTTGTTTCGTAGAAAGATTTATTTCATGCAAACAATCTAAGAATTGATTATCATTTTGTATTCCGTATCCAGGCCATTACCTACCCTCATTAGTTATTATTTTTAAATTTAATAGGTACCTATTAACACTATTCTAAATAACGATAAACTCAAAACTTGGATGACGTTTTAATTCTAAATAACCATAAAACGGATTTTTTTTTTCAAAAGCAAGCCCCACATTACAAACAATATGTTATTTTATAAATGGTAAATAATCATAGAAAACTAAACATAGATTAAGAGTAGAGAGCATACGAAATTTACCATAACCACTCGTACTAACCTGCAAGTGTCGGATATGCGTGCCACAGCAGAGAAAATCCGATAACGAATTAGCTGAGTAGCTGCCAAACTTCACGATATAATATACTGCAAGGACCAAACGCACAGTTTAGTTATCTGCAAAGACAAAAAAAATTATACGTTTTTTTTTTAAAGAATCAGGAATCGAGCTAATTGTTTTGGTCAAGCTGTTAAAAAATTCATAAAACTCATTAAATAAATATATAATATTTAAATAATAAAAATGAGTATAATATTATAAGGCCAATGAGCTACGCGCATTTGTGACCATTATTATTATATTAATGAAGCTTTAACGTTTGAATGAAAAAAAATTACGGTACCGGAAAGTCGAATATAGACTAAAAAATCCCTTGAAAAAAATCTACAGGTGTACATCGTGAAGTGTTGCTTACACCAGTATGATGCGTGATATATTTGAAGCCACTTGTAATATTATGAAGTGGCTGAAATACGATATACCTATTTTGTTTTTTTACCAATATTTTAATATTGTGTCTTCAGTGATATTCTATCGTTTTCTATCACGAAGTACGTAAAGTACAATATTTAAAGTGTCTGTATGTAATCGATACGCGAATTAAACATTTGTACTACATAACAAAATATGTATAAAAGAAACTTGCATAAAATCCCGTAAAATGATGGCGGGTAAATATTGATAAGTTTAAATAGTGTTTAATATTATAGGTAGGTACCTATATAAAATCAAAACTCAAAATTTATATTTATTAAAAATGTTATTTTTAATTTGCTGTATTATATTAATATAATGTGTTAAATATTTTATATTGCAGTTATCAACTATTATTACATAATAATATTATATTATTATAATTACCTTCCGAAATAAATATTATTTTTATTATTATTATAAGACGCCAATAGATCGGCTGGTCCGTGGACGTGATTTAAACTTCCATGCCACACGAATGGCAAAGTTCACACGATCTGGATTTAGGGTGCTTATATTATATTTGAATTGTCGAAAAAACGTACGTGGGTCGTGTGGGTCTGTCTCAGTTAATTTCAAAATAGGTACGACTCGAGAATCATGAAGTAAAGAATAATATTATTATATCGTTTCATGCATTTCGTCATCCATACAGGCGATAATAGTATTATGTTTTTCTAGACTTTTCACCCACAGTTACGAAAAACGCCATAAAATTATAAATAATTGTAATTACGTAAGAAGTACTTATAATAGGTACGATATAATATTATTATGTGTCTAAAATTGTGTGATACTTATAAGTGGCACTTGTTCCTAGTAGGTTTTGGTGGTTATTGACAATACAAATTCCACATTATTAATAATAATTTGTGTTTAATATTTATAAATGTACAATAAGCTCGAAGTAGACATGCGTGCATCGAACGTTATAAGACCCTGTTACTTTTGCGTGGTCTTTTTTGTCACAGAGACTCTTTGTGATTTTTTTTCATATATCTTCTACCCGTGTATTTTAAACTTCAAATTCTGAAACTGAATAGAGAAAATGTATTCAAAAAGGGTCTCCGTAAGAATTTTAAAATGCACATCTATAACAGAGGTATTTATAAGTTGTATACTTATATAGAACATACAGGGTGATTCACCATGCATGCTCACCCCTTTTCCTAATTATATAATAATTCAGTTATTTAAAACTGACTTTTGGAACTTTTAAACATATTTTAAAACCGTATTTTCAATTTCTTGAGATTTTTTGTTCTTAATAGGTGTGTGCTGGGGAGATACAAATTTCTAGCTGTTTTTCAAAAGAGAACCCTCCATTTTCTACTGTAATTAAAATTGCCTATTTTACAGTCAATTTTTCTGTAAGCGTTGAAGCATCAAAATCAATATTCAATCCTCTTTTAAGTTATTTAATTTTGTGTAGATACAAAGTACCTATTAGGTCCATTGTCTTAAATGTGTTTGAAAGATAATATAATGTGGGTTATGGTGGTTTAAATATTTTAGTAATTTATATTAATCCGTCAATTTTGAATAAGGTACAGTATTTAAATTTTCAAAAATAATTTTTACTCAATATAATTTACAGTAAAAAAATGGTGGTTCTCACTTGCAGAAAAACAAAAGTTTGTATCACCACAGTTTGTGTTCACTTCAAACCACGTTGTACGGAACGAATTCGGGAACTTTTTTTGTATTATAGAACCTCAAAGTAGTATTACCTTTTCTTGATTTTCCAGCAGCCTACGTAATATTACATCTACATAGGTAATTATCGGTACCTATATTATGTAGGGCTACCACGATTTAAAAATATATTAAAATTAGAGTTCTTCGTAATGGCGTGCACTGCAGCAGTAATGCGTGTAAATGAAAACTCGTAGTAATACGAAATTAAATTGCATTTAAGCGAATGAAACGCATGTTGCATTAAAAATGATAAAAAAAAAAAGTGCCGCAAAAGAAACTGTGCGTGACCAGCTGTACCACCGACCATATTTTTACTATATACACGCTTCGATTAAACATTACGAAATTGTTTCTGCACCAATACCTAGAATAGGCATACAATATATTATGTAAATTGTAGGACTATACTAAATTGATTTGAACGAAATCGGTATAGGACAGAATCAATGCTCAGACTTTATATAGCACTAAAAATAGCCATAATAATACGTAGGTATTCATGAAATATGCGGTATAATATTCTATAAAGAATATTCTGTATAGAAAATAGCTGCAAACAAAAAAAGTTGTATTCTTATAAGCAATTATTATGATATATAGGTATGTATTACATATTAGTTATGTATATTATCGATGTATATAAATTGTTATTGTTAAATTAATAAATGAGTTCATGCTGTTTAGTTGAATCGACGTTGTAAGCATTACTATTCATACTTATCTGACAAAAAACGTAATAAATATACGGGTACATTTGTTGTCTGTGAATTCTTTTTCACTACAAAACTTCCCATTATTAAACTACGTTTTAATGAAAAATATAAGATAAATATGAATTTAATAACAATTTTTAAAACAAAATATCACCAAAACTGGGGAAATAGCCTTTGACGTATAAAATGCTTGAAATGAGTAAAAATATACACAATTTATGTATACTTGGAAAACTTGTTGAATAAAATAAATATCTAACTCAACTCTAAGCTCAACTACTATTTTACCTTCATGTTATAATAATTAATAAAATGCAATAATAATGCTATAGAATCAGAGCCCTGCAGGTCATATTATTACGATTTAAAACGTACCTACTCAAAGGACCAAAAGTGCTTGAAAAGTTTCATAATATTAGTTATCATATTATTACATAAAATATTAATATGTTTCAAGTGTTCAGTCGGTAAGCAATATATGTTTGTTTTTCTACAAACGGTTCCCTTTTAAAATTGTTTTTCCTGATGGGCGTTTTTGAAAACTAATTATGTTTAGGTATATAGTTTGTTATAACAAACATCATCGTCAGCCCCTAAAAAGGGAGGGCCCCCTAAAAATGTTCAGAAATAATATGATGAGATTTGTAAATCATGGGGACTTAGTGTGTTAACTAATTTCAAGAAATAGAAAATACGTTGGAAAAATCACTATCAAAATTAATAAAATAATCACAATAAAATAGAAACATACAATAGCTACTGAAACATTTATATGTATATTATATAAATATCAATTAAAATTAAAAATGTGCTTTTCTAAATACATATATAATCTATTTTAACAACTGTTATGAAACTATGATAAAACTATCTTGTATTATTGTTTTTTTCAAGTGAATCAGAATATTCTTTTACAATTTTAAGTATTATTTTAGTGTATTTTTAAATTCTAGCTACACCAAATAATAATTGCAATGATCGATTTCAGCTTATGCGTATTAAGCATATTATACAAAAGCAATGTATATTGTCTCAAAACAAATAAAACTTAATCTATAAAATGTACAGTTATGATAATTATGATTTATATTAGCAAAATGATAAAATCGACACAAATTGTAATTTTGTAAAATAATGATGTCGGTCACTGAGATGACGTCGTACAAATAATAAAAAAAGAAACCCAAAACGTAATGTAATCATCAATGTGTAAATACAGATAAGACTGATGAATAAACACAAACTATTTTAAGATAAATAGATTAATAATATAATTTAGTTCACTTCAACATTCAGAGTAATATATAACAACATTAATTATTTAATGAAGGTAGGTATTTAGTTTGGTGGATATTTTTTCACTCAGAGGAATATTTTTAATGATTAACAGTACTATATTATACTTGAAGATATTTTTAAAAGTATTACCAGATACGTTACACAAAAGATTAAAAAACGCAAAAAATACAATACAATTTTATTATTACTTATACTTTAATATTAACTCACTTACTCCATCATAGGAAATAGTATGTATACAATAAATATTTCAAATGGTTGATAAGTTTAAATTGATTAAAAAATTAAATATCGAATCAATAATTACAGTCAATAACATTTGGAGTTCTCACGTTATCGTGAAAATATTAGAAAACAGTGTAGGCAATAATATTATTTTATTGACTATTATTATAATATAGAAATAGGAAATTAATTTTTTCTTGGGGATTTGTAATCCGATTTCCTATTACCTAATATTGTACCTAATTGACGGTCACAACTCACACATGTGCAATTTACTATTGATATTTTATTTAGTCGCCAGTTTTAGTGATAATCTTAGAAAATAATATGATGGACCTTGGTGCTTAATATGATATCATAAAAGCCAGACATGGCCATAAAGACTTGTCCGATCAGCTCAACAAAAGTCGTATTCAGTGGTGGATGGGCTAAAAATGTCCCCTGTCAACCCCCCCCCACAACTTTGAAAGTGGAATAACTTGGGCAGAGTTTGAGCACAACCGATGGGGTTAATAATACAAACCAGCACAAATGAAGCGCAAACGAATAGAGTTAATTTTGTTTCGAAATTCCAAAGTTAGGGGGCCGGGAAATGGATCACGTTTTGGAACGGCTACACGTCACAACTGTTACGGACGCAGTTGGTCGAGAGATATTTTGTTCGCACTTTGCTTGAACCCTAAAGTACACATTTCGATAAATACTATAAAAATGGTAATTATTATTATTATGGATACGAACAGTCCTATTATTTTATTTACTAAGTTGTGTTAAACATTTTGAGAACGCGACAAATATGCTAGTTGGCTGTCGTTATTATTATAATACACTATGGAGACAATAATGTATTATTTTAATCACGTTCTCCGAGTAGACAGACGTCAAATAGTTACCCTCCCGCACCCCTACCCACCGAAAATACAACTTTTTAAAATATAATTGAAAACCATATGTAGCTCTGTATACTGACACATTCGTAATTACAAACGACAGCAGTCGATTAAAAACTAACGGTCGTCGGAATATTCATTGAGCAAAATGTTTTCCTCGTCCAATCAAAAATTGTTATTATAATTATCACAATTAATTAAGAAGTATAATATTATAATTGCTTATAACTGGACGAATCAATCATTATGGTGTACTGTATACTATTCAAAACAAATAATAATAAAATATTATCATATAAAATATAATATAATACGTTTGACATTTGGAGTGCGATTACGGACGTATTTGTATTCCGTTCAATTAAGAGGATGTTAGCACACCATTGGTTTTCTCTCTCTGACCCACGTGAAAAGTAATGATATTATACAAATTTAAGTTAAGCAGAACCAACACTGTGTTGTCTGTTTTTATATTATAACGAATTCACTTATTATCAATCTTTAAACAAAAAATATCACAGTATGTGTCCCTACATTATTATTAGCTTTTTTACGACGTTTCGATTTTTATATGATTTATAAGTATTTTTAAATTGTCATAATTTACACGCTCATAACTTAAATAAAAATAAAAATGTCATCAAATAGCAAACGTATAGGGACAGTGGGACACATTTTATTTACTTAAAGTTTGATAATGAATTCACTCTAATATTGAAAGTATTAACACAGGGCTGGTTCTGTTCAACGACATTAATTGCTATGTTGCGCATGGGTTAGATAGAGGAAACCTGTGGTGCTGACATCGTCTTAAAATATTTAATGTCTTATGCGATTTTACACCCTTTTTCTATTCTGCAAATAACTCTGCAGCCATCAAATCGTCACGAAAAATCCGTTATTGATAATAATTCTATATTTATAGATTTCACGTTTAAACGATAACCGATGTAATATCATATGTGTTCTATTTCGTGGAAAAAATGCTCAGCCAATCGAATGAAAAACGAAGGCGTATTGTTTAACAGCGTCGATTCCTTGTCGACACGTTTTTTGATTAAATTTCAGATGACGTTTTATTTATTTATTTATTATTGTTACTATTAATATTATTATTATTATTATTTCTAGTGCGTCGTCATAATAATATTATACTTAATACCTACGTGGGCCGGTACACGTCTTCGACGTCGATGATTGACATTCGTATATAAAAAACGTATATTATTTATTACCTATATACATCTTTATATATATATAGCAATTGTTTTATACTTCGAAACTCGGACGTAGGTATCTAATATTTCCACGGCAAAACATCAACACCGACAGCAAAGCTGCTGCCGATAATATAATGGCCACGTACCACACGAATTATTGTTTTTCAACCGTTTATTTTTCAACCGTCTTTTGTAGGAAGGCAATGATAGGAGTTCAGTCAAACTGTGCCACGTAGATAGCAATATTGTGTACTTATTTTATATTGTTTGTAGATATCGGATATAGGGTTGAGAGGATCCACCCCTCGTCCACCACGCCATCTCGTCTGTGTACAGCTCACGAAATATATAGAAATCGAAAATTTATGAGAAGTTTTGTAGTTCCATTCAAGGATAAAACTTACATACAAGGTGGAATATGAAAATATCAAGATTGAAAATTAACTCTAATATTTCATTTGAAACTCAGCTCTATAGCCAGGTGAGGGTCAAATAGGAGCATTTACCCACAAATTAAACAATTACCTCCCCTGAGTATGTAATGGTACGGGTTTCCCAGTATAAATGCATAACATCAATGCCCCCATAAAATGGGCTACGGCCCTTTTGAAACTTCTTGAATCGATTTGTACAAGTGTACGTGAGTGTGTGATGTACATTTCTCATTACAGTTTCTAGTTCAAAATATGCTCCAAATAAAACTCACTGCAACTCGTTTGAGCACATTTTAAATTTTTTACTAGATACCTGAAAATCGACGACTCGCTTGCGCACAACGAAATCAGTAGCTTACCTGAAAACAGATAGGTAACTCGTTTGCTCACAATAACACATTCACACACATGTATAATATATCGTCACAGACTGCAGTACAAATTATCAAATATTTGATAGCAATATTATCTTATCATAATTTTGGTTTTTCCGTACCTAACTACTTTTAGTTCAGTTTCAGTAGTTATGGTTCAGTACAGTGGTGACCAGTGGCGTATCCAGGGGGGGGTTTGGGGGTTGTAACCCCCCCCGAAAATTGTTAAATTATAACAACGTTATCATTAATAAATCATTTTAAGATAAAATTCCACAAAAATAAATTATAACCCCTCCCGAAAAAAAATTCTGGATACGCTACTGGTGGTGACTATAGTGTGATGATGCGACTTTAACATTTCTAATATTTTTGAAACTCTGCGAGGAAAACGATGTTTTAATATAGTTATAAATTTAGTGAAAATCGTGTTTTAATGGATATTTTATTGGATATTCAAATTTTAGATTATATTTATATTGACTATACTGTAAATATATTATGACGATGTATGTAACACACACACACACACACACACACACACACACACAAACACATTTTTAATCACTCCGGTTTGAAGCAGAGAGCTCTATGCTAGTAAAATAAATGTGCACAAACTAGTTGTAGCCGTAAAACTTATAACTGTATAAATATTTGAAAAAGTCGATTTTGACGAAAAATAACATACAACATTTTTGCTCTTTGTCCGAGGTACATATTATTATGATGTGGTTCGGCACGGCCGTTCAGATGAATTTGTAAATAATTATGATCGCAACGGACAGGACTAAGAAACATGGTTTTGCATATTATTTGAAAACCTAAAAGAACTGAATGTAATTTTGTAATATTGAATCGTTAATATTTTATAACACCATTGGGCAAAACATATATACCTACAACCTACATCGTTAATATTATTATATAAATAATAATTAATTTTGGTATATTCAGTAATGTTCAACACCATTACAAATTTTACATTTTAAAATTTAACGATTATACTCATTGCGATATTTGCAAGTACTACTTATTTCAGAATGAATTTAATACAAATTTACTTTATTCTTAAAAAATAATGAATGGCATTTGAATACAGCTTTATCTCAACAATATCTTCTTCACAAGTCACAATATCATTGAAATGGCATTACTCAATATAATACGTTATTTAATATTCACAGGAAACGCTTCGACAAAGAGAATACAAATATTATTAAACTATTATTTATTTATTTATATATTCGTTTGATGAAAGTACACCCACGACCTACGTGAGCAATATGGTACAATACATCAAAGAAGTGAGAATTATAATTGTTAATATAATAATATGCAATATGCTTAACATCTTTAAATTAATTCAAAAAATCAAAAAATCTCAACAGTTAAGTTCGTTGCGATGGTCATAGTATCCCGTGATAAATGATAATAATAACAATAATATTCTGTACTGCAAAACTTTCTGCAGAAATCAGTGAACGACTGGTAGCTGGTGAGTTAAATAGAGGGTGGGAGTTGGTTACATCTGGTATCAAATGTGCGGACTTTGAAACCAACAAGCGCTATTCAAACTACATTATAATTAGGCACAACAATATACACTTCAAAACCTTACCCGTCGATTAGGGTTGAAAACCCGGTTGCAAGTAGATCTTGAATTTACGAACAACCAAGATTGTTGATTAATATGGTTTGGTCTACTGAAATCGAATGTTCTTCTTGAGTCTGTAAAAATTACATCAACTATTAGCTATCACCAGAAAAAATGTCGGAAATACCTATATGAATAAATTATTATGTAAATGATAATGTTAAGGGTGTATCGCGTTACACGATTGCCCACACAAATGATATTATTATTTTCGAAATTCGTCGATTTCTTCGAAATATTATTATTAATACGATACTGGAACTGTTTATAATTTTTATAAAAGCATATTGGATGACAGATTTGTTGGACTGAATTTGAATACACAACATTTTAAGTTTAATAATCGTTAAAATTGTTCAGTCAGTCATGAATTAAACAATTCATCTAACCGTTTGCTGACAGCGTATGCACTCGGCTGTGTAATGTAATCCAACTATGAAATTACAAAGGTTTAAACCGACCCAAAACAAACACAACTATCAAAATATTGATATTTATTATTTTCTATTACAAAATTATAATGATTAAATTCAGTGTTACGTGCTCACTATTGTATTGTTAATGCGAGCAAACCAAAAATTTTAATTAAATTATGCAATTTTATATGAACAGAAATCTAATATTATTTACCTATGCACATGGAGAAATAAAAAAAAATAACTATTGAGTCAACGTTAAGTTATAAGTTAATAACAGACATGGCAATAAATTATTTAACTCGAAAATGTTAAGCTTATTGATATATGTGGAGAATCATTAACTTTTATTTGCCTAAAAAGAACAATTATTAATTTTTAATTACCACCTGGATCACACATAGCGATTGTGCTTCAAAGTTAAAAAAGAGTACCTAACTAAAATATATATTCTTAAAAAATGTATGCTCCATTGGTCCTTATTATTTATATTGCACACCTAGCAATCGTAGTGGTTTAGGAAATTACAAGTTAATATAAATTTAATTATTTACAAACTTAGTTTATTTTTATTTAAAACATTGTAGGTACAGAAACAGCATTGACTAAACTAAAAATATATTAATTAATTATTTTTAACTAAAAATTATTAGAATATTATATTATGTGTAAAACGTCGTGATTTAAGTATTTAACTAACTAAGAAATATATTCTTCAAATAAACTAGAAAAAGCTAATTTATTATAATAATGGATATTTGAGCTATAGCAATGTATATTAGAAAATAAAATAACTAGTGAAGTTAAAAATCTCTAAAAAAAAAAAAAATGATGCAATTTTTAAACTATTAAAAATTATCTTATGATTACGTATCATTCTAGTGTTCAAAATATGATATTATATTAATAAATGTAATTATTATGCAAGATTAAATTGACTATGAACCCAATTTTAATAGGAAACTGTCTTGTATTATTAATATTAGTGCAACACTACGACCGACACTAGTGAGTTTTAAATTATACGTTTTATAATATCAAAACATGTATAAGTTACCTATTTGCTGGTTTCATTAAGATATTTCATAGCCGGCCATATTGATGACTGATGATTCAAACCTAAAAGAGAAGAACAGATGTTTAAAAAAATGTAGATATCTTAAGTGTAATTTATTATAAATTGTTTTATGAATATTCCTTCAAAAACAAATATCTCGTCATCGCAATACCAATTGGTCCCTTTCCCAAACTCCACTCAAATTCTAAACATTTGAAAATGTCAAGATAGTTATGCCTATATGCGATTGTATTATTTTTATTATAATTATTATTAAATTATAAGACAACACACGAAATTGGATAAAAACATTAAAGTTAATATTGTAATGTGTACTAACGTATTATCATATGAGTTTATTACATTATAGCATAATATTATATTGTGTATGGTTGTGACTTGATGGATAGTAATTTTCAATTTTTCAAATTAAATTTTCCTCGTAACATTAAAAACCCGTTTAGTACCAAATACGATATTGAAATCAAATTTAAAACTTCTTGCGTTGATCTATGTATAACTGTATAAGTATTGTTTCTCTGTGATAGGTACCTACTATAAATAATTAAGTTAATATTGTTGGTTGAAATTTTTGGCTTACAATAATTATTTCGTTTTGGTTAAAATAGTTTTAATTTTATCATGTTATAGGTACGCGGTACACTCATTTCGTTTGATCTTTGATAACATTTTAATTGTAAAGACAAAACCAAAAAGTGTTTGCCGGGAATAAACAATTACATGATAATATTATTTGTATAATATTATAATTATAGTGTATTTCATTAATTTTTTGATACAGTTATCCAAAACAAATAATTTGATATATTTTAATGTCAATGCGTTTTAAATTAATATTGATAATTTTCAGTGGAGAAAATTCAAATTTTAAAAAGCGTTTATTAATACAAAATGCAAAGTATTATGTACACTTATTTGAATGATATAAAATAAAATGACTTTTTTGTTTCGAACAGAGGTTTAACTATATGCAAGTCACACGATAGTTTATTTGATTACCTAATCGTTTAAGCCTAGATCTAATTAATTTTTGTTAAATGTTATTATGTTAATGTAATAAATAATAATATATGTGCAAATATTTAAACGACAACTTATTTAGGTTGTATTTACCGATTGGAATGTTTATCCATCACTATTTGTTATCATAAGTAGTCTATGTGAGAGAATCGGTACGCGCTGTGCATATACATATGTATATGTAATGCCGAATGCCGAATGCCGATTGGAAATTATTAGTTATTACTGTGAAATTTATAATTTCAATTTTTTTCCCGCACCAGTCGTGAATGTTACCTAATAATAATTATTACTATGCCGATATTGTTACATTGAGTGTCTTTATAATTTTTTGTCTCGTTTCGTGATAAACTATATCCATTTTTAACGATGTTCGATTAATAATAATATTAAGGTCAATATATATATATGTATATATATATTAATATATTATATATAATTAATATTCTCCCTAAATCTAAGGTTTATCCGGTTAATCGAATCTTAGTAATACATATTGTAAATGAAATGTGTAACGGGTCTTGATGCGTATAAATTATCAGATGAATATTTTATGTCAGTTTTAGTTTGGGTATTACGGTTATCGATATGCTTTTAAAACATTAATCTATATTATACTATATTATATCTTTGGTATTAGACATCGATGACGATTATTGACAAGTTTTGAAAAAAAAAATTAAAAATCAAGTTCGTGATATTGAAAATTCCAAACATAAAATAATGTAAACGTGTACATTTACAGACAGATAATAACAAAAAAAAAAAAATTACGTAATAAATTGTATACGAATCATAAATATCGTTATTACCTACTACCATTATCAATGTATTACATTTTTCAAATTGAATTGCTACCGAATAATTAAAATACTACCTAATTCAATGTGTATTTTATAATATGTAATATTACGTCATGTTCAATTCTCAATAAGACGTGATTTTATATTATATTAGGTCATACACACTTTCAACACTACACGCAGCAATGCAACGACCAAGAGGCGAATGGTCTCGTGTTTTTCCGGGAAAACACGTTTACGTAATGAAAAATATTTCAGAACGATTGAATAACGACTCGAGTAAACAAGTCTAGACAAGTTTAAGTCAGCTCATGTTTTCCAATTTTCGGGGGTAAAAAAAACTCTGGTAGGTCATAGTTTTCATGTATGTATATGATGTTTGGAAGAGAGTGATTGTAGTAACATAGAAGTTTAATTAAATATACGAAACTGCAGGGGCCAGGGGCGCAACCGATTAGCGGTTCAGTATAATTACAGTACGTCTACTGAAATGTAAAACTGAACGATATATCAAAGTTGGACAATTGTATACCTAACTTATACCTGACCTATACTTAAACATCCCGAATCTGTAGAAATCGATCAATTCTTTGTAGGTTACATCGAAGAACTTAATGTTTTCTTAAGTTTCCTAGACGATTTTAAATATTTTATTTTATGAGTAGCGATACAAGATAACCAAAATCAAAAAAAAAGAAAAGAAACTCACTCCTAAAATCAGCGCATACAGTTACCGCGATAACAATATATTTGTGAAAAAATTGTTTATAGTAATAAGTGATTATGTTATTATAAAATATTGTAATTCTTCTGGCACCCAAATAAAATCCGTGATAACGACAATTAATATTATGGGTATATTACGTCGTGGTGGTGACCTGCGTGGGGTTGTGAGTGGCCAGTGGTGGACAGGTGTGGACAGAGAAGAAGAGCGGTGGGGTGGGCAGAGTGTAAAGGGTTTTCTGTTGGATAGTAGGCCTTCGTACTACGGACCTGTCTCTAATTTATGGGAGCATATTTTATAGGATTGTATTAGAAAAGTTATCTCGGGGATTGCTATCGCAATCGCAATGAATAGCATTAACCACGATTTCTGAACTCCATAGTACAATACTCGTAATATCAGTAGACATCTTGTCACCTTCATACCTGAACAATTCAGTATTTTCAGTTAGCATTATGATCGTTTGAAATGTTATATAATCTATGTTACCTTGTGAAAATGTATTTTAATACTTTCGGTTCAATATACATTGAATAGACTTAACGTTACCTACTGAAATTTACATAAGTAGGTATTCAAATTTCAAACAAATTTTTGAATGCAACGAGATTTGGAAATGGGTAGCTAACAATATTGTGGATGTGTAATTGCTTGAAGATTAAGGGGAAAATGATTTTAGGCATATCGTTAATCTACTGACATTTTAAGAACCTATTTATAGACTATGACTTTTACTATTAGTAGGTACAACTAATTAGGATTGAGCATAAATTAAAGCTGAACAAAAATATTAATGTGGAAAACAGTAATATAATATTATAGTAGTCCAATGCATAAATTGACTACTCATAACAGTTTATATATATTATATACCAATATAAGGTGCCAACAAAATTACACAAAAGTTTTAATTTATGATTTTCAAAAAAAAAGTTCTGAAACGCTAATAAATATTGCGCATGTCCAAGAAGATTAAAATATTGTAGCAATGATCGAAGGGGCTGTAAGCTCCTTTCCAAGCTAGGCTAGGCTCTATTATTATAGCCGCCAAAAAAATGAGAGTTCTTCTAGAACAACTGTCGTGTTGGTCAGAAGGGCTTAACTGACTCAGTATACACCGCAGGACAAGAATATGAGATCGGACGATGGACTTATCGGAGATTGTCCTAACAAAAATACCGTCGGCGGTGACGGTTGATGGAGATTATATAAAATTGTGTTGTATTTGCGTTTGACAGTTTGAATTATTTTCGACGCCATTGCGATCGAGTGTTCAGCGGATTACTGCTGTGAATCGAACGGTCGCAAATCCGCCCATAAAGCCCGTGTAAGTCAAGTATATATTATTATTTCGACGGAGTTAATTGTAAGTAATGAGTAGTGATGTTGATGTATAGAATATTATAACGTCAATACGATATTTTGTAATTCAGTTTAAAACCCTACTCCAAACTCTTATACCATTAAAATATTATATATTTTGTTTGCTTAAAATATTATGTTAGCTTTCAAGCTCTTGGGGAGTACTATATGAAAATTATAGACAATCGTATCTTAATAAAGTAAAGAGTTTGTGACAATCAAGTACGCCAATATTATTTTTCGTCAAAGACATCAGCCGTGGATTTTAAATCTCAAAAGCCAGTTCAAGCCTTGTATTTATGTCAAAAAAAAAAAAATAATCGAAAAATGTATATTTGCTTTTTCATTTGATTTGGATGCCATTGTATTTATTATAGTGCACCGTGTATATTGTAGCATTTGGGGGAAAATATCCGATGGATATAGGACAAAAAATGTATTTTAAATAATAGGTACATTGAAAATATAATGTAATTAATTTCAAAATATGATTGCCAAGTGACAATAATTACAGTAATCTAATAATATTATATATAGAGAATTGTTTTTCATAAAATAATAATATATTAAAGTCTATATTGGTAAACGTTTGACAGTCATACTTCGGCAATCTAATAATCATTATAATTTTTTTAAATGGCTAAAAGTCATATTATTTTGATTTTAATTGTGTTTTTTGTTTCATTTGTTTGTTTACCAGGATTCTTATTTGTTGGATATTTTGACCTGGATTCTATATGTACATACATAATATCACTGGCTACATATAAAATATAAAATAGGAATTAAAATTATTTCAACAATATTTTTCTGGGGTTAAATAAAATTCAAAATTCAGAAACAAGACGACTTGCGCTTTAGGTGTTATAAATATAGTAGTCATAATGTAACCAGAATGGAAACTGGTGAATTCACACCTACGACAACAATGAATAACACAATAATACAATAATATTATTATTGTACGTGCCAGTCATCATACATTTATATTATTATATTGTTATTCGTTATGCGTCATTATGCGTCTCGTGACACGGTATGGACCATCATAATGGTATGTTAACCTTCAAAATTTGAGTTAAATCTTTTGAAAAGTCGTTGGATAAAATACGTATAATAGGTATATTTACGGAGCAAACTGTAAATAAAGATTATGGAAAATGTATACTGAAAGTGTTGGTGACTTTATAAGGGTTGAAACGCTAAGACAATTTATATAATCACTATAATAATACCCTTCGACACACTTCAACGAGTGTCGACAATATTTTGAACACATGTATTTTTTATAAGACCCATATATATTATATGAGATATACCTACCTGTATAATCTACAGCCATACGCCTTCTTGACAATAACTGGCCAATTTATTCAGAATAAAAAAATTTTTAAATTAATGATTTATGCGGCGCCCGTTTTTGTTTGTCGTTAAACTGGGGTTTTTTTTATTAACTATTATTATTTTCATTTTTTTTTATTGGAAACGGATCGTTGGCTTTTAACAAATTTGACGTGTTCTACTACAATGTCTACTGGGGCCTAAATTATTTCACTTTTGTTTTGCATAATAATATATTATGTAGGTTTGTGTCATCGAAATATTGACCTTCAAAAGTCAAGTAAAGTATATCGAAAAGTCGATAATGAAAAAACGTATAGTAGGAACTTACATGGCAGGGAAGTTTACTGGCATACAAAAACTATGGCAAGTTTATACTGAAAGTGTTGTGGCGACTTTAAGACAAATCATAGTCACTATAATATAATATTATACTCTACTCTAATATTTTGGAAACGCGTTTTTATAAGATCCATAATAGTATAGGAGATATCTATTATAGTCATAATATGTAATCGACAGCTATAACAGACGTACTCGTCTTCACTCATAACAACTGGTCAATTTATTCAGGATAAAAAATTTTTGAAATTAATTGTTTATGCGGTGCCTGTTTTCGTTTGTCGTTGAACTGGTTTTTTTTTATAAACTGTATTTTTTTTTTTTTTATTGGGAACGAGTGGTTGGTTTTTAACAAATTCGACGTGTTCTAATACAATGTCTACTGGTGCCACGATCATATTACTTTTGTTTTGCACATAATATAATATATAGGTTTGCGTCATCGGAATGTTGACCTTCAAAAGTCAAGTAAAGTCTATTGAAAAGTCGATAATGAAAAAACGTATAGTAGGAATTTACGCAGCAGGGAAGTTTACTGACAAACAAAAACTATGGCAAGTTTATATCGAAAGTGTGGCGGCGACTTTAAGACAAATTATAGTCAGTTATAATATTATATTATTATACTCCACGACCTATATATAGACTTCAAACACGCGTGTCGATAATATTTTGGACACACGTTTTTTATAAGATCCATAGTTTAGGAGATACCTATAGTCGTAGTATAATCGACAGCTATAACAGACGTGCTCGTCTTCACTCGTAACAACTGGTCAATTTATGCAGGATGAAAAAATTTTGGAAATTAATTATTTACGCGGCGCCCGCTATTGTTCACGGGTCGGTTCGCTAGGGTGTTTTTTTTATTAACTATACATATTATTTTCATTTTTTATTGGGCACGGGTCGTTGGTTTTTAACACATTGGACGTGCCTCTATTATAATATACTAAACCACTTTCGTTTCGCACATAACAATATTATATACCTTGGTATCCTGTAATAATCTGGCCTAGGTATACTTTAGCTTCGGTAGGCGGATAATACGTAATAATATTATTATAATATATACTCTTTAATTTTATTATTCAACTCGCACATACCGACGAGCGGAGTTTACAAGCAACAAAAAATATTTTGTTTTTAATTTTTTTCCCTTTTGAAAACAATACGAATATACGTGTTATTCATAAACATTAAACAAATTTACGAATGTATGTCGTGCGAGGAGTACCATATAATATGCAAATAATCTCGGTAACTTCACAAGCAATTCCTCAATTATTTTACCACCAAAAAATTATTAATATTTTAAATTTTCGAAAACAGTTTATATACTCTAATATTTGAATATTGTATGATAATAATAATATACACATACATAGAAATTAGTCTCTATGGAGACTGTCGTCGTACGGTGGAAAATAATTGTCTATTCACCGTAATATTAGATGACGGATGATGGGTGTAGGTAATAATGTTTATAAGGATTTGGGAATAATATCGTCCTGGAAGATATGTTTATTGATATATATGATTATGTTTTACACCATAAATTATTATACAAGTTCTAAATAAAATAATAATTTTAGTATTTTTAAACAATTATAGACACAATTTAAATTTATAATATTAAAAGTGTCTCCTTTTAACATTTCTACGGAATTAATTCCTACCTACTAAATAATGTATTATTACTTTTGATATTTTTGAAAATATATTATGACATCAGCAAATACAAAAAAAACTAAGTTAATTATGTTAAGTGTATAATATTTGAAACATTTAAGGGAAATATTCAACGTATTGATTTATGTATATTTTATAACAACCTTTAACATAATGACACAAGTTTTACGAAAATCAAATATAATTTTTGCTTAGCTTAAAACAAAAACATTCTTCATAAAATACATAAATATTTTATCCAAATATCGTAATAGATATTGGCAATAAATTATAATATTATAATATTAAAATGCTACTAATCGGTGGCTTTTATAACCGAGTCAATCACGACTGTTCAAATAAAATCTAAACTTATCACTTTATTTACTCTGACTCATTTAGTCTTATGTAGCGAAATTAAGTAAAAACATTAATAATCAAGTATAGTTCTTTTTTCATTATAATTTTTAGATTTATATTTAAATTGTATTTTGAATGATGACTGTATATTGAATTTACAATTATTACATGTTTTTTTTTTCGCTATTCAGATACCTATATCATACAACTTTAATTATTCAGGAAAATAAGTTTTTAAAGCTACATATTATTAAAATATGGATAAAATTACCTAAAGATATAAATTATTATTTTAGTTTACATTTTTAAAATACTAAATTTGTAATATTAAAACATATTTATGTATTCAAATTAGTGAAAATATCAACTAAAATACTCTACGAAACATTTTCATAGATAAAAAAGTATAGGTGAAAAAGATTTTTTTATTTAATGCTAAATGAAAATGAAAATTTCAAAATACTAACAATAAAATAGATATATAAAATACACAGAATTTTTGAAATGTTAAGCCGTCTCCCAAAAATATGTATTTTAATATAATTTGCTTAAGTAAATATTTCTAATAAATTATCATCAATCATTTTATAATTTCTGTACAATATATTATTATAATTAAACTTTTTACGATAATATTATTATTAGTACATGATATATTGTTCTATACCTAATTGTATATTTTTAATAAATTCAAATAGATTGGTAAAATTGCTATACAATAATTAGTAATTAATTTTTTTTAACACATAATTTTTTATTGTTGTATTTTAAAAAGAATTGCAATTTTAAATGAAACTTTCTGTACAATATAATAATATATCATATTATTATTATTTTCACTAAAAGTATAAGGGAAAAAAAACTATTTATTTATATTTGAGTATTTACTACTAAATTAATACAGGTATTACTGTATTATTGTATAAATAATTTAAAATAATACATACTTATATTCCTACCTCTACATATAATGATATATATACTCAAGAATGAGATATTATAATGACCTACATGTATCATATTACAATAACGACTAGAAAAAACAATAAATAACTCTTAAGTCATAAATATTGCTCAGTTATTTGTTCACATACATTTTTTTTAAAAGTATTTTTGACTTAAGAGTAAAGTCAACTACTCATAGCTTAATTATTGCATAAACGGTGTAAAAATCAAACATAATATAATATTTTAATATTACAGTAATTTATAATTTCATTTTATATATTCTTATTATATAGAAATAAAGTCGATAATAGTAATAATAATAATAATTATAAGTCATATTACCGTGATCCGTCGTCAGAGTTTCGACCGATGGTGTGGACCGCTTGACGATGGCACAGCTTGGCAGTCGTTTGTCGACTGAAGATTTCTGGGTTGCTGGGACTGATCACAGCTTCTGGCAGACGGGCGTTAGTCGCTTCGTTGTCGCCCAAAAGCCTGGATGGTCCTATGGGAACGCACGAACCCTTGACTGGCGGGTTGGGGTGGCCGCACCCTTTGTCCGCATCCCCCAGCGCGATCGCTACCCCTCACCCGCCGGCCAAACACCCACTGACTGTCTATATGGTGCGCACGCACCCGCCGCCAGAGTAACCGGGACTCACACCCACCTGCAGTCATCATCCCACTCAACAACCCTTCCCGCATCCACCACCGCCACTGCCACCTACGCATAAAGGTACAATAATTTAACAATTTCATAAATATGTGTCCCGGCAGAAGAATAATGTGAAACGATTCCGCCGAGTTTTCCATTTGTTTATTTTTCTCCTCAGATGGCTGATCTGGGTAGAGGAATAGGTGCATTTAAGGGGGAAGTTGGGGGGGTAAGCCCACACAGTCTTATCCGTACCCTTCATCACATTTTTTTAATCATATTTTAGTTTAAAATATTAACTATATCAATGTTTGTGCTGCTGATTCGATTTTAGCCCCCCCAGAAAAATGTCAATAGTTGGTCCTTTAGGTTGCAATCGTCCCGCGGTATGAGCTGGGTAACGTGTTTCGGGTGTATGCACAGTGGATAAGCTTTCTTTGTTCGGCGTCATCGTTATTTTTACGTTTTATTAACTTCTTTATACTGTCTATATATATATATTATATACAACAGCGTATATACCTACTACCATTATACGGGTCCCATTCGTTTCCAACTACCTACAGAATTTCAAAAAACTCAATTATTTTCGTCTCCAGGAATTTATTCCAACTGATCATTTTACATTTAATAAATTATATTTTCATATCCAAATAATTATAATACATAATAATATAATAAATTATAATCGCCATCAGGGCATATAGTTAGTTAGTTACTAATAAAATAGTATCTACTATTACCGGTTACAATTTCCATTCTGAATCTAAATTTATAAGCACACTGATAGATACAAATTTATATTTAGTATTTTACGCTTTATCAGTTAATATTAATGAATAACTATCTTAATCTACAACGATGGTATAAAACAAAACCAAACATTTACACTATTAAAAGATAAGTATATAACATTGGACGAGTTGTGTACTTAATACATTTCAGCCTTAAATTGGGAAGACAAATGTGTGTCATAATTAATAAAATTTAATTTCAACTTACGATTCAAAAGTAAAAATCATCAAACCGAACAAAAAATAATGTCGGTGGAGTTTAAAGTTTATGTTACGGGTCACAGTACAGGTAGAATTTAAGTAAAAAAAAAATGTATAATCTTTGGAATTTACAATCTCTTGTTTTGATATATCAGTGATTTTCCCTCGGTCTACTCGGTCTTTGTCAATATAATATGAATATAGTGTATAGTTTAGGTACCCGTACAGGAAGTTTACTTATTAGTTATTAGATACTAATATTTAACGTTGCCAAATACTTTATTATTATTTGTTCGTATACACAATATACATACATCATAATTTATTAATATCATAAACAGACCGTAGTGGCAGTGTCCCGTACCCGCAACATTGCAGGACGATAATAATATGAACGTATGATATTTTTTAATTATAATAAATTCCAAATAATACTATAATATTTTAGATTCTGACCAGATCGTTTAATTCACTTCATGGCAACCATCGCATCGCATTTTGATGTAGTGAAAAAGCGCAATACCTATTTGACAAAATTGATATTTTTTTTTTGGTCCAACTAAAAAACGAATAACGTTACTTACATATTTGAAATTGTCATCAAATTTTTATTTTGATTCTAAGATTCGTACATTTTAATTTTAATATTAATTCATTATTTAAAAGAGAAATAACAATTTTAGGTAGGTATATCTTTTAATTTAAAAATATTAATCGTGGTACTTGAAACATTAAACGGATATTATTATATTTTAATATTTTATACACCCAATTACAGTTTTAAATTCGATGTTTTCAGCAACAATTAACTTAACTTAAAAATTTAATACAAGATTTTTCATAAGTTTGTCTACCTTTATCAAAAAAAACGTCTACAAGAACCTCAAATTACATTTTTATGAGCGTTTGAAATTCATATTTTTACAACATTTCATATTCACTCGATTTCTCATGTAATCTTATTTTATTGTAATTAAAAAACGAATGACTGTAGATATTTGAAAATTTCACTGAATGTTTATATTACCTAGCATTTTCTATACCTACACCATACAGTCTTGAAAATAATTTGACTCTTTTTGAGCTGTTTACGGACATTGTCAGTTTTCAATAATTTTAGTTTTTTTTTTCTATAAATATCAATACAATTTTATTTGTTGGGTAAAAGAGCGTGAAAATATAATTCGAGGCTCCTGATATATTATTACAATAGCAGTTGAAAAATATTAAAAACACATCGGCACAATTCTTTTTATAATCATTCAAAGTTCAAATTTTAACAAAATTTATCACATTCGAAATTTAATAGTAATTTTTTAGTTAAAAAATTATAAAATGTTCAAATTTTATAGCTAAGGGACACCTGTAATGCACACCTCTCCCAACGGACAAAATGTTAAAGTCCGGACAAAAATATAGGTATTCCAATGTATTTCGACCTGTCTATATCGGACAGTAACATATTTTGTACCCATTACCTTCAAAATTTAAAACAATATTATTTCTAAATCAAATTTAATTGCATGTATATCAATATTACATACCCGCAACTGTGTCACTACTTTCACGTAGAGGAACTGAGAACTATTTTAACATAGGTACCTATTGTATGATGTACGAATGCATTTTTTTTCCATAAATTGAATGTACAATATTTTCATTAGATAGATACGTAGGTGGTAGCGGTGCCTATGTGAGTTTGACCAAAATAATGCTAAATCCTGTCTATAACGGACACTTTTAATGATACTGTCCGTATTATCCCATATTCTGGAATATTTCATCACTTTTCGAACGTGATAAGACGACATATTGTAGGCACACATCCCTTGAGACTGTTGATAATTGATTTACTACATGAACAATATTATTTCCTCGACCTAGTCATAATTTTATGTTTTCGATGCCTCTCCACCCAGATAGGTTGTAATAATAAATAGGAAATTATTTTCCACGCACAAACCGTGGAGATAATATATTGCTGAATACAAATAGCTAATAAATGTTTTCGATTTCATTAAAATTTATCTGCGCTTTATAACAGCATTTAAAAAAAACCGATTAACTTGTCTCATTAACTTCTTGTATTTATATTACACTGTTGTAACCACTTGCAGGTAATTTACTTTTCAATTTCGGGCTTTCAGCCGTATTAAATTGTACAATGTACATACTTACTACTGCGCGACCCGCGACCCACTCACTGCTACACACATAACGTCCTACATATCGTAATATAATATATCCTCATCTTTAGTTGTGTTGAACTTAACTTCAGTCTAGATTCAAGGCCATTAATTATGTATTTACTAATTATATGTTAGAGGTAATCTGAACATTAATGGTATTTTCTAAAATGTTTAAGAATTCTACATAAAACCAAATACAGCCGACAATCTACTAAATTGTTTGAATTTGACGAATATAATTAGTTATCACTAATCTGTAATATCGTTAAATTTAATATGAAATATCGACTGTCGAGAGATAATTATGTGATAATTAATTAATTAATAATTAATTCGTCACCATATAGTCATATAACTGGTCTTTTCACATTTCAGGATTTAACAAAATGTCATGCGTGGATAATATCAATAATATCTTACATTAACTTAGTAATATTATAATCTGACAGACAGTCTTCGCTCAGAATCGTTATAAGTACAATGATTTTATATCATTAAAATTAAATTTTAACACATCCATTACAATGGCTCTCTACTCTCTAGACATCTAATGTGCAATCATTAAAAACTTTGTACTACCATAAAAGTTACTATTTGTAGCTCTACGCAGTGGCTGAAATCGATAACTCAACGTGATTGAAAGTAAGCAACGGCCGTTGCTACTAGTTCCCGGATGGGTGACCACCCGGGTCCATAGGGGCAAAAACCTGGCCATACATACACGTGTTGCCGAAACCAACCGTTCTAACCCTAACAACCGTAACCCCTACAATATCTAATAGTTGCAGGGCTCTAGACCAATACAAAATAAAGTTATTATTTTTTTGTTTAATTTGTATGAATGTATTACTTATATTCTGTAATATTAAATGAGCGTACTTTGAAATAAATGTTTTCTTGTAATAATAAAATTAATTTTCTTTGGTTTAATATTATCACGATAGAATGAAACGGATGTTCCTATTGATTTCACTATTCTACAAATTTTCCAATTTGTTGTCTGTCGTTTTATGAAATGCCTGGTTATTACACAAAATACTTATGTAAAAACATATTATACTAGGCGATCCCGTGCACTTCGATGCCCGGTGAATGTACCAACTCTATATGACTCAAAAGTTGTTCAATTCGTTATTTAATATTCGGTGTATGGCGTTCAAAACTTATCTTAACTTTTCCGTTGCCCGGAATAAAAATGCTGGTTCCCATCAGTAGCTATATTATCAGCTAGGAAATTTACCTGGGGTAGATCGAGGACGCCGTGCTGTTTATACGTGTAAGTTTATGATTTAACCATTGAGTCTGGAGTATCAAAGTAATACCAAGTTTGAAATTTTTACTTAATACCACCTACGGTGGATTAATATAATCAATAATTACAAAATCCTAACCTAGCCTAGCCGTACTAAAATCCGATGAATGAAAAATCCAAACTTAACCCTTTTTAAATTAGCCTTTCTTCTTCCCATAGGTCTAAACTACACACAAAAATTCATCTATATATATAAAAATAGAGAGTGAAAAATATATGTTACCTCATCAATCGAGAATGGCTGTGTTTATATATTGAAAAAAAAAAAATAAAACAAATCAACAAACGTGCCTGATTAACCAATAGCAACCAATATATAATACACTGTTGTATTTTTTACATCCAGATTTCCTACTTTTCTGGTGGATTTTCCTAAAATTTTCTTTCGTAAAAACCTACTCCTGGCAATTACGAACATCTTTAAAAAAAAATTGAGCCAAATCAGACCAGCAGTTCTCGATTGATGAGGTAATAACATTTTTCACTCTCCATTTTTATCTATAAAGATAATTATTCACTTATTTAAAAATGGACCGGTGATTTATAGAATTCCTAGGCATTTTATAAAATACCAATATTATACACTTTACAGCTAACACAATATATAAATATGCACCTAATTAAAAATTATAGTATTATATGTAATTAGTAAAAATTATAATCGAATTGATGTTTACTCGTTATCTGATACTCAGTTATCAAGTAGGTAGGTAGGTAGGTAGGTAGGTTTATTATTGGCATATTTTAATCATATTCGGGCAGTGTTATTTTGAACAATTATTATTATAATGTGATAAACCACCGTGTGTATTCCATATTATGTACCAGTCGCAGTTATAATTAAACTAAAATATTTAGTATTGTTGATGTTGACTATATTAAAAAATGACTATGAGAAAAATCAAGAATCTGGAAATGATCAAATCCTCAATCGTTTTAAAATTATCTTCCTAAAATTAAATAGCACAATACCATGATTATGCTTTGTTTTGTTTTGTTAAATAGCGAATGATCCTCGGTAAGGATAATGCTTAACTAAAAGTTCTGATGTCACATTGAGCTTGAAACTGATCTCAAATATACGGAAACCGACAAAAACTTTATAACGACAATCACTAAATAACTAAATAAAGATTAAAGTTTTCCTTAAAAACTAAAAATAATTGTATGTAAAAATTGAAAATTAAATAAAGACATTCAATAATGCAATCACAAAATGTCAGGTACGAACGGTTCAAACATTAGGCTCCACACGATAATGGTCACCCCGCCGCTGTCATCGCAGATAATACAGCCAAACTATATGGTTTTTAACACTTTTCTTAAGTTTGGTTTCACGTCTGTCTGTGATCAAATCTTGCGCGCTCGATTTGAGGCACTTTTTGAAGATGAAAAATTCTGAAAATTGGTATAGACCTTGGTCTTGGATGACAATACAATAATCCGTAAAAAAAATTTTTTAACTAAAAAGTAGAAAATAAAAAATTAAAAAATTTCTTTTAAAAAACACTTTTCTAAAAAAACAAAAAAATAATGAAAAATTTAAAAGTGTGTGGCGCTCTTACACTTGACATATTATACCACACACTTTTAAATTTTTCATTATTTTTTTGTTTTTTTAGAAAAGTGTTTTTTAAAAGAAATTTTTTAATTTTTTATTAATATTCGACACAAAATTAAACAAAAAAAATTAACAATAATTACCCACACTAAGTCGGTATATTATTTACTATATCAGTACCTATATTGTTATAAAAACGTTTTATGATAAACTATAATATATTGTAATAATATCGCATAAGTATTTTCGGGGATCGTACAAAGTGCAAAATATGTTTACGGTTGAATTATAATCAAATCTATAACGTCAATTATTGCAGTTGACCGGTCTTTTTGTTTGTTGTGTTTGTACCTAGGTACTTACTATAATTGCCTATTATTATAAACGCAACAGGCCGTGTGGTAATCGCTGCCATGGTCGTACCTATAACTTACTGATGTAATCTGTTTTAAATCGTACACACCTATTAACCACCTTGAATTGTATTTATTATGATCGGTTGAACAAGTGTATTATCGTACACAAGAAAAATAGCAATATTATTAAGGTGGGTACAACGAGGTACCTCTCCTATACATTTTATACGGAAACGTATCATTTTCTAATTTCTATGAGATGCTGACCAAGTACTTTTTAAGCGCTACAAATGAAACGACTATCGTAAATTCAGACATCGATCTCACCGATGGCGATACCTTTATTAAAATATTATACTGCTGTACCTTATTATAGTTATTAGTGTTATTTACATATTGTCATTGGTAGTTATTTGTTCGAATGTGAGGAGGGGGCTTGATGCACATCATCACGTTTACCCGTTATCAAAACTAAGAAGACTAGACCTTCAATTGTCGCTCCCCCCAATTTTATAGAGGTATATGTATTATATATATAAATACGTAAATGTAAATAAATATCATATAATATTATATTTATTAATATTAAGTGTTATAGCCGGACTTAACATTCTGAGAAAAGCGCTCTAAAACATCTAGAGGAAACTTGGGCACCCCATCAAGTCCCTTCTTAAGTATATCTATACCCATGCTGTATCGTTCATTATTGGTGATAAATAAAGGTTAGAATTTACATACAGCGGGGACTATAAACTATGTCTTACGGACACCAAGGACTTTTAAATGAGTAGGATTCAATAAACAAAACTCAAGAAGTCCCTCTGCTGTATAGTAGGTTTCGGTTGTCCCTAATAACAATGAAAGTAGGTCACTGTAATGCATTATGGATATTATGTTAAATTTGAATTCAATGATAAATCGTTGTATACAAAAAACCAATCTGATCGAAGACCATGTGTTAGCTTTTATTTCTAAGGAAATTGTATAACACTAAGAGGTGATGGAAAAAAAATATATAAATCTTTAAATAAAAATATACAAAAACTGTGTAAAACATAAGATTACCATATTACTAGTATTATTCATTCATTTGTTCACTGATGTACCTAGCTACGTATTACGATTTACAATAGTTATTTTCAGGTCCACAAATATCAGCTTATCACGACAATATTTATTTTTGATAAAACTGTGGTTGGGTATTATGAGTATTACATAATAGATTTATCATTAAGAGTCTTACAATAAAAAATGAAAATTGAGGACGAGTATGGTACGACGATCCTGGTTCGTAGATAGAAATCAACATTTAAATAGTAAAAATCTAAGTGACATTTTAAAATAAAAAAAAATTAAAATTATGTTTATAATCTATAAACAAAACAGAAGATAATTAAATCGATAATGAGCAACAACAACATAAAAATAATAAATCAATATAATATTATACAGAAAAAAACTAATAGTGATAAGATAAATTAAAATAAAAATCGAACAATTTTATTCCGATTTCAAAATATATGTTTATACTTAATAATAAATTATACTTATATGTAATGTGTTAGAAGTAGGTAGATAAAAATATGGATCAGAATCAATTTTTGCCATTAAATTATTGATACTTTGTACAATATTATACCTAGCTTATGGTAAAATAGAGAATCAAAATTACGAATTATATTATTTTAGCCAGTGTGATAACGCAACCTATACCAGCAGTATATCATATAATTGACAATTTTGTATATATGTATAGGATGTGTATAGGATATGTATAGGACTACTATGTAGGTACTAACTATGTTTCACTTTATCGTACTCTAACATAAAAAAAACTCACTACATATTTTCACTTTTTTATATTTTCTTCCTTGGAATAAACAACTATCGTGTGAATAGCGAACTGTGAACATATTATTTAATTATTAAATCATGCACCTAGGTAAATTTAATATAATATGATTATCGTTTTTTTTATCAGGTCTCGCCGTTACAGGTTATTTACTTATCTCACGTGGTATTATCAAACACCCATAATTTGTGTTAAATAATGATAAATTATCTACCTAATAAATGTATAAATTCTTTTTTTTTCAATATTTTTTATTCTTAAAATATTACTATTTCAATAAATTTGTGTTTAGAAAGTTTGAATTATAATACAAATTATATTAAAGTATAATCTTATATTATTAAAATATAATGTAATATTAAATAAATCGTTTTGAACATAATAGTTTTGTATATTTTGTTGACTTTGTACAAATGCTAACTATTCAATTAATATTGTCCGGGTTTAAATACTTATAGTAAACATTATTATTATTATTACTTATTCAATGGTTATCATATAATTATTGTATAGCGTATGGAAATATATTAATCGTGGTTATTAGTCTATCTGCAAAAGATTTAGGAAGTTCATTTAAAAAAAAATTACGTTACATATTTTCATGCGGTACCTATTCAGTTTTTTTGAAACATAATTTTACACTTATTTACAAATAAGACAGTTGTTACCTCACTACATTATTTATGTTTATATTAATCATAACATTATCGGTAGGCATGCGACATATTACAGCTGTGACTGCACTATACGTGAAATCGGTGCGTTATTATTTTCAATGTGCATTTAAAAAAAAATACTGATTAATATATACCTACCTGGCACTTGATTAATACAAATAATTAAATTTAAAAAACTCATTTTTCACTCATTCATATAATTACAATATTATAGCACCGTGATGTACACGGACGTATCGTTCATGTACATGCTACAATAATGTGTACAATACGTCAAAACGTACATCAATATATCACAATACGTATAACCATCGTATTTTATGCCATCAAAGACTTTGTCGAAAAGCATATGGGTAGGTACAGAGGTATTATTCGGTGGGATTTCTGCAGCATCGTCGTCGTTTTGCGTCATCCGACCGATATCAACACTGGGTTGGTCTTGAATAATCGTATACGACTAAACGAGTAGGTGTACTATTTAATAATAATATTATAACGTTTTCAGTAACACAGAGAGGCGTAGAATATTATATTATTATTGGTGTTATTAATAGACCGATATCGTAATGTTACAAATTGTACAATGTTAAAATATGAAAAATGATAATATTATAATGTATTATTATATATTATTATTATAATAATCGGTAACTTAATAACCGACACATAATATCATACGTGCCGTATAATTATTAATATAAATATTATGCAACGCGTATGTTGGTGTTGTTTTTTTTTCACCGGAAACCCGCGTACTATGATATTATAACAATGTTGTGAAAAAACCGATACTTATTGCTTAATTAAAAAATCGGTAGAGAAACACACTGCAGAGCGTTGTAGTCGGCTGACGTTGTATAGTTACGTAAACGTTCCTTATGTTTGTATCTTGGGACAGATTTGCGGCCTTTTCCGAAGGAAGACTAAGTTAAGGGATGTAGTAAATGTTCACCAATATATTATACTACCTGCAGGGCTTGCATTTGAAAAAAAAATCCCTTTTTATGTTATTTACAGTTAAAACCTTACACAATCCTTGTGGTTATCATTATTTAGAACTAAAACGTTATAAAAGTTGTGTGTTTATCGTTGTTTAAAATAGTGTTAATACCTATCAAATTTAAAAATAATAACTATTGAGATATGAGAAGCTAATAATAACACCACCGAATATTCCGTTTTAGATTCTAAACAGTTATTTCACTTACCTATTTACACCGTTCTACATCAGTATTTACTTAATTTATAATATTAAATAAAATTGGTGTCATATATTATTGTTATAAGGTAATTATTGTATTATTTTAGACAAATATAACATATTAATATAATATAATTTTTAAAAAATTAATGATTTTAAATTATTTGTAATTTGTATACAATTTAGATTCTGATAAAGAACGTCTATAATCAGAATAATCCTAACATAATTACTTTGGCTTGGTTTTTATTTTTAAAATAGGTAGACAAACCACTAGACTATAATATATAATTCATGATTCTGTTTAGAACTTAACTCTCCCAACATAAGCTGATCTTACAGAGATTGTTATAGCTATGCAGTATATGCTAAATAAATGGACAGTCGAGTCTCGATAATTCGAATTTATTTCGAGGGAGATAAAAATTAATTCGACTTATGTATTTTTCGAGTTACATAACATTGCATTGAGTGTGTAGGAATTCCCTAGGGACAAATATAAATGTCGAGTTATCGAGACTCGACTGTATAAGGATGTATTTATGTGCTGTAGTAATAAAGTCTTAAAATTATAAGCAAGAATTGCCAGTCAAGTAGTGGTAGTTAGCATAATGAATATCTAATAATCGATGAATAATCAAATACATAGATACAACTTTTGGTGCAAATTACAAACACTGTTTTCGGTTACCTGTAATGGTACAAATTACATATCTTTTTTTTTGTGTAAATTACAGACTCCCAAGTTAAAAAGTCAACTTTTTTAGTTTTAAGTTACCTACATAACTGTCTTACTAACTTAATAATTAAACAAGATAAATATGTCCCATTGTAATAACTTACCGTTTTTCAGTTAATTTAAATGGTATGGCCAACGTTAAATTAAAACCATGTTTATATTCATAACAACAAACGTAGTTACAACTAATTAGTTATCTAATTATTTGTTTAATTTATCATAATGTTTATTGTATATATAACCATAACGATTGTATATACAAATATACTAATAAAATATAATCCTTGATTGAATATAATTTAGCCGACACAAAACAAACATTGATTTGCTGAAACTACAACGAGTAAAAACTATAGTGAGCAATAATTAAGAATAGTAGCATGATTTTTTTTTATCAAATATTACATTTTTATTTAATACATTTGAAAGTAGTACAACCACCTAAGTGGTTACTATCATAGGTACCCATGTCGTCTTTTTAATAAAGAAAATTCACTTTTTTTCAACCCAAGTTAGAAAACTCTTTTTTTTTTCATTCATAATATCCTTAGTTGAAATTCCTTGATAGGTACAACAATATAACATCATCATATAGGTACAATCACTACTAATTATTCAACCGAGAGTAATAATTATTGACTATTGTAATTAAAATTGCAGATGTCAATTAGATAGATTAAATAATTATAGGTAAAAAAATAATGTAAAGATATTTTAATATTACTTACGTATGAATTTGGTAGTACCTACCTACACAGTATTCAAAATTTGTAATAATTTCATATCCAAAGTCTAAAAACAAAACTTATATTTAATGAATAAATCACCAATTGCAGGATTCTTCGTCTTTAGTACAATATTAATTTTTATATTATTTTTACCGATGCTGCTTACCTACATAAACGTTTGTTAAAGATTTCGCATTAGAAACCTATTGAATAAATGATTACAAAAGTTATTTATATTATCTAGGTATCAACCGCAAATCCATTATATTTATTTTTATAATCGGTATTTAGGTTTTAAACGAATTTATATGACAACAACGATGAACACTATATTATTATACTTCCTATAGGTTATTAATATTTTAAGAAGATTATAAGTTTTTGTGCGTTTGAATCTCTTACAATTATTCAACACTGTTGAAGCGTTCAAGGTTGACCTTCAGGTGCCTCTATTAATTTACTTCACGAGTAGGAATACCTATCATCCTAGGCGATGATCAAATTTTGTGTAGCCTGGCTCGCAATAAACAGTAAAACGTGTTTAAAATTTAAAAAAATAAAAATGGTATCGTTGGATCTCTTAACTTTTATCGTTTTTTTTCAGAAATTTATGAATATAAACATTCATATCGTTGTAATTATATATATTATTATATTGTGCTGCCAACTACAGACGTCGAACCTAGACCAGGGCCACTTAATCGCCACGCTCTTCGGACAGTTACATTTAAATCGAGAAGGTCCTTCGATTTGTTAATAGACCATCCTAACACACAGGGTAGATTTGTAGTGAATATAGTCAGTGATGTAGCCTTCAATAATATAAATTAATATATTTGTATAATATATTACATGTATATATTATACTAGTTTATAATAGTATCATTGAGTAAGTACTTATATAATATGTTCTCTGTTATATAGATTTCATTAGTACATAATAATATAGTCGTTTGCCGCTTACAGTACAAAAAAATATTATGTTCACACAAAAATCCAGTGGCAGATCTAGAATTTTTTTTTTTTGGGGGAGGAGGCATTGTTTTATTCAAAGTTTTACGACACAAATATTTAATTACGGCTCAATTTACTAACCTTGATGCTGAGCCAATAGGAAGGCAGGGCCCTTTTTACCCCCCTTAAATCCACCACCACTAGAAGCGACTTCTATGTCTGGCTGATCTGTCAAACAAATGATCCAGGTCTATGTATGGTTATAGTCTAAATCAGCAAAGTGATATATTGCGACGATGATATCTCGGGTGACACACTGACCCTGGGGCAGTGGGGCAGCTACTTGCAAATAAAAAGATAAAAGGGGAACCCTGTATTTAATTTTTGCCTGTTGGTGTCTACTTTTTAATTTTTAATACCTATTAGAAATGCTAATGATAACAAGTTTTTTGTGGCGACTTAAAATCAAAACGTTTCCAAAATTCTTTACATATATTATTATTATTATTATTATTATTTGCAGCGTTGAAAAACGCATCAAATAAAATAAAAAATATATTATTTCATTCGTTAACATAATATCTAAAATTATGTTGATGTGCAATTATTATTTTCAGTATCAAAACTCGTTTAAGACATTTGTATGCAAATTAACTGGGTAGAAATGACGTTTAGGTATAATGATGTGTTTCTGCAGTAATATGAAAAAAAAATGCATTTTTAAAAATATTTCTAAAATCTTCTATCTGAGCAAAGTAAATTTAATGTATTTTAATCAGATTAGCTAGTCCACAGTGAAAATAGCATCATCTCTGAAAAACATTTTTTGGATCAAGTTTCATTGGTTGACATTAATTTAATCCGGTATTATATACGCTCGTGGCTCTCAAGAATGAAGCAATTAAAACTAGTCGGATGTCAGTTGAAAAATCGTCTCAATAGTTATCTATTATACCCATGTAAGTTACTACTACATTCTATTAGTAGTGAAATACTTTTCCCCGTCGTCGGTAATTCGATTTTAATTAACTTAATGATGGAATTTCATTTATCCGATATACGTGCAGGATGTATGAAGACACGGAAAAACCAATAAATCAAAAGCAAATGTGCAGGATGACTGATGTATTAATGTATATATTATACTATATAGTGATATATATTATATAGGGCATATTATTATATGCACAGTATATAAATATATTATATTATAGACAGGTCACAGACAAACGCAGAAGAATGCAATTTGAAAATTTCAATTTTGAAATAAGAAATTTCTAATTTATTGTTGTTTGCGGCATAAAAACATTAGCACCTTTCCTGAAGAATAAAATCAATATTTGATTTATCACCAACTGTTGCAATCCTTTTTGTTATTATTATTATAATCGTTTTAGACCTTTGTTTCTAACCTATAACCTTTTAGAATATTGAAAATATTTTCATTTTATGTCTAATACATAGTATAATACTGTTATAAATTTGTATATTATAAAGAAAATAATCAAAAAATGTAGCTAAAAAGTATATCAAACTACTGATTTTCTGATATTATCAATAGAATTATTTATTGTTTATCATAAAATACGACCTACATAAATTATTTACAAAATAGTGAAAATACTTGTACAAAAATGATATATTTTGGAGAATATTATCCTTACAATATAATATTGTTCTGTTTAATATAATATTCCATAATCGATGGTATAAAAATTAATGTGCAGTATTCATATTTCTACGATAATTATTGATTTTTTTTTTATATTATATATATAACATTCTAAATCAAAAAAGATGGATAGTATACCTCGTCATTGAGTCGGCACTATAGTAGTATATTGGATGTGTTAATTTTATATTCAATGATAAATATTTTTAGTAGATGAAAAAACGATTCTAATCAAAAATGGTGCTATTTTTTTTTTTACCCAGGTTACTAAACAATTATTTTAATAATATTATGAACATTTCAATAAATTTGATGATCAGAAAATATCTACTAGTAGAAAGAATCTGACTGGATACACAAAAAATAACACATCATTATAGCTTCCCTCAGATCTAAAAATATGTAGGTAATACTCTTATTATATGAGATTACACAAACTAAATTATGTTTAGTTTTCAATTTTTAAAAATCAAAATCATTACCAGCTGGAATTAAATAAGTTTTTGATTGAAATGATAACGTATAATATAGACGACACGCTGAGATGAGATTATAAATAGCAGGGCAAGAAGATTATACCTATACCTACCTAGATTTGGTTTCTAACAGCGACTATACTAGATAATAGTTCACCGCGCAGATTAGTCATAGTAGATAACTGATGTGGGATTTATAATTTTAGACGATAGTCGTAAATCAAATGGTCTAATACAAACAATGAAGTTTGTTCATATTATATTATATTTATTTATGTTCAATCTATTTGTATTGGAAATATAATAATAATTTATTATGGTCTATGAGTTGACATAATATTATTAATCGCCCTACAATCCAATTATCCGTGGTGAGTATTGGCAAAATCATGAGAGCACAGGCTCCACCCAAAAATCTTTCCAAGTTCCATTTAAAACGAAATCAAACATAATTTTAATATTCCATTAAATGCAAGTTGTCCAAAATATAATAGTGTAATATGGTGTCAATATAGGATCGGTTTGTAAATTATATTTTTATATCCAGTGTTGGATATTAACGTACTTAGGTAACGAAACTAACATTACTTTGTCTGCAACACGTTATGATGACTTTTAATTTTCAATAATTTTAACTGCTGTGAGAAAAACTTATGAAAACCATGTGTTGAATTGTCGAGCCTTTTAGCCAAGAAACAAAATAGTTATTAAAATTTTAAATCTTTAAATAGATAAAAAAATAAACAGTATTTTTTGAAAATATTATTTGCCTATAAAATTGTAATATAAATATTTTGTGGAAATTGACAAGTTGAAAGTTTCCACACTTTTAAGCTCCTTTTAAAATAAAAAATGCACTCATTGATTTTGTATAATATATCATAAGTCTTAAACTAATAATTCAGGCCTTTAGTTCACGTGCGAATTGTAACTGCAGTTTATTTATTTATTTATTAAAATAGACGTCATGCGGCTTTGAGAACAGTATTAACAATACAAAATTAACAGATCTTACGATAATGTATAAATTAATAATTTAACTTAAATAATAAATTGTAGATTATTAGTATTACGAATGTTGGCAAACAGTCATTTTCAGTAATGACTATGTAGGAGGTAGTAATTATTGACAACAGCTAATTCGGTTAGTCAATATAGACAGATCGTCTGGATGATAAGTATATAATGATTCAAATTGACAAATATTAATTAATTTTTAATGTTGGCTATAAGTTGTACCTAACTAATATTTTGTTTATTTATTAGAATATTAAGTACTTACTTAAATTACCGTAAAATACTTAATTCGACAAAATCACGTACCTATATTATGTTATTATAACTTATACTTATTATTTTAAAAATATATTTATTTATATAAGGCAAATTGCTAGGCCCTTTAATACGTAAGCGTTCACACCCAGTGTCGAGACTTATCTATACAGAAAACTGCTCATCTATTATTTTATCTAGATAACTATTATGACGTCTGTCTATTGGTTATCTTAGATAACACATTTATTTATCTAGATAAATATCATTTAAATCATATCCATTTTTCATGAATAATATTATTTATTTTTTTTTTTTTTCTGTAATTTTTCCATCTGGGGGGTGATTCTTGAAAACGTGATTAATTTATCGCACGTGAGATAAGTCATACATTTTATCGACAGTGACAAATTTTTATCGCATGCGATGTATAATTGGTATTCTTGAACTGAAATCGATAAGATTTTATCATTTGTCGAATGCGACAAAGTAATCTAATGAACCACTGTGGTAACATCAAATCTAATCAATTTTAACCTCAAATAACTGATAATTAATAATTTGCCGGTAATAAAGCATAGAGTAATTACTCTATGTGATAAAGTTATTAAAAACATTTAAAAAATACTGAGAAGTGAAAAGTTCTAACTTCTAACTACCTATAATAGGTACTACGGTCTACAATTGTTAATAATATAATAATTATTAATATATTACACACAATGGCAAAATCGAGGCCTACAAAACATCAGATGAAAACGCTCGTTGAATTGATGTCTAATGACCCAAAATTGAGTGCTGGAAAATTTTCAGCAAATTTCACAAAAAAAATTGCTAAGGCAAGATGGGAGGACATTGCCATCGAATTAAACTCTCTACCTGGCTGCGAAAAATCAGGGGATAAATGGAAAAAGGTATTTAAAATGTGTATTTAAAATAATGGAAATTATAGATTAAACTGTTTATTATTTTTGAGGCATGGCAAGACACTAGGGCAACTGCAAAAAATAAGGCTTCAGCAATCAAAAGACATATTAATGGTACTGGAGGAGGACCTGCCACTAATTTGGTAATGTCAGAGGCTCAAATGGATAGTATTCCATTAATGAGCCAAGTGGCTATAAGTGGTCATTTGAATTCAGTGGAGTCCGCTGTATCATTTAACTATGAAACACTTTCAGAACAAACAACATGTACGAACATCTATAATAAAGATGCAGAAACAACAGAAGGTACAGCTAAAATATTATTTTGTTATACTAAAATAAACCAAAAATGAATTCTAGATGATTTTGGTAAAACACTGTATTTAATATTGAATTCAATATTAAAAAATTACCTTCAGCTACATATTTTGTTATATTTTTATTATATAGTTGTATTGTGATTTATGATATAGATCCCCAATTTGAAGATTTGCAACTGGACATAAGTCATTTTGATGTAGTTATTGAGAACAATCAAAATTATGGTAAGTCTATTATAACAGTTATTATTAGTTTGTATTATTTACCAATTTGTGTTATATAGTACCCAATGATGTTGATGATTTATCACCCAAGCTTGTAGAAACTGGACAAGAATTGCAGTTAAAAAGTGTACCTAAATCAAGTAATAATTTCAACATTTTTTATACTTAGCTCTTGAATTATTATCAAACATTATTTAACTAATAATAATAATATAGGTATATTTCTTGTAAAATTTCCAATGTATATTGATAAATGATAATACAACTTAATATTAATTAGAATAAATAGATGCAAACTCCCCTATTAGTGGGTATAATGCTTGTGATGGGGATGAAAAGTGTAAGTTCATTACAATCAAAGTTTTATAAAATGCATAATATATTTAAATTAATTTAGAAAGTATACAATATAAAATGAATAACAAAAAAAAATTATTCAAATTTAATTATTTAAAAAAAATCTGCAATAGGTGAATCCTTGAAAAATGTAGTTATTGAAATAAACTAAGTAAAGTATTACTAAAATATACATATATACTCATATATGGGCAGCACAGCAAGTGTAAGATATGCAAGATTATAATATTGCTATAATACATAGGTTTTAGTAGTTAAAATTGAATTAACCTATTTAAGGTTATTTAGAATTTAAATATGGCTTACTTATTCTAAAATTATACAGTTTGAGATGTTATGCAGATACCATTACAGTTTGACAAGTGAAAACATATTTTGTGGCATATGTTAATAATATTTGAGTAGTTCTTAAAATAAATATATTTTGACTTATTAATATTTAACTGTGATAGATTATTTATAGATTATTGTCGAACCAGTCTTTTACTTTTTTATATAATAAAATTAGCGTTTTTGTACGAAATATCTATATTTTTTATTACAATATAATTATTTTCTATTGTCTATTGTTGATCTATTATATTTGTTATATCTTATTCCCAGTAAGAAATTTTAGAAACATTTCTGTATTTTTAACATTTATTATTAATAATTTGTTTTTAGAGGGTATAAACTCCGAACAACCTATGAAAAAACAATCTGCATCTGAAAGATTATCAGACAGCAACAAAGTTGCCCAGAATATGGTTGACCTTACATCTAAAAAATTAAATATTAAATCTAATTATTATGATCAAAAGTTGATTCTTTTACAACAAAAAAATAATATCCTCAGCAACATTCATACACTTTTGGAAACATACATTCAAAATAAAATGTAAATATATATTATAATATAATATAGTATTATGTTGAACAGTACTTAATTATAATTAATACAAAATGTTTGTAAAAATATATACCGTTATAGATTTTATAGTCTGAACATTTTAATCTTTACCTATAAATTGTTATTACAAATTTAAATTTATATATAATGTATTAATGTTGAATAGTAATTAATACATAATGTTATACATGTTATAGACTAATATCTTTTATCTTTATTTTTTAAATTGTTATTACAAATTTAAATTTATATATAATGTATTAATGTTGAATAGTAATTAATACATAATGTTATACATGTTATAGACTAATATCTTTTATCTTTATTTTTTAAATGGTTATTAAAAATTTAAATATATATATATATAATGTATTAATGTTGAATAATAATTAACACATAATGTTATTCATTTTATAGTCTAATATCTTTAATCTTTATTTTTAAAATTGTTATTAAAAATTTTAATAAATATTATGTTGAATTGTAATTAATATAAAGTGTTTATATAAATATATTATAATGTTATATTTCTTCCCTATTATTTCTATTTTGTAAAAGTTGAATAATTTTTTGTCTTTGTCTCCTTCCCATCATTAAATCTCTGTTTCTTAAATTTAAATCATTGTTTTCTGCAACACCCAGTGGAGCTTGGTATATGCCAAAATCAGTTATATTTTCTCCATCCACAAATTCAGGAAGATTGTACGTTATACATAGATTGTGAAGAACAACACAAGCATTAATTATTTGTGATACTTTCTCTGGTTTGTAATGCAGAGTTCGATCTTTTAGAAGACATCTATGAATTGAGTATAAAAAATTAATAAATGTACTATCCTCATTGTATAATACATGGTCTAAATACAATTTACCTAAAACGTCCCTTTAGAACTCCATTGCAACGTTCAATGATACTTCTAGTGGACATTTGTTGTTTATTAAAATATTCCTCGGCTTCAGTAGTTGGATTTGCAATGGGAGTTAGCATCCATGGACGTAATGGGTAGCCTGAATCCCCTAGTTAATAGTATTTTAATAGATAAAGTTTGAACTATATTTATAATTTATTTACCTAACAAGTAAATATTATTAAGACCATTTGTATATAGATCTTGAAGTAATGGTAAGACACTAGAATTATTCCAAACATGAGAATCATGTGTGCTTCCGGGAAACAATGCATTAACATTTAGTATTTTCAAATCTGAATCACAAATCTACAACATTATGTAAATACAATTTAAATTTCAGAAAATATTAACCTATAACTCAAACATATTCAACGTTATAAATTAAATGTGATATTTACTAGTTGGACATTTATAGAATGGTAGCATTTACGATTTACATAAATGTACTCAGGGTGTTGGTTTTCTATTAAATTTAAATTTGAAGATGGTGGTACTAATGCAACATGAGTGCAGTCAATGCAACCAATAACTCCTGGAAATCTTGTTTTCGTATAAAATCTAAAAATATCAATATTATAATAAAAAAACGAAGACAAGAAAGAAAGATTATTTTTACTTTTTTCGAACTTGGTCAAGTTCGTATATATTTGATGGAAACTTAACCCATAAGTTGAAAATATCAGGATGATTAAGAGCATTTACAACTTCATTTATGCATCGAGATACAGAAGATTGCGATAGAGCAGTAAATCGACTATGACCCATTGGTGTTTGGTAAGAACCAGTGCCAAAAAAGTGTAATGCAACGAGTACCTACAAGATGGTAAATACAAATATCAGCTTTGAAACGTACTTTGTAATTTGTCAACTATGTTATAAATACTTTGAATATTCATACTTTTGTTTTTAAATCAATTGCCGATGAACGATTAGCGTCTTCAATTAGTGGTCTTAACATTTCTATTAACTGATTTGCAAGATATTTTGATAATCTAAAACTTTTAACAAATAATCTGTCTGACAACATAAATGGATCCATAGGTTTTTCTTTCATCATCCTGACATGTTGTATCGCGTTTACTTGATCTTCAATATTATTAATTAAAAATAAATTTGCGTATAAATTGTCCATTTTAGGTGATCTTATTTTAGGTACCTACTAATTAATATTCATATTTCATACTTCATTATTATCAGTTGATAACAAATAACAATATAAAATAATCTAGTCGAATATTAATTACCTTCGACAAAATCTTGTCACTAATTTAATCGCAGTAGACAAATAGTCGAATCGTTTTTAATCGATAAAATTTTATCATTTTCCAAGAATATCAAAAACTGTTTTTCCTGCGACAAATGCGTTAGTCACTTTCGATAAATTATGTCACGTTTTCTAGAATCGCCCCCCTGAACACTAAACAATTATGTAGTACATAATATTACTATATTACTGAATGTACCTATTAATATGCAAAGAACTTGACCATTATTACTGTATCATGACATAATTGATTTGACTGATATCGTCGTATACAAAAAGGGGATATTCACTATATATTTTATAAACCTAATCGACTGATTGTGGGACTTTGGTTAGAAGGATTTCGATTTCGAATACCGATCATTCAGATTCATCGACAAGTCAACTTGCTATATTATGTTTTATTCGAAATAATTTTCAACATTTGGTTTTTTCGCTTAAATGTCATTATGATCGTAAAAACGTTATTTTTCATACGAAACATTATAATATCATTATTATATCAAACAGTTTTTGGAATGTTAAAAATCGTTTCTATTAAAACCCTATGTGTTTTAAATACGAGAGTGCTCGAGATCAAAGATCAGTGCGATAACTAAAGTATGAATAGGTAATATATATTATTATATTATTTCATAAAAGTAAAATGGAAAAAAAAATGAAGTCACTGCGGTCGATCGCTTCACTATAGGACGAGGGCCACAGCTACGTTTTGTCTGTATTGATATTGGCTATATTTATTGTATAACATAACTAAACAAATAGGTATGGCTATAGTTATGATGCTATAAAAATATTATTTGTAACAAATATAATTTTACGGAATAGTATACGGCAGATGGGCCTTATAAAGTACAATAATATTAGTAATTGATAAACGCGTATGACGAGAATCGAGAGAATGCTGACCGGTGTCTGTACTATAAATGATGTTAGACATAAAATATATCATTGCAAGGAGGTTAAACATCACATTAAAAATAAGTACATCAAATGTTTTCTCCGCGTGGGTAGGTACCTACTGCTTCTCCATATAAAAATGGTTTAACTGCTTGGATTTCTATAGACGTTTACATTTCTTTCGGAAAATAAATTGTTGAGGAAACTTTTAAAAGTGTCGGCTGGCGTTACCGACTAAAGACTATATTATAATAACTTCGAACTCGTCATAATAATATAATAATTATAGTGAGTAACGGGAAATAAAATAAATAACACGCCTTATTAGTAGTTATTGGTAGTGGTATACCAACTTATATACAAAGAACCTTCAATACAAAAAATTCAATTTAACAAAATGTTCTATTTGACTAAATGTTTTTGAGAACTATAAGCGAATAAATGTTAACAAATTTCTCAATAGTACAATACACAGAGGAAAAATACGATTACGAACTTAATACTATTATACATTATAATATTATAATAGATAGTGATTTCGACCTACTGTCATTAATTGTCAATATAGACTTTGACTGCGTTGATATCTCAGGTTATTATTGTATTGTGTGCAGCAGTATTCTATTCAGGATCCATTCATTATATTATTAAACAATCATTTCATCGGGAACAGTCGTTATATTGGAGAAAAAAATGATGCCCCTATCATCGTCATCATCGGGTTCGGAAAATCTCGTTTCCTGTACAGAAGCGCAATGAGAGGCCCGAGTTTTTCGGGCAGTAAAAAAGAAAAAAAGTTCACAAAAGTGGTAATTATTTCGGTAGAGAGTTGAATATAACTGACTTCGTGACGAGTCAGCCGATGGGATCGTGTCGATATTCACATAAATGATAAATCTGAAGAAGGGGCACCCATCGCGTGGGGTCAATTTTTAATGAAAAATCGAGTCGAGTAAAAAATTATAGTCTCGGAATCTCGGAAGTTTTCCGACTGAAATTTATTCAACGTCTAAAATCACGTCTCAAGTCGTCCGTGGTTCAAGTTTTATACCAACATCGTTCGATATCGTATTTTATTTGAAACTATAAACATATATTAATCTGATCATATTATAATATTATTTTAACTTCCACAACACTAAGCATAATATATACTTACCTAAATATAATAACAATAATGGTATTATATCGAGTGATAAATCATTCGACGGCAACGAGTGCAATATTATTTAGTTCATAATGAAGAAAATATGATCATGATCTTATTATTATTATTATTATAGTCTACCATATCGCGTCATAACGGCGGCGGACCGTTAGGGTGTACATTAATATTATAATAGTATGTGTATTTCCCACGTATTGACGTAGTAATAATTATAAGATATTATTTGTAAGCTCCTTTCTAAGTATATAATATTGTGCACAATTTTAAGCTCTGATACCAATGGAAAACGCACTGGGGTGTACTGGTATATGAAACGCATCTCTCTATAGCATTAAGGAACTTAAGAACTCATGCCATCAAGTACCTCAAAATATGTGGGTATGCATTTATGTCTTGAAATGTATTAATTACATGTGAAATATTATGTATCTATAGATTTATTTTAAATAATGTTCTTTATTTATATTTTATATACCTACATAATATTGAACTAATTCGACCTATTCTTTCTGGCGGAAAAAACTTGTGTCGACAGTGTTCAATTTACAAAAAAAAAAAATACTAACTAAATATTTTTTTTTAGAGGATCTTGGAAGTATATTTAAATTAAATAATAATTATCAATGATTGGTTATTTACATTCATTTTATATTTTTGTTTTACAAAATTTTTTTTTAGTTTCTGAACGGAAGGAAAAAATGTATATTGGTTTTACGATGATGTGTGTTTTTTTTTCTGTCAGCAACATTTCGATTAGTAAGCATGCTTCGATTTTTGAGATCAGCATCTTTTCTGATAGAAAAGTGAACCTAGTTGGTACTTTGGGCAGGTCAAAATTGAAAATCCTAAGTATTCGAGAAAAACGTCGAGAAAAACTACCGATAAATTACGAAAAACCACTAAAAATGGGATTTTAATTTCTAACAATTTGTTAATCACCATAGCGACATAGCAACGAATAACAAATAATAATATTATAAGGACTAAGCTAACCACTCAGAATCGTTTTCCGTATACAAAGGTTTGTCATTGTATTCAAATTCAACACATTCATTACAACTACTGTCCAGCAGAGCGGTACCCACTTGTCCACCTTTTAGATTCTGAGAGAAACGATGAATGTATTGATTTTACAATGATATGTGATTTTTGTTTTTTGTTTTAATTTTTTTTTGTGTCTATCTTCACCTTATAGGACAGTAAAAGTGCTTGGATTTTCTTAAACAGCATCTTTTCAGATAGGAAAGTGAATTAAGTTGGTACTTTGGGCGGTCAAAAGTAAAATTTTTCCAGTAGTTTTCAAACGCACTGCGAAAAACAAAATAAAAATTAAATAAAAACGGGAAATCTGTTTTCGAGAAAATCCATTTTGGTTTTTTGTGTAACTCTAAAACAAATGACCGTAGACACATGACATTTTTAAGGACTGTTTGTATTAGTATTTTCTATACACAATGCCATTTTTTTTTAAATATTTTGACTTATTTTGAGCTGTTTAGGGACATTTTCAGTTTCCAATTTTTTTAATCTATAAATATTAATAAAATTTTATTTGTTGGTTAAAAAAGCTTAAAAATTTAATAGAGGGCTCCTAGTATATTGTTTCAAATGCAGATGAAAAATATAATAAATCCTTAGTCACAGTTTTTTTTTTATAAGCATTTAAAGTTCAAAAATTGACAAAATATGGAAAAATCAGGAAAGTTAACAAATTATTTTGAGTTAATAATTTGTAAAATTTAAAAATCTAAGATTTAAAAATGTAATACAAGATTCCTTATAAAAATACCTACCTTTATTAAAAAAAAATGTTTACAAAATTTATCAAATTAAAATTGAATAATTATTTTGTAGTGAAAAATTTATAAAATGTTCAACTTTTATATCTAAGGATTGAAAATTTAAAACAAGATTCCACGTAATAGTAGTTAATTCTGTTACCTAAAATCTAAAAACTACATTAGCATAGTTTATTTATTTATTTTTTTTTTTTTATTGATCTTTTAAAGCCCGGCGACTATGGCCATTAGCTGATTGTGGGGTTTTATGATATGTAGATAGTAGGGTTTGTATTGGTAGGGTTTTTACACGTGAGTGTTGTGTTTGGCAGAATTTTTGATTGGGCACCCGTAGGTATCTGCCATGCCCGGGTGGGGGATGGCGGCACTTGTTCTCCTGACACCGTGACTTGCCCGGAGAAAAATGCCGCCCGGTAGTTGAGAATCGAAACCGCGACCGGCAGCTCGGTCACCGCTCGGTGACCTCGTCCCCCAGTTTATTTTGATAGTCATTTTAAGTTCAAATTTGGACGAGATTACATATTAAAAACCTAGAATAACTATTTTAATTATTTTGTTGTGGTTGTATAATATTATTCGTGGGAACTTGAAACTTCTAAAGTACACTTTTATATATCTATGATAGTATCAGGGTTTGTTGTTGATGTATAACGCGTTATAAGTTAACTAATACTAATGGATATTGTGATATGATTAATTTGTAATTTATAATAGGTACCTATTATAGGTCAATTTTTTTTAATACCATAGATAATATAATATAATATGTATATAATATGTCTCATACCTAGACTGACATACCATCTCCGCTCAGAATCGTTTTTCTTATACAATGATATTATATCATTGAATTCAAATTTAATACCATCCATTATACAGTGACCCACTTGTAACCTACTGTACAGCAGAGCACCTTTTTTTCATGGTCGCCCCACAATTATTATGCTATAAATTCATGATAATTATTGTTTATTGATATTTTTTTTTTTAATTCAGCACTTATTATTAAAAAATAGTTTTATAGACAAAGAAGTGTGTGTAGCAGATATTTGTAAACAATAAGCACTCATAATATCTGGGAACTAGCCAAATATGCACTTATGGTTATGCTTATGAGTATAAAAAAGGTCAAATATTATGTAAAGCATGGAAAATATAAACTCTTATTGTGTAGGTAACGAAAAACATTTGTGTATCACATGCTATGTTTTTGAATGTTAAAAAAATTTATATATCTAACTATAGTTGGCTTACTATGATATATTTATTTATGTTTAACTACATTGTACAAGGTGATTCTTTAAAAATTGAACGCTCATTTTACTAACAATTACTAAGGTTTTTGAAATTAATGTTCTACTTATCTTCATTAATACGTATTTTTATACCTAATTTTAAGTAATTAACATATATAGATACGTAAAAACAATAACATAAAAAAAAGTTAATGATTTCATATTCAAAAATACAATATTTTTTCTGAGAATTTAAGTGTACAAAAATCGAACTTCGGACGAGTATATTTACAAAATCAGTTTTAATTAAAACCTATAACTTTAATAGAGTGAAGCACAAGAGTTTACCAATATTTTTGGAAAATATACAATAAAAAAAAAAAAAAACAATATTTTTTATCAAAAATACAATATTTTTTCTGAGAATTTAAGTGTACAAAAATCGAACTTCGGACGAGTATATTTACAAAATCAGTTTTAATTAAAACCTATAACTTTAATAGAGTGAAGCACAATAGTTTACCAATATTTTTGGAAGCACAGAAGCCTCACTCCAATGACACATAAATAATCTAAAAAAAAATTGTCCATAAGATTATCACAGAAAAAACCGGAAAACAACGTATTGTTTATATTATAGATATATGATATTAAAATATATCATATAATATCATCTCGTTACCGTTTGTGTTCCACCTTCCACTTCTAGTCTTATATACATATTTTAATATTTCTTATATTATGGACTCACCAGCTGCATTACTCATAAGTTATAATGAATAATATTTGTGCAAAACCACATTATTTTTTTATACAATATGATTTCTACGGTCTGCAGGTGATCGTTTTGCACAGTGGCTAGAAAGCCGAAGCGCAGGCTCCTCTCGGTCTCGATCGTCGATGGACCACTCTACAATCATGTACGAAGGATTTACGATCGTCTTATAATTATTGTTAATTATTAATAATGCTTACTGAAGATTTTTTTTCACCTGTTGACCTTCTCCCCTGCCATAACATTATGTACCTACACTGCAGGTATATTACATTTTAATACTTTTAATAAAACAAATTTAATCACCAATAACAGCAGTAATGTACATAGTTTGATGGCTGCTGAGAAGTCGAAGGTATTGTAATTTGTATACCTACATCCTTTTTTTTTTTGTAAAATCGTTTAAGAGTCCATTATTTAAATCAAGGTCGATGTTGTCATTTTACAAAATATTAAAAATCTTGAACCACAGTTTTTTCTAATTTAATTACCGTCAATTCGTATCTATAGACACCAGACGACACGTATTTATACTGTATAGTGTATATAATGTACAAATACCTAGATAGTATAAATGTTCTAAAAAAATTGGACATAAAATAATGTTTACAATTTAAATTTCAAAAAATATTTTCCTCTACGTAAACATAATATTAAAGCCACATATATAATATATCCGGACTTGTTTTATTTTTTTCAAATACGACTCGACTTATTTTGTAATTGATATTTTATAAATAAACAAAATATCTTACGATTCAATAACAATATAATACTATATAATACTCTAGACAATATTATTTAAGTTTAATAAAATTTAATATTCCAATATTAACAATATATGTAAAATATATATTAGTTAGTGTGGCTATTCTCCATCAAAACCTTGTGGGTCGATGTAAATTATATTATAATCTGCAGAACAATAGTCTATTTTTTTTTCAAACAAATTTTATGAAATAATTCTTTTTTAGAAAAAGCGTAAGTGTATAAGGTTAATTAATTAATTAATATTCTTATTCTTATTCATAGAAAAAAAGGGTTCATGTCAGTTACACTCCACTGCACCCTAATCCGTCGAATGTACCTCGGGTGTCGTCATTCAGGAATAAGTTTAATGTATACCTATGCGTTAAATTTGAATTCAATGATATCATAGCACTCAAAAAACAATTGCAAACTGTTACCTGTAACGAACATTTATTACCAAGTGTAAATTATATATTTATATTATTGCTATTTAAGTAAATAATTTCACTATTAGTATCATAGAAGTTTAAATTAATTTTTAAGAAAACATTGCATTTAAAAATCGTTGTTCTTTGTTTAAATAATATCTTATTTTGTCCAAATTTTTACTTAAAATGTGTAAAAAAAAATGTGTTTACATTTTTTAGATTTTTTAATTGAATCATAAACTCTAAAAAAAAATGGGAGGGGAAAATTGTAAAATACCCCACCCTCTCAAAACTTCTTTATAAACCAAATCAAACACATTTTTGACAAAATTAAACAAAACAAATTTAGAAGAAATAAAAAATATTTTCCACATATTTGGAAGAAAAAAAATGTAAATTAAAAGTCTAACTTACATAATATATTATAATATAGTAGCCTAATTAATTATGCATAAATAATTATGAAGATCAATAAAAAAAATAAAAGTAATAATAATACTATTTAACTTAATAATATATTATGATACCAAATAATATATTATACAATTACCTCCCTTCCTATAGTGAAATGCCTTGTCTAGGTTCTGATTCATTAATTCCACTAATTATAAATTGTAAATTTAAAAAAACAATAAAGTATGGGGAAAATATGAACTTCCCAAACAAAAATTACAAATCATAATTTCAATAATCGTTTGACCATGGAATACTATTGATAATAATATATAATATTACATGGTTTAACTGGTTTAAAGTGTACTTCTAACTGACATTTATTTTAAATGTTCAAATAATAATTTGTTAAAAGTGTATACCTACATGTGTAGTTATTTATATTTTATAATTTGAAATGGACTATTACATTTTGGTTTTAATAATTAGATGACCGGTTGGTACCTGATTTATTATTTGGTAAATTATTATAGTATATTATTTTACATATTAAACATTTTGGATAATATATAGGTACTATTATGTCTAATATACATTATATAGAGGTACTTGGGCGAGAAAATTTAATCCCAAACGTTCAAACCTACGTCTGATATTTCATTATTTTCAAGCTATCTAAAATGCAAGTGTATAAAAATTAAAAATTAACGATTATTATACAATATTCCATTATTAGCATAACTATACCTAAGATAATATCATGCTAATCAGATGTAAATTTATTTTTAATTAATCGCTATAATTAAGGAGTAGGTAACTTGTAGGATGGCCACGAACGAAAATTGGGTAGGTATGTTATGTGGTTGGAGAGATGGTCGTTTTAAAACTGTATCTAATTATACGTACTTTATAACTATTTGTACCGACTGGAAGGAATCGAATGAGTGTGCGCCGCCGATTTATTATAATATATTAATAATATTACTTAGGTACCTACAACTATAGCAGTGAACAATGATAGGTAACAATATGTAGGTTTATTATTATTTATTTATCAGTCGTGCCGCGTCTGCCGCAGAAACGTGTTTGCAATCACGTGTGCGGGATTGCGAAAAGTCGTCTTAGAGGCGGCGGCGGCCACATTAATAATGTAACGGGATATTTTCGCACAAAACGGCACCCCTCCTCACCCACAATCCCACGCCCACTCTCGCGGTGTAAGACGAGACGCCGAAAATACATATTATAGCGGATTTGCCGAAACCGGCTGCTGGAAACCCGAGGCCACGCGGGGTCGCGCTATAAATCCAGAGCGAGACGACTGTAATAATATAATATATTATATCGAGGGGAGACCAGCGCCCATCGCCGTCGTATACTGTAAAATAATAATAAAAAAAATTGCAGGTATAGGTTTAGGTGTAGGTAATGCCGTAAAATATATATTATGGCATTTTGGGCAATATAATATACCTATACCGACCATATAGCTGCAGTGTCACCCGGTGATACCCAAAATCGCAAATCGAAAAGTCTTTTTGACAGCCAAAAACCGCAAAATTGTATAGCTCGTCCAGTTATGGTCATCTGCAGACATTTTTCTAGAAAGTTTACGACGGTTTTTTTTATGACCTTCGGGATGCCATGGTCAAGTTCATGTTGGAAGTCATCAGCCATCTTAATATAATATTTAAGGTTTAAAAAAAAAACTTTGTTTCAAAAACTATATTAGATATACATTGAAAATAATATAATTTCCGCACGAACTAAGATGGACTGGAAACTCGTTGGTACAAACTGGTGTAAAATTATCTCCATATTATCCCGGACCGGTGCAGTGTACCCACGATTATTTATCACGTGAAATTTTACATCACCGGGTAAATGATCTCTATTGTGAACCATATCTGTGGACCATGTCAACGATATTATATGGGGCAAACATAATAACGATATGCTTTTTTTTACACAGGTTTGGTCGAACGGATTTCTCGAGAGAGTGATATTATGATATTTTTTTCAATTTAATAGGTGCATTTCCCTGGCACCCCCACCTCGGAATTTTGGAACAAAACTAAGAGCCTTTTTTATGCTATGTTTGTGCTGCTTTGTGTCCGACTTTGAGAGTTTGTGCACCAAACCCCGAATTTTAACGAATTTTTTAAGGTGAGGGTGCCACTGTAACGACATCACCCCCACCTCGGAATGAAACCAAGAGCCTTTTTTTGTGCATCGTTTGTGCTGATTTGTGCAAAAAGTCACGTCGCTTGTGCTTTTGAACTTAACGAGATACAAAAGCTTTCCTTAAGTGGTACCTTACTACTATATATACCGATACCCCTACTATACATTTTGTATTTTTAAATATAGATTTTTTTTAAGATTGTATAAAAAGCGTAGGTATTGTAACGGGTACACCAGTACCACAACTGGAAAATTGATTTTAAGGAGTTTTGGGTACAAACGGTGTGTACAAACGGATTACAAATGTGCACAAATGAAATAAAAATTCGTTTCCGTAGCACCCCCACATTGAATAATTCGTTAAAATCCATGGTTTGCTGCACAAATGCTCAAAGTCGGACACAAAGCAGCACAAATGTAGCAAAAAAAAAGGCTCTTAGTATTTTTCCAAAATCCTATAAACCACTGTTTTTTTAAATTTTAAATCTCGAGAACCAAAATTAACTCAACGGGATATATCTATATAGAAGAGGAATAAAAGTACAAAAATACATTTTTCACCTACAGGTGCAGTGTTGGTACCCGTTACACAATAATATAAATTACAGTTTAAAATTTGACTATAATGTTGTATTTAGTTTTCAATAAATGTGTATTTTTCAATTTAAAAAAAAAACTACCTTCCTCACTTGTGATCGAGTTAAGTTTAATTATTTCATCGTATTTTATCTTAACGAATTGCGAAGATGGTCGATGATCATTTAAGAAAACTTTACAACACATATTAATCATAATACGGCTATACACATGTAGTATATTACTATATTATACAGTATAGAACTATAAACAGACAAATAGTATAAACAAATACGATTTTGAATAACCCTGCTATAGCTATACACTTTGTTGAAAATGACAGTAGACATTATCCACCTCGCCTCTGGACTGAGCCACCTTCGAACGAATACTAACAATGGTAATATCTTACTATATGAATAATTTTGTTGGTTAGTACTTAAGAGGAGTACTTAATACTACACAGATGTTAGTTGTCTCCGTCGTACAAGTGTGTAACATAGCAAATTTATGCTCAGCAGATCACTCTTAGCTCCGCGTTAGTTTAAACATTAGAGTGAATCGACCAATTATTATGAAACTTGATGGTATGAACATTATCTGTGTTCGGATGTTTTTTTTTTACGGTTACCTACTTAGTTTTTAAGTGAGTTATGTGTATATAATATATAATAAATTAAAAAATGCTCATAACTCACTAAAAACTGAATAATCGTAAAAAGAAACAGACGAACACAGATAATGCCATCAATAGTTTCATAATTGGTCGATTCACTCTAATGTTTAAACTAACGGAGCTAAACGAGATCTGTTGAGCTTACACACTTGTAATCAGCTTGAAGACTTCGAAGACAATGCATGCGGGTGTGGCGTTCTCTTGAAGAACACCAAGCAGAAGTTTACACAAAACTACAGTCAAATGGACAAAAAAATGTATTTTATGCGCTTATGAGGTGTTTGTTTTTGAGCTTTTGGGTTGCATTTGGGTCATATTTTGTTTCTATATGGGCTATTATTGGCCACATCGCGTGTATATAGTTATGCAGTGTGCAGTGTATGTGGAGAACTTTTAGGCCTATGATGCTCTCGAATGAGTTAGGATATCATAAAAAATACTCAATGCTCTTGAAAAATGAGAAGTAAGCACTTTAAATACGATAGGCTAATAAAGAATATTTAATTACACTAGCAATCCTGACGAGTGATGACTAATGATAACATAATAAAGTTAACTTTATAATATAATTGTATTACATAAAAAAGTGATACACACAGGTGCCTTATATTATCTTATTTCTCTATCCAAGATCGTCAATATTTTATGATTAAATTATTTTGTACATAAAAAATGTAAATCGTTGTAGAAATCGAAGTTCGAACAACATAACTCGTTTTTTCAAACAGGAAAAAGTCTGTTGTATTTTTTGAAAATATTGTAATAATAATCTTAATAGTAATAGTAATAATCTTCATTGATACTCTACTGCCTATGCCATATCTATACCTATAGTGACTTGCCGAGTCGCATCATATTATTGTAATACACTAAATGTTTAATTATTATTTAAAAAAAAATTAAGTTGCACAGTCAACAGTAACGTGTGACCATTGTGATTTGTGATGGTTGTTGTATTTAAAAAAAAATAGTCGATTTATTCATTTAAACTATCTCAAGTAAATATTATATATTTTAATATTATTATATGTAATATATTTTTTTACGTATTAACTTTAAAATTTCAGATTTAGAATTGTTAAATATATTGTTGTTAACTAGTAACTACTATTCACTTGTATGTATATTAACTTAATATTGTGTTCATTAACTCGCCCTGCACCTTATTGGACTAATACTTAACGGATTTGACAAACGACTCTCGTCTTCTAGGTACAAATTATTTATTTACTGCAGATAATTACTCTGTATGAACACAGGTTGTATTTTATTGACTATATATTGCCATATTATATTACAGCACCAGCTTAAACTTAATAGTAGGTAGATAATAATATAGAAACTCGTAACTCAAATACTGCAAGTTTCTGTCGATATCAAGATCACTTTGGCGACAAATTTATCAAACGTGTCTCCATTTAGAGTATAATGTTTATATTATATACATATATAATAACGAGGTAGCAGGTAGTTGCAAACTCATGCTGAAAGTAAAACAACTTCCCGAACTGTTAATTATTGCTATAGATTAGGTGTACTGCGATGTAGGTATAATCAATTAAATTTACAGTTTATACTCCTGCAAGTAGCTTAATTATTTGTTTTTCACAACTATTTGCGAGACCGAAAGTAAAACTGTTCAATCACAATTCGTGGTCTAGTGTTTTCGTAATGAGTTTTCTCCATTCACGGGCAACCGCAACGATTGATTTTCAATCTCGAATATATAGTATACCTGAGTTAGGTGAACAGCCTATCGAGTTGACGTATAGTAAACTAAGGATTCAAAGAGCCTCCCCCAAAAAAAGATTTATTGGTTTCTATCAGCACTATCCAGAGTATCAAATACTTACTTTATATCAATTACAAAAAATCTCAAAGTGTAACAATTTATTTTTATTGTTAGATTTCCCTAAATTGACACCAATTTGTTTTAAGTCTTGAATAATAATATAGGTAACTGATACCTACAGCAGTAAAGAACAACGCATATTTCTCTATGATAAACATAATAGACATCATGATAAAACTGAGTTGATCCATATTCGGCTATCATGCATGCGGTGGCCTCATAATACTACCTACCACTGATAATATAATATAAAAATAAATATATAAAGTACTTACCTTTACTGAACTCAAAAATATTTATTCACCAATAATAGCTTAAGTTAACTTGCAAGATATAGCTTACGTGCAAGTGTGTTACAAATCACGTTTAATAATGTTTCTATACATCGAAAGAATTTTTATATATAATTTCATCTAATAATAGATAGGTGTATAATAGTTTCAATATATAAATAATTTATAAGCTATTAAAATTATTATTCATGTTTTTTTTTTTTTTTTTTTAATGCCTACCTTCAAGTGCCTATAGCCTATAGGTATTTATTATGCCATTATGGTAATATATTATTTGATCGCAGTCGTTTGAATTCGGCCAATGAGCTTGATTTGCGTATATATTTCCCAAAGATAAAAATTATAATTTATAAAATTGTTCTCCATTTCAAAACTTTTTTCTTTTTTTTTTTTTTAACCTGTTAAGCCGATTATGTGAACATTCGATTATAGTATAGGTATATATTTTGTGTCGTTTGAAACCAGTTGGAGACTCGTACCGCGGTTACCTGTAGTATATAGCCGGTCCGTAAAATACTATAAATTTTGTTTGGAATAGGTATTTATGTTACTCAAAAATGAACCAACTACGACGTCTCCCAACAAGAATAATATAGTTGCTCTAGTGAATGGCGAAATAAATTGACGAAAAACTGTGGAAAACCAAATTGATAGATCGGTCCTGTCTATATCACTATTATTATTGTGCGCCGAGATAGACGTCGCGATTAAAAGGTCTCTATGACCGAGTGACCGATGCACGTACGCAGTTGTACAGGGTGATTCACCGAGCATATAAGATTTTTCAAATTTGAAAATATAGGTTCTTAAAACCCGTATTTTCGAATATTTGATATTTTTTAGTGGCTACCGTGTAAAGAGTTTGGAAAACACAAGTTAGTATCGACAAGACGCCACAGCACTGCATACTCGCAGTAAAAATAGTACAAACAATCTAATGTCTTATAAAATAATTGTCATCAAGTAGGTATATTTTTAAAATTTTAAAAGTCATATAACTGCTTTATTATATCCGGGAAAAAAAGCGTGTGAACTTGGCTTTGTGAATCACCCCGTATATTAAAATTATATTAATTTTAAAGTTTTACTACCACCAGCCAACTCGATTCGAGTAATAAATTATTCACTCGGCCGGTCCAGGATGGTTGAAGTGTCACGTACAATTATTTATTACATAACATAATATTATTATTATGTACAAACGTAGATAACATTGATAAAACAATACGACTACTGTGTAGAAATACTACTGGTACAAATGCATGAGCGGGGAGCTCGGAAATCGAATAAAAAAGTTTAAAAAAAAAATCATTTATTTTTGGGTAGGTACCCATATACTTTTACGACGTCGTCGAGTGACTCCTGACGGTATTCAATAACGACGACTCCGGTCGAGGGGCGAACAAAACGTAATAATATAAAATTTAGAAGGAATATAAAAAACGCTGCAAGACAACGGCGATATTCGCCGAGACCCGTTAAAACGGGTTTTTTTTTATAATATTATGTTCGCGAGAGACTATGTTATTACTATACTGCCCGCGACAGTGTGGTGAGCGAACGTGCTGAATAAGTCGGTCGGCGTCGCTCGTGGTAGCCATGAAGGGGAGGGGAGGGGGAGGGAAAATGGCGATGTCGAAAAACTGTACACTCTGTCGTATTTTATGTACATGAATGTATAATATATATATATAATATAAAAAATAATATTATGTATATGGATTTGAATTTTTTTTTAACTCTCGCACTGCACAATAATAATACAATCACGTTTGATGATAAATATATTATATAATATATTTCATGTATTATTATATATTATTACAATAATATGGATATTTTTTATTATATAATAATAATAATATATAGATAGTAGAAAACAATAACAATCTTATAATATTATGTAATAATAAAAATTATAATATTATGTACAGGTTGTTAAATCATAATAATAATATATACGCACGTTATGCGTCATAATATTAAAAAACATAAACTTTTGCATTGTACAAGTTTAAAAAATAAAAACTTACGATTATAAATAATTTATTACAGAATATAAGTTTCATGACGATGAATAATAATATTAATAAAAATCATAATAATAATAATAATATTATATAGTGATCGTACAAATAAATTAATAAATAAAATATCATTGTATTGTAATATTCTTAGACAATAACACGCGAGTTCGCGCAATATAATAACATTGCATTATAATATTATTGTATGCTAAGCATAATATTATAATATACTATATTGTAACACAAACGCAAAACGATAAAGTAATATTACAATATTGTATAATATGCTTTCCATCTCAATATTATATCTACATTATATTAATCATAATAAAAATTACAATTTTATCATGTAAAATATAATAATATTAACAATTATTTTACGGTGTCGGCGTTTATCGACAAGCATAAAAATACCCCAAAAACACAAAAACTGAACAACGGCAACAGGTACGCGATCGAACGTTTATCACAGATATATTTTATTCGAGATCGCCGTACGAGTCGGGGGCAGTGGTTTCCGAAGATTATGAAGAGGGGGAGGGCTCCTCTCGAGGAGTTTTTTTTTAATTTTCTAATTGTATTCAAAAAGCCTGTCAAATTGTTTATTGCCGCAAAACTGTTGTGGTTCGATTTCGACAAGCGATTCCGAACATACAGCCTCACTGAAGTAACGGAAATTTGACTTTAAACATCTCGTACACGATGATAGTAATATTTTAATTTATAATCGCGACGGCTGGCGGCGAAAAGAACGTTTTGTTTTGCATGATTGCAGGTAGGCGTCCTATAGGTTAGGTCTACCCAACTATTATAATACACCACGGTCGGTCGCTTTCGCATGTGCGGCACACCGCACACACGACTAAAGAAATAATAATATTTAGCTAAATAGCAACATCCTCGCCTGCCATAGTGCCCCCGTCCGTTAGAAGGTTTTTGGCGTAACGTATATATTAAAAAAAAAAATTGCATTATATATTTTATACTTTATACAAACACACACATACATACACCAATATAATATACATGTATATTATATATAGTGTACGTACAGGGCGATTCTCTCACGGTCGCGGTTCACTGCAAGTGTGGCGCAAAATATTGAGTTTGTGTCGCCGTTATATAATATTATTATCATGAAAAACAGACACAAGAACCGCCCCGTACGTATTTAATACGTATATTATGTATTATTGTTACAAGTTTATTTACACTTTATAATAATATTAAATTATCCGACGAACGCCCGAGCTGATGGAAGAAGAAAAAAATTCGTCTTTAGATTTTTACTCAGCGTTTATGATTTCACTCACCCACCCCCCGACAAGTAACCCCCGATCATCAAGGTGCGCTCGTCGTTCAGAAAGCAAAAAAAAAAAAAAACAATAATTATTTTTTCGAGTTACATTATTATAACAATAATAACATTATAATAATTTCATCTACTTTATATTACACACACATATTATTATGATATTTTAATAAGACATTCGGTGGGCGACGAAAAAGTGTTCGATTGATTTACGAAACATCGTCAAAACTACCATAGCTTTTAATAATAATAATGATAATAATATAATAATAAAAATAATTTTCATAAAAAAAAAAAAATAATAATTTACCTATGGATTCGCGTACGAACGTATAACAAACAAAATACCAGTGGATCGCGATAACGAATAACAAAAATATTGTACCCGTCGTCATAGCCTGCCGCCGCGATTAGTTGACCGCAACGGTAGTGGACTGGGCCGGCGCCGCGGTGGCCGACTTCCTGGACGACAGCATGTTCTTGAGGGTGGCCACCTCGGACGCTAGCCGGGCCACCTCGGACTTGAGCCTGGTGTCGTCAGCAGCGGCCGCGGCCGTCGGGGCGGTCGCGTGCACGGCACCGTCGGCCGGCTCGCCACCCATCGTGGCGGCGGCCGGTGACTGCATGGCAGCGGCTCGGGGAGCGGCCACCGAGGCGGCCGTCGGGCAAGCGGCTACCGAAGCGGACGAAGGCCGGACACCCCATTCGACGCCCAGGCTAATGCCAGAGTCGCGCTCGTCGCTGCTTCCCTCGGCATCCCACGGTGGACTGGCCCGGCTGCTTCCGGGTTCCTGCTTGATGGCCTGCAGCGACAGCAACGCTGTGGCCGCCACGTCCTTGTCTCCCAAGTGCGTCTTGTGACGGAGTTTGTGTGGCAGACAGTTACCGCCGCCGTTGCCTCCACCGCCGCTGTTGACGATCGCAGCGATGCTGTTGCCGTTGACGCCGCCGATTATGCCTGCAGCGTTATTGTCGTTTCCGTGGACCATGGAGACGTTGTTGTTGTTGTTGTTGAGGACCGCGATCGGTATACCTCCGCCGCCACCTCCGGTCATCATGGCCATCATGCCGTTGCCGTTAAAGTGGTGCCGGTGTCGGTGCTGATGGTGGTGATTGTTGTTATTCTGGTTGTTGTTGTTTCCGACCAACGCGCCGCCCGGTCCGACGACTCCACCGGCAGCTGCGGCAGCAGCCGCGGCCACGAATGCCAGCGATATGGGCACGCAAGACGACGACGTGTCGTCACCACTTCCGCTGCTCAGCTCGTACGGAGACGGTGGCCGGCGGCTGAGGTTCAGCACGCTGTTGGCGGCCGCCTCGAAGGACGGTGGCTGCAGTGGTGGCAGGACGGGCGCGAACGGGTACGGTGGGTACCCGGCCTGGGCCGCGGCGGCCACGGCTGCGGCGGCCACGGACATCGGCAGGTTTCTGTCACCCTGCTGCTGCTGGTGCTGGTGCTGTTGTTGTTGCTGCTGTTGTTGCTGGAGTTGGTCGACAGGGCTGTCGCAGTCGGACTGTGCTCCGCCATAGTACGAGCCGTTCATTTTGGGAGTGGTCGACTGCACGGGCTGGTGGATGACCGATGTGGGTATGGGACCGGACCCGTTCTGAGAGTAACCCACCGACGAGGACGAAGACGACGTGGACAGTTTCGGGCGTTTCGTGATGCTCAACACTTGTTCGTTTGTAGGCAGAGAAGCCATAACCTGGGCGTGGGCAAAAGAAAAACTATAGTTAGTACGTGATATTATTTGGGGCTATTTATATACCATGGGGGTGGGATCGAAACCAATGACGATTGATATCCATTATATATATATTCGTAACCTTTCGAAACCATTTTAGTTTATTGTGAGCGTTTAGTTTAATTTCGGAACATGTACGATTAGTGTTTATGCAGGCAGTTTGTTTACTCGTTTGAGTGTAATTCACAGGTGTTAGGTATATGGTTTTTGAAAAGTTCAGCAAGAAAAATAATACCTAGAGAACGGTGCAAACACATCGCCTCATCGTAAACAACTAACAGCGTTATAATATAATACTACCCTTCATATTTTTCCCATACAATCATAATATACCACTACACCACATACCTAGAATATTATGTATTTTTAATCGCAAAATAACTATATAGTGCGGTAAGTTTGTGTAAATATCTCATAAAACGATTTGTATTAACGCAAACAGGACTTAACCCAAAACCTTATGTGTAATGATGAATCGAATTATTACCTGTTCAACGCTGACCACAGCCTCGCCACTGATGCCGAACTTGTCTTTAATGGCTGAGAGTTGGGCCTTGAGCACGTGGTTCTCCTTGCTGAGTTCAACCACCCGCTGTTCGAGAATCATGTCGTTGAAACGTCTCTTTTCGCGGGACCTTTTAGCCGCCTCATTATTCCGCCTCCTCCGGTCCCAGTAGCTCTCATCTTTTTTATTATCAGGTATAAACTCACGCTGCTTGCGCTGCGCAAAGAACTCCTTGTGCTGCAGGTGCGCTGTGAGATCGAACCCGGGTGGGTACGGTTCACCAGGTCCTGGCGATTCTGGTCCGGGTGATACCGAATCGTCGTACCTCATGCTCCCGGGACCACCCGACTGTTCCATGTCGCTGCAATATTGTGGCATGGCTCCGCCACTATTTTGCTCCTGTTGTTGTTGTTGGCGTTGCAGGTGGATTTGGTGAAGTTGCTGCTGCTGTTGCTGGTGGAGTTTTTGTTGCTGTTGCTGATGGTGGTGCTGTTGCTGCTGCTGATGTTGATGTTGGTTTAGTTGCTGCGGCTGCGGCTGCTGCTGCTGAGTTTTCTGTTGATGATGATAACTGTTGGCCGTGTCCGCTACCATTTCTCAACCTTTAACATAAAAACACGTACGTGGAAATGAGTTTCACACCGTAAAATATAACTACCTATATAATGACAACAGCAATGCTGTCACACAAACACTGAGTGGGGTAAAAGTTAGGGAAATTTGTATCAATGAAAAAATCAAACACAATACTTGTGACACAAACTGTATTGATATCTGAAACGTTTTTTCCTAGGCTAAGTCCCCTTTTGGATGCACGTAGTTCTCATATTATGTAATATTAATTCCTATAAATGTCAACTGGGTGAAAAAGGAATCAATAATGGGAGTTCCTAGAATACACCTCCCTAACCTTGGTGACTCGTAAGTCATGAAAATCTTCAGACTAGTCGTTTCCGTAGAATTATTTGTGCTGCATTTCAGCAGGGGATGGGATTTAGTGCCGTAAAACCTAACGACGACGATGATGACGAAGACTGTTCGGGAAATTCTGTGACGCAGTTTACATATTGTGTATTATTTTGCGTTATGCTAATGGTTGTATCGGTGCACGCTTCGGAAACCTTGAGAGAAACATCGTAAATGCAGAGGCGGCGGTGGAATTCCGAAGCTACTGTTTCGCAACAGACACGTGCCACAGTAAAAAAAATTACTACAATATACTCCTCTCTCTCCCTTCCACACACCTGACTACTAAATACGCTCCCTGGGAGGCTTCGGAAAAGGGGACCGATCATTGGAATCATAAACGGACGGGATCGAAAAATTCGATATCTGCAATAAATTCTTCTAACGTTTATTACGTTCAACCGGCCAGTGATGTTGTTGTGCTGTGCGCCGAGGTAACAACCGAGGTGACCACATTCGCATTACCCGTCGATGTTACGTATTAATATGTAGCACTGCTAACTTGTATACGGTCGTCGTGTTATAACACAATAATAAGTAATGACGCGTATAACATTATACATAATATTATATAAACCGCCGGACCGGCCAAGGACGGTGGGATCGAGGAAATACAATAATAAACCGAGCAAGGTCGCCCATTACGATATCCGACGATGTCTTAACACTGGTTCCGTTCGGCGAATGTTTTTTTCCTATATTTACATGGTATCTCGAAATGTATCGTTGTTATATAATACACGGTGCAGCAGTAAAAGGTAGGACTCGCGCGGCCAACCCGTTTGGTAAAAGGCGAGCGGACCGCATTTACAATCTCCGTAGTTGCATGCGGCGTGATGTTATACAATAATGGCTAGTATTAATTTTATTAATTTGACCTTTTGAAAACACAGCCGAGGTGAATTCCGGCCATATAGATCGTTATGGCGTATAAACGCGTTATCGAGCGACGGACGAAACTCGTATCGATCACAATATAATAATATATGCCATCATAATATTATTACGTATGCGATGACTGGCACTGGCGCTAAGATATTATAGTTGTAGTGATCCAAGGATCGACTAAAACTAAAACGAATAGCCGTCAGCTAACGTACAAACTAGTCTGCAGCTGCTTCCCGGCACGGCACCATTATTCGACTTACGCGTATCACTCATCAATTATTCATACACGATATCGGTTTTTTTTTTGGTTTTACTACATCAATAATATACCTATAATAGTAATAACATAAACACCGAACGTTACGCGATTCACGTGGCTCAATAGCACATAGTGGGGAGCACCAATAATTTGAAAAGTACACAGCCTTTTATGATAATCAGTATTTGACAGCCGTTTATGAATAGATGATAGTTAAATACCACTGATACCTCGATTTCCAAAAAGAAAATATTTTTTCTACATTGAGGACATCGGTCGATTATCTTTGTATTGATGATTTCGTGTGTAAGTGTTTTGTTACAATAAAATCAATAATCTTTTCGAAATTATATAATCATTTCGGAATAAAGATATGAATTTATATAGGTATTCTATTCACTAGGTAGGTACGAATGGGTTTTCGTGAAGGCAATTTTTGAAATTAATAACAATACTCGTAGATCGTAAATATATATAACAGACAGTACTCAGATTTTAATTGAAAATTTAGAAAAACATATTGTGGCCGCGTCCAGACATCAAATCCATCAACCCTCTGACCAAACGAAACATTTTGTATACGATACAATATAATAATAATTGCAGCGATAACAATCGTTAACGTTATCATTATTACTTTAGGTTAAGTTTACCGAATAATAATGATTTATTAATGAAAAGACGTCTGTCAGCGACAGCCGTCGTCGTGATCTGCACAACGTAGCGTCAATGTATAATGTTGACGACGAATCTATTTAGTATTTTAGTATAGTAGTAATAACAAGTAATGAATAATACGTAATAACTAATAATTAATATTACAACAAACAATTACAAATAACGTAATTGTTGGTATACATTTTACATTACAATCGGTCGTAATCATGCCGAGTACCAACAGTCAGTAGGTATAGTAGGTACATCATAATATTTATTAATTACTAAATGTAAATGATATTATTGTATTATAATGTCTATGGGCTTCGCCGTCGTATGCGTTTGCACATATTAATATTTTTACTATCGTAATTAATTGTTTTTACATAGGTAATAATAATAATAAATTAATATTAAAGCGTCGGCGGCGGATGAAAATACGGTCAGCAGTAGTTGCAGTCGGAGTCATCCGAGCTGTGTGTTGTAGTTGTTGTCACCGTTTCGTAATTTACGCAACGATGTTAATAATATTATGTTATTACAATAAATTATTATAATATTATTTCGCTAATGTGCTAGAATTTTTTTTATGGTAATTTTCCTTTACCCCGTCTCTCCGTTTTCCACGAAACGTTTCGGTCGGCGCGTCAGACTACGCATAAACGCGGGCTCATAAATAAATCGACCTAATTAAATTAATATTGTAAACACACGCGACAATGTTATCGACGAGTGTCTTGTCGGCTGTCGCCTTTAGTAGTCATATGAAAGGACGTTTTATGCAAATAGGCCATACTGGTGGACTGGCAACTGAGGCTTTTCACTATACTAAGGTATTCCATATCGACGAGGTATGGTCAGAGATATAGTCGACAAGTTTTCAAGTTCTTCTAAAACGAAACTTTCGAGTTCGCTGTCCCAACAACTATTGGGTAGGAACCGAGGGGATAACGTTTTTTAACTAACCTAACTTTAACAACCTACATAACAATGCATACGATATTACATTGATCACATAATATTACGATCGCTGCACAATGTGTAACACAAAATAAATCAAAATTTAATGATGTCTGATTTACTATGTAATATTATTATAATTTACTATTTAGTGATCAGTATTCACGCTGCACTCCCATACCAAGGACATAATATAGGATATTATATTGTTACTAATTATATTTTTATAATGGTGTATTTTTTCGAATCATTAATGGTATTAAGTATGATTATATAACTTTATAATGCAAAATCGTACGGTTGACCCTCTTTCCCACAAATGATGATAGTCTCTTTTAAATAATGAGTGCACAATCACAGTGCAGCACTGGTTTTACTTTTTACATTTTATACTCAAGGAATCGTGCTCCTTGACATGTTTACGGTACTAATTGAGGGGTTTATGAAGTTATAACCTTTACGGGCTACGCCGGTGGGACAGCTTAGTAAAAAGTGCAGACTCTTTTAGAGTAAATCATACACTATGTAACACTGCACGGATCGTATTGATTGTATACGATAAACGTGAGAACAGAATTGGTTGAACACCACAAAGCTGAACTTGAACCCAACATTTGCACGAAGTGCACGGGAGCATACCATATAGTCATATCCTTAGATAATCGACTAATGTACGCCTAATTAATAAATTATAGTACATAAAAACCTAGTAGAAAGTTCAAAGGTAACAGCCAACCCCGTGGGCACGCTTATGAACCGGAGGTAATCGCGGCACCGACTTCGAAATTTACGCATATCATTATCGTCCCCGTTATAATTACAATATAATGCATAATAATAACATTAAAATCAGAATCATATTATTATTATTGTTATGGGGCTATGATAATAATAATATAATATCGACATCACATTAACGATGTTGTAACGAAGGTGTTATTGGACGTCGACCCCGCGGCTTACCTATGGTTGCGGGTGTGCCTTATCAGTTATCACTATACATTATATTCATATTTAATGTAATATTTCTGATATTTGTAAACAACAGTTGCAGCTGCTGCCTTGCGCAATCTTATTTACATTTTATTTTCCCTTTTTCTTTCTCCACCCTTCCGATGACGATAACAATATTATAATATTATATTTTACGATCGTTATTGATTTTTGTTTAATGTGTCAAACCGATGAAATCAACAGGTGTGTACTGTTATATTGTCGCGTGTGCCTCGCAAGAAAACACACACTACTCGCCGAGTGCACCGAGTATTGATGATAATAATGTGCTAAGTAATGACGTTCGTCTCAAGTCGAATCATGTTTTATAATATAGGTATACAACGGATAAACGATCATCGGAATAGGCCCATCAGTAACTATAATATCCGAAGGATAACCCCCCCCCCAAAAAAAAAAAAAAACCAGACAGTGTTTTAGACTTTAGTTGTGTTGGAGTGATAGCCCTCCCCCCTGAAATCTTAACGGATTTCTGCATATCTATCCAACTATCATACTTAGGATTTTAGGAGTAAAAAATACAATAATCCAATGGCCACGGTGTCCACCGGGCGGGGCCAAATGTAACGATACATAATAATATTATTATAGCCAACACAATGAAACGCATTACGCGGGTTTATGTAATAATATCGTGCACGCACGCATTATTATGCTTGTAGTATACGTTTTGAAATCGTCCGATGACATTGTGCGCGAATTTTACGCGTCGTAAAAAACTCGACGGCCTTGGACGTGTTACACACGACTCGGGTTGAGCAAAACGTACAGAGAGAGAGAGAGAGAGAAAATTAAATAAATAAACGAAATAAAATAAAATATACACTGCCAAACGCCGGTGCCGCAGCCGACGTCAATGTAAGTGCTCGGCGCGTATACATTACTATTACTATTATTATTATTATTATTATTATTATTATGAGATAATCGTCGTCGCAGTCGTGTTAAGCGTGCTGTTGTGTGTGTGTGTGTGTGTGTGTGTGTGTGTGTTTTTTTCATCATTTCGCGCGCTCCGAAGATAATACGCGACCGTATAATATTATTATCATTATCATTGTGTGGGATCTTGTAGGCCAACTCGCACCGACCGTCTTGGCCTTCACCCTCAAGGTGAAGTTTATACTACTTTGTATTAATATAATATGATTATTATTATATTATATAATATCATTATTACGTTGTATTATGTGCGAAACGATTTTCGTACAAAATGTTTTGACGTTGTGACGAAATCGAATTTGAGTCATTTAATTTTTTTTTTGTTCATCCTCGCCGACGATCGTTTCGTTTCGTTAATTATCATATTATTATTATTATTATTATTACCTATTTATTTGTTTTGCATAACTACGCTCCGCGTTCGATATAATACGTGTGTCATAATATTATACGACCTGTTGTCGACGCGAGCGATTGTTATTTAACAGTGTGCAGTAACACCACGACAGTCGTCGTCGTCGCAGACTAGTTATTTATGTTTATCACACTAAACTATATAATATATAATATACATGTATACGTGCATTTTTTTTTCATTTTTAGCTCGGCGAATATTTTTATGCGCCGGCCTTTGGCACGCGGTCGTCCACTTGGCCACCGAACGCGTGTGTGCCCGGTTACGCGTGCGCGCCGATATCGAGAGAACCATTACCCCCTCCAGCGGACACCGATCCCGAAAACCGCGGATACCTGTTACGCGGTATAATAATAATAATAATAATAATAATTATAATTATAACACTATGATCGGTAGCTCCGAAGTCTGAGCTGACGTCGTAGGGCCGTGGCCTGACCTCTTTTTTGAAAAATGTTCATGTATAACGAGCATAATATTTGAGCCACGATCATGAATAAATGTAGGAGGGTACCTCTATATTAAATATTAACTAAGATATTGACGCTGCAAAGTTTTGAAATTTCCCGACCACATTTCGAAAACTTCGGCGCCTTGTGACTATGATGGAGTTACCTGCGGGCTGCGTTATATTATATTAAGGTAATACAATCAATACCGTGCGTCGTTCATAATTTGTTGTGTTGCTTTATATTTTGATCACAATATTATCTTTGTATACACGTCATAATATTTAGAACCCGGTGAAAGGTTAGAGAACGTAACCTTTCATATTATAAACGATTTATCAGCAGTGTAAACGATAACCATTTGACCACTGTAACCGCACGACGACAAGTTAAATATTTTTTAACGTTGCGCTCACACCTGGTAGAATGCGGTATATTAAAGAGATAACCCAGCGTTCAGCCAATTAAAACACTGGTATCTTAACACGACATGTTAAACTATGGACGACACGATAAAGTTGAGAATTGGTTGTTAATTGATTTTTTTTTAAACTATCGATGTGTGGCAGCTCAATAAAAAAGTGAAAACTATAGATAAAAATGTTTAAAAATTGGTTAAAAAGGTGAATACAAATTGTTATTAAATAGGTATTTTATATAAAAATGTGGTGGATTATTTTGTTTTTGTTTTTCCACTGGTCTACCCGACAATACAGTTTGTAATGTTTGGATGTACATTTATTTTTAAGACGGAATGATAACACAATATCATTAATATATTATTATCGACATTACGTAAGGCATGGTCGGTCTGCCGATATAAACATTGACCTTAAGCACGGCGTTACGTAGATATTCCATTGCAGTATACCGAATAATAATAATTTATGACCGTACCAGTCATGTCACGTTGCTAGTGGTATAATAATTGTGCGATCGTGCAACGATAATATTACATGAGAGTTGCCACAGTATACCATGTCGAGAATAGAGTTGAACAAACATTATCAACATTTTGTTACCTATTTGTTTTAGATATACTACGGAACACAACACGGATATGGTACTATTCCGCTATCACCTATCACCATGTGGTCGGTGCTCAGAATTGTCTTCTTATTCGCCTAATTAAGAAATGTTGTTGCTAGGTAAATTGTTCTGAGCAGCGAAGACAATTAATATAATAATTTTACTATCGTTCCGATCCCGTTATCGCCGTCGTATTATTCGTAATGTAGCACGAGCTATTGGTCAGCCCGCCGGTTATAACGACCATGGCAATAGTCATAATATTATTATGTTATTAAATCGAAGGAAGCGGCGGCGAGTGTGCATAGTGCATACCTATTATCTGCACTACAATAAGACGCCTGTCTAATAGGGCGACGGGGAAAGACGAAATATTGAGAAGAGAACAAAACCGGAACGAGACCGCGGCGTCCGTTCCGTTCTATTTCCGCGCTCCGATTCCCAACGTGCTCTACTGTACTACATCTCACGTAACGTACCTATTTCGTTACGGGTAATATCCATACCATTCATCGTCGGTCCGACTTAAGCGCCGGCTACTTCCGGTCTCGCAGTTCGGAAGTGAATCGGCAGATCGTCACACACCAAAAATACACAACAGAGCCCAAATCGAGCCTCTCGTTCGGTGCACGTGAGTAGCACGAGGGAGGCGCGATCCACTCAAAAGTGCAGTGCCCACTCGACTCGAGTGCGCGCGGCACACATACGGTTTTTTGCAACCGGTTCGACACGGTCAAAACTAAATAATAATAATATTATTGCGGGAAAACTGTAGTGCCTCCACTGAGGAAATCGCACCCGCCAATTCGGTCATGACGTGTAATGTCTAATGTTCGGCCGACGGGTCTATTTATAGATGATATATTTACAATGGGCGAAACGAAGTGAGTGACGTTTATTTATTTTTATCCGCACCACCTGTTTTTTTTTTTTACATTTTTCCCACTACGGAGTAGGTAGGTACTTGTTTTACCGACGACTTGCGTTATACACCGTGTACCTACGTCACAATGGTGATTTAACATGTTATGGAAATTCTACGCACGTTGAATACGATACACGAGGCACTAGCGGATTCTGTGAGATTATTCGTATTTATACCTGCAACCAACTGTTAAAATTGTGAAACTAAATCGATGGTTTCCCATACTATATGTGTATTTAATTTTGTTTCGGGTTCATTGCGATGGTCGTCCGACCCGATCCCGATTTTCAACAACACCCACACCCATCCAGGACCCACCACTCCGATTGACTGACCATCATCTAAAATCACTGCGAGTCACCAACTGATATACATTTCGATTTTAAAAATGAGAAAATCGTGTTAATTTCCGAAATCGTATAGTCAGCAAAACAGTGTTTATTCGTACCTACAAACTACAAAGTACAAAATCGCCCGATATTTATGTTGGTTTATTTTGTTACACATTCGTTATTTCTTATCTACACTGTTGTTTTTTTCTTTTTTGATTAGTTCGCATGCGTCGATAGAAATATTTTGTAAGAAAACATATTTTAATCTAATTGATTTTTACTCTCGTATTATTATAATAAATTCATTATTTATTTAAATAACCCTACATTAATTAATATAATATACTAATTTTCTATGAGATGTTTTTAATAACCGACAAGTAGAGAACAGCGATTGTGATAAACATATTTTATTCTACGCCCGTTATAATTTATATTATTATTAGTGTTATTAGGTAGTATACATTTTTTTTTTATATTCAATATTGTTAACGCTTGGAAGTGTGTTGGAATAAATACACAATTATAATTCTCTATCTACCTGAATCCTATGATTGTTAAATATTATAGCAGCTTTGCCGGTATGCACAATGGAAACACGGCACCGCGAAATTATAATAATTACGTTTTTTTGATCGTACAACATCGATCGGTAGAGAACCTTTCTCAGTAACCTTCAACGGGGTCTATAAAAACATAAAAAACACTGTATCCGAGCATACCCACCTGTACGAGTATCATATATTTATACAATACAGTTGTATATAAAATTGTGTAAGCATATATTATAATATTATACACTGTCGAGTATTCTATTTTTGTCATGGTGTACTCGAACATGCGATAATTACGAAGGAATTTCACGGCATAATTACATCGGAATAATAATTGCGTAACGGTTTCCGAGTGGGATCGAACAGATAAAAAATAATAACAGTATTACGGAAAACGGTAGGTACGAATAGAATCCCGCGGAGACCCACGCTCGTAAAACCCTTGCCCTATGTATTATTATAATAAGTGAGTGTCTATATATTTGCTTTATAAATATATTAGAATACACGGGTAGACTATACCTAGTTATTAGATTTTTCTTCTCATTGTTTCGACACCGCGTAATCAGGTACCACCGTGTGACTGTGTTAATATCGTATTATTATACCCATAAACAATATGGGAATAGAAGTTCATTGTCTATCGGCTACATAGTACATACTATTTGCATTGTGATTGCATTTTAAGAAGCTGAGGCGAGTTATCATGTCGCAGTAACCATCATGATTGACAATAGTACTGTTAGATAAATGGTCGGCCGCAGTTGGCCGCCGATCACTGCAGCTGCAGTGCCTCATCTAGTTTTTGTCATTTCCTATCATCCATGATTATACCACCTATGCCCACGTGGGCTTTATGCCTGTGCGCCTTTGATATATAAAGCACAATACCTGCATTTAGCCGAGATCCAACACGAAAGAAACAAAGAATATAATATAATCGAATAGGTAGGTCGCGGTAATGTGCGTAACTACTCGTATAATATTAAAATATATTATTATTATTTTGACGTCTCGGGTGTACCCATTTGTAGCTGCGGCGATGACCGACATAAAAATCGTTACGATAGCTCGTTATTACGATACGATACAATAATAATATCGTTTCGCACTCAATATTATCGAAATGGCCCGGATTCGCGGTGTCTTACCGTGACGGGGAATTGTTTTTTTTTTTTTCAAACGCAATCACCGCCACTGTGTCAATATCACGGTGGTGTGTACATATAATATATTATAGGTAATAATAATAATATGTAATAGGTATGTGTGATATTATGTTATAACTTATAAACATTATATTATTATTATTATTATTACCTATATTGTGTATTTGGAGCACCGTCTCGTCGGTTTTCGCCCCCGGGGGTAATGACCCACAGTATACTATATCATTATATTACTATTATTTCTGTTTCTATTATTATAGCTGGTACATTGGTACCTATGTACATATTTCATTAGTAAGCGCCCTACTTAATACATAGGTAGGTACTGCAAGTACACGCAGACATATATGCATAAACAATAAACTTAAAACGATACATTTAATAATATTATTATAACGATGTGTAGTATAATATAATTACGCCTGCAAAACCACGACCGAAAAGTCTGCGAATTGATAGCACGCGGATGACCTACTGTTGTAGTGGTTATATCTGGGTAGTACACCTAAGTGCCCGACTCGGCCGAATCAAACGTATCGATATTAAGTTTCGTTGACGACCACGACCATGGTCGAGGCGGCTATCAATTTAGGCCGCTGTATGAACTATATTATATTATACAGGTATTATAATAATAGGTATGTTATAATAATACCTAAGCTACACATTTTTTCTACCCACGTTTTAAATAATCTATTTTAACGATTGCACATTTAAATATTATGTATACGTGATGTATACTGTATAATATTATATAAACATATACCATTGACATAATATTATGATCAATATTTTCGTTTCGTGACTATTGGGAAGTTTAAAAAAAAAAAAAATCTATAATATTGTGTTTACTATTATGATGCTAATTTCAGTTGAGTATGTATTATGCGTTTTTATTTTACACTGTTGACAAAAGCGTCATGCAACTGAATAATTACTGATACGTGTTAGGCTAAAAAATAAGTTTTCATCGTCCCGAGAGGACGCCAACAAACTAGATAATCATTTCGGCGGAGCACACAATGTATTGGCCTACCAACAATGAACCGTTTCTTTTTTTAACTAATGTCGGTAGATATATTTAAAAATATATTCTATTCTCAGACATAGTAAAGTAAAATACTCACACGCCAGATAATGAAAAGGTATTATATTATAATATATTATACTAAGACCACTGAAATCCGAAATTGATAACGATAGGGGTAGTCGTTAGCGGTGGGTAACGGCTGTTGCTGTATTATAAGTATGAATTCTCTTGGGCAAAAAATACACATCGCCGCACTCATTAGTCATTAAACTAACATTATATTTTGTTTTTTTGCGAATTCTCAAAAGTAATTTTTATTTAACTATCATTCAGCCCGAAAAGTACTCAGTATTATTGAATTTGATACAATTATAATACAATTATGGTCAATTATCGAAAAACATTCAATTTAGCTATTTTATATCGTTGTATTAACAACCGCAAACAACGGGGGAAAGGATACAATACAGACGTTCAACAAATAAATCGCTTAATCGGTTAAATGCACGGTTAACGATGTTTGTTTTTCATTATAATCATAATTATTTTTTAAGACGCCTATATTTAATGTTTTATTAATGAAATTATTTCTAATGTGTTTTAGACAGCGTGTGAACTGTAATAAGTATAATATTTTACCTCTAAATTAGGCCCAATACTCTTCAATACTATTCTTATACCAGCGAATACTGTGTTTACGGAAACAATTTTTAAATCCGTTATAAAAAATATCTCTTATAACAACTTAACGCAATCGTAAAATAGAAACAATAATAATATTTTGGTGTTGTAACGAATTCGGAGAATACTATAAGTGTTTAAAATATAAATTCACTTTGATATCTATTCTTTAACTTTGTATATGTATATACATAAGGTCGTTGGCGTATACCCATTTTTTATATTATATATTATGCTATCTTCACTATTTATCTCTGAGTATGTGCTCCGAACCAATCGAACGTACTCAAGTCATCTCACCTATATATTAATACTCCGACTGCACTCGTGACATTCGTAACTGGGTAAATAAATATATGGTAAAAATCTAAATTTTCGACAATAAAAATTTGTTCACAGTAAAAATCCATAATATTATGTGCCAATAATTTATTGTATGCGATTCTGTTAAAACGATTATTTCATTATCGCATCACGGAAATTCCGAGGAACTTGAATGCCGAGGAAACAAAATACACATGTACGCACGCGATACTTGAGAAAGGCAGAAAAAAAGAAATTAGCGGCCAACATAATATTGTTAGGTTCTTTGTGACGACTAACGGGCGTGCATAATATACTTCGATTCATTGCGAAAACCGTTTTGGTCCACACGTTCATTAAAAACAAAGTACGCTGATTACTCCTTGGCAGCAACCTTGAACTATAATTGCATTATGACAAAAAGTACGATGAACCCAATCCACAGCAGAATTCGACTGAACACATAAATTAAATTTTCGGCGGATTGGGAGTCGTAATATTTGATACCATATCTGTTGCGAAAATATTTTCTACATTTTTCAAGTGCCTACTTAGGTACGCTATATTTACGTTATTGCCTATCTATTTATAAAACATTTAACGCGATAAAAAAAAAAAATTGTAGCGCGTTTGAAGAATGAATTCGAATGAAGTGGACATTGTCTTATTTGACGAGATTACGAAAAAACTATGTAAACCCATTCGTACACTAAATACATACTTATATTAGTTAATACTAATTTTTTATAAATAACAATTATCACCGAGTGATTTACAATAACATAGTATAATGTTTGATAATTAATTAAAAAATAAACATTATACAATACTATAAAATAAAAATAACCTCTTCAGGTATGGATAAATTTATATTACATAATATAATAAAGTTTTTGATAAGCTTGCATGCAATTACAATATAAACTAGAAATTGTATTGTACCTATTGGTAATGGAAAAATTGTATGTATTGGAGAACCTTGCGGGACGACCGATATCGCGTCGCTAACAATTTTTTTTTAAAGTAACGCTCGTTACTCGGGTATGGGGTGCGAAATAATTATATGTAATAATCATTATAATATACAAAGTTTTCGAACGCTATAGTTTCATAATATTATGTGGATGGATTTTTTTCTCTACTATTTTGATTTTATTACACGATACAAATTTATTACGGTTTTTTTCACCGTAACCCGCTCGCAATTTAATATAATAATTAAACGTGAGTACGCGAAGCATAATTTATTATTAATCGCCGCTGTGTTCTCGTTTTATTTTCGCGTGTCATAAACTCATATTATTATTATTATAGTGTAATAATATGAGTTATAATTATATCGGATAACTACACCGACCCAGCCAAATCGCGAGTATAGTTGCAACAACGACAAGATGCTAATACTAAGTTGACAGTGTGTATTGGTTACTAACATCTCGCGTATTGTCTCGGGAGCGCGGAGATTTGAATGCTGGGGCTGCAGTCGCGACAGCGAGAACGGCGTTCGGATGAGTGGTGTCGCGGAGGTGCCGATCGCGGCTCGAAGAGAGCCACATTATTGAGGGTAGAAGAATTTTTTTTTTTGAGAAATTTACGCAAAGCGCCGATACAATTTAATAATAATTTTTGGTGCGATGAAAGAGCAAAATAAAATAAAATTGTAATACTCACGTTTGGTCTGTGTGCTGCTGTCGGCGGCGTTCAGGAGGGAGCGTTATCCATGTGTTGTGGCGCTCGCGTACGAGTAGAAAAAAAAAATCGTGAAAACGTTTTGTTCTTCCTCGACCTGCGAGTGAAACTGCCCCGTCGTCGATCAATTAATATTTAAAAATAAAATGTCAATAACAATTAGTTAGAAATCGTCGTCGCGTATCGGAGACGGAAAAATAATAATATCGTTCGATATATAAATATTATAATATTTTATAATAATAATATATTAATATAACCGTCGACCGGTGTGTCGAACAAGCGAGCGTCGTGAACGCGATCGCGGACGAATAACAAATACACACTGACGGACGGCACCGCGCGAAACGGTATGAAAAATATTAACAATATTGAAAAAATAAATATAACAGCGGTTTACGCCGTGTCGCGACAGTACTTGCTGGGCGGACGCGACGGAAGCGACTGCCGCCGGTTGCCGCGTCGCTGCCGCTGCGATTATATTATTATTATTATTATTACTATTACTATTACCATATCACTATAATATTATTATTACTATTACTATTACTTGTACTATAATATATTATTATTATCGTTGTTGTGGTATGACGCCGCCTCCGCGCGTACGATATACGCCGCCGGTCGGCACTCCGGTGGGGAGACCCGCGAGTCCTCCCGCCAAACTGCTTCGCGCGGCCCCCCACCCGACGACGCGAGCGATGACGGCGCGCGGCGGCGGCCGGTCGACGCGTGTCCGCCGCGGCAGTGGTCGCGCGGGCCGGCCCGGCGTCCGCTTGCACGCCACGCCGCGCCGACGATTGCGCGCCGGTAAAAATTGCACAAATAATATTATACATCGTAAAATATTGTTCATCATTATTGTTAGGTGTGTTATGGACATTGCGAAAAACCGACTATAACTATAGTAATATTTTACCGTTTTCCCGTAGATATGTTTGAGAGTCCGACCATGGGGATGCCATGCATATTTTTTTTATTTATTTTTTTTAACGGTCACTCATATTATTTGGGGAGGGTGCCTCGGACAACAGTTATAAGTCATCGACTTAGTGATGGTCAAAACAAGACCAAGACTCTTGCAAGACTTTTGCTATTTTCATAAAATATATAAAGAAAAAAACTAAATACCTGTTATAGCTGTGTGTAGGTTTTTTGCTATGATCTCTAAGATGAAAATTAAGTCTAATATATTACAATGTAGTATATAGTGATGATCAAAATTGGTCTTGGTCTCGCAAGACTTGTGCAAGACCAACCCCAAGACCAATTGTTTGACTTGTTTTATGTTTATGAATTATCAATATACTATATTATAAAATATTGGATATAAGTTTCATCTTAGAGACCATAGCAAATAACCTACACACAGCTATAACAGGCATTTAGATTTTTTCTTTGTATTTTTTGTGAAAATAGCAAGAGTCTTATTTTGATCATCACTAGTCATCGTACAATATATTAGAAGAATTTTTTTTTTTTTTTTCATATCAAAATCTATTTCGATGTATCGATGTAGATAATCAAATGAGTTTCCCAAACGCGTATACTCCGCAAGGAAGCCAGCTCATTCGTTAGATATTATTTTTCTTGTAGTCACCCAAATTCCGAAGTCGGAGAGACGAGATTTGAAATTATTGCTAACAGATTGCAGTTAAAAACACTCCGACAGGACCTCTCCGGGTCGACGGGATGAAATGTCTTGAGTAACGGCATATATGTATATATATTATATACTTCTTATTATGCGAGGGGAACACTGTTTCTAATTAAATTAGATTAAATTTTGATCATCGACTACAATATTGTTAGAAGCTTACGAATTAAATGATTCACATTAGATTAATTTGTATACATTTAGATTTTTTTTAAACAAGATATTATAATAATTTATATATAAAATAATTAATTAACATTCAAAAATGGTCCGATTGTTTCTTATATATTTCTGGTATACCTGGTATACGTCTCTGGCCTATTTAAAATTTAGACGGCATGAAATATTGTAGGTATAGGTAGTATCGATAGAAGTAGGGCGTATACGCCATGCCGTTTATATATATTATGTAAACGAGGTCAATACCTGTGGGTCGTAACTACATTTTAAAACTATTGGGGCTGATGTACCAGCTATAGGGAGAGAGAAATGGAAGAAATTATTGATTTTATTTTTTCGTTAAAATATTAAATATAATATTTTAGAAGGTAAATTGCACGTGGTGGTGATCGGAAGACGGAAACTCCCATAATATAACATTCAATACAATGTTATAATATATTATTATATTATTATGTATTATATTATCTAGTTACAGTGAATACATTGTGTATTAGAAATGTATAATATTAAGCGGAGCATGACCTGAGCAGTTTTTGCACCTTAGAATATTCCAAAATTCATATTTTAATACATATGGGAGAAGTGTATAGCATATAAAGACGTTGCTCTCGCGTTTGGTCTATTTTATGCTCTATACAGTTGTATAATGTGACGTTATCCACGGGCTGCAGCTAATTTTAAGAAGATAATAACCGTAATGTAGTCCAGGCGCGATAAAGACGCTAGTGAGCTAGATTCTGTTGGGCTTAAAATTAATTACAATACATACATTATAGCTGTGATGAATAATAATTCATTGTAAACATAGTTGCCACTTACAACACGTATACTATTATAATATTAGTATAGGTACCATAGTATCAGTAGGTATAGGTTAGTATATTTCCTACAAGTACATTGCAATGTGCTATGCACCTGTACATATTGTATAATATTATAATATATTATTATTATCCTATTATTTAGGTTATCTATCCTAATAACACACAATAGTTATAGCTACTGAAATTTTATATTTTACTTTGGACTTAAGTATGTTTATACTTTATTATAGTTATTTAAGTTGTGTACTATGTAATATATATGATTATAAAAATATATCGAAATATCAAACTCGAAAAACGAGTAAAATGTATATGTTGCATCTTTTTATATACTAGTTGTTAGGCAATGCGAGTATAACTCTCCAAAGTAAAAGTTTAAAACATGAAGATTTCAATAAATACAAATTAAATGTATAGACAATACACCATTTTCACAAAATAATATATAGCCATATAGCCATATAGGTATCTTAAGAAATATCAAACCCTCTACTGATTAAATACTTTTTATTCGATTGAAGATGTATTCAAAATGGATATAAATTCCATTTAAAGTTGTTCAGTATAATTTTCCATTGAAAAACACGCAAATCCAATCGTTAAAATAATAATGATAATTATAATAGAAGCGTATATTTGTTACGTATTCCATATGTACTCAACCTACCTAGTGACTACTACGTGTGGGTACCTAACTGTGTGCATGCCGCATGGTAAGTAAATTTTTTGGCATTCGACTTCGATCATCGAGTCTATAAGTTTATCCAATGTATATGTATATTCGGCACTGCAGTTCATTACCAATTATGATTTATTACCTATACCGAAATCGCATAATATAATAAGTACCTAATAACATAGTATCATGGATCATAACCAGGGCTTGCAAACGTTATATAATAACGTTATGATTAAAACGTTATATTTGACAAAAAGAAAACGACAGAAATTTGTAAACGTTATTATAATGTTATAACGGAAAGCGATAATCAAAAATAATTAAATACCACAAAACAAACATAACGTTACAAAAGATAATATATATCATTAACAAAACATAACGCAAAACGTAATTTAATAAAATCATTGAAAAAAAAGGAACCGAATATTTAAAATTTATTTATCATAAGGTCTATTTGGTTTCGTAGAAACATTTATTTCATGCAAACAATTTAAGAATTGATTATAATATTATATTCCGTATCCAGGCCATTACCTACCAGCATTAGTTATTATTTTTAAATTTAATAGGTATTAACACTATTCTAAATAACGATAAACTCAAAAATTATGAAACGTTTTAATTGTGAATAACATAAAACGGAATTTTTTTCAAATGCAAGCCGTGATCATAACTATATATAGGTGGAACGAATTAAGTCAAAAAGTTTAAAGTTAATATTCAATAACTTGCTACATGTGCAACTGTCCTGCACTCTTGCAGTAAACATTTTGGAATATAAATTGCCTATAATATAATATAATATATAAGTTCGCTATACACCAGCTCGACTGATTATTATATACATTTCATGGCGGTCCAACTTCCGCTTCACGCCAAACCAAACATTTGAAAACATTTTTATATATTTATTACCATTTACCACTACAATAATAATACGTGTCCTGTAGGAACACGTATAATGTAACGGTGTTACCATACATACAGCGAGGAATTACGTATACTGCAGCTATAGATGTGTGGGAGTTGGCCTGAGATTATAACTTAATTTTTCATAATTCTTTTTTAATCTGTGAACCTGCCACTGTCGTATTGTAACACCAAGTTACGAATACCAGGTCTACATGTATAGAATGACCCGATCCGTCGTCCATAACCTTTTCACTAATTAATCGATTGTTTTTTAAAATCTCGACTGCTGCAGTGGTATTAGTGGCAGTATAAGTGATATAATGAGCGTTCTGTTATTGAATCGTATACGTTTTACAAGTATTATTTGGCTTAATTGTATACACGTATCGTGTCATACGTATTATAATATAAATATATAGATTTGAGCGAATAGCCAATTTATGTAAATATATTTTAAAAGTCGGCTCGTTAATTTCCGTTAAATATTCATGAATCATGGATATAATGTTATCATCTGTTAATGTACTATTAAAATTCTAGGGCAGTAGAGTTCACAGTGTTTTTAAATGGAGGAAAGGGGGCTCCTTGAAAATTAATAATAATTACTCATAGTCATCATACAACTCAGAAGATTAGCTTCGAAAATAAAGTAGGGGCTTTCTGTTTCTTATAGTATACTGATATGAAAGGTAAAATATAGGTACACAAAAGTATATCTATAAACAATTTTTTATCTATAGTTTACTGGTTAATTATTTACAAAAATAAAATACTAATGATACGGGCAACATGGCAGGGGGGGGGGGGCTTCAGCCCGTTATCCCTCTTCCATATGCCACTGGACTAGGAAGTGCATATTATAATTATTAAGTAATCACACCATGGTGTAAATGTTTGACCAAGATGTCGATATAGTGGAGACTGGTGCGTCGGATTTAAGTAAACACACCCTATGTATAATGTACAATGTACATAATATCAGTAAGCTCTGGTTATGTCAAAGCTCAAAGGGAACTGCAGAAAAAAAGTTGGAGATATCCAGTTTTATTAGTAATTTATTATTTCAATGAAATTTCAATATTGAGTTGAAGACTAAGATAAATTAGAGATTTTGACTTTCGACACACTATGAATATCTATAATGTAACTATATTATATACCTATATATAAGTATAGCCATCATTCTAACGAAATGCGTGCACTGTGTGCATTTTATTCCGAGTATATATGATCGAAAAAATCGTAAAAAAATATTCTCATAAAAACAATATTACGTGCAGTAATAGGTTTTAATTGTCTCGTGTTGAAGAATTTTATTCAACAATAATACAATTTCCAAAACGAGTCGGAATAAGATATAATCAGATAATATATTATTGTGATGTACGACGCGAATATACCTACGCATATTATAGGATAATCATTATTCAGTATTCGACTGCAATAAATAATTTTGCATGATGCATTGTATAGTTTCTTAATTTTTTGTGTTTCCTTTTATTGGGCATGCAGGGTGCCTCGAAGAATATAGTGTATAATAACCGTTTTTCGTTTATAATTTATTATTTGCCACCGTTCGTCTCCCGATGTAAAGGTAATAATAATACTATTAATATTGTTGCGTCATTATTAAATTTATTACATATTTGAATATTATGTATACCTAGATTCACCATAGTACGCGATCACTGTACAACGATCATTTAAATTATTTGTGCACGCCGGAGTAGTTCATCGGTTCTGTCCGACGAGGACAACTACAGACTAAGCGATGACATTGCAGCAGCTATAATATCATAGGCATCGTCGCGGACGTGAGCACCTTGCGAAATCCAAATCATCGTTCCTACAATAATAATTAAATTATTATTATTTTTACTACCATTATTGTTGTTGTTGTCACAGTGTGTTAAAATGTCGTCTGTATATTTATACAATATATTAGACATATTATACTACTATACTATTATAATTACTAAACCACTATAAGGCACCTCATATACGAGGAGATAAAAAAATTTTTATTAGGTATGTCAATCATACGCGACTGAAATGTATTATTATACGCCAAACGCGATTATAAAAAACTTCTGATCAGTATAGCTGTTAATGTTTGTATTAACAGCATAAAAAACAATAGCGCATTGCTAATGTAATGCCGTAACTAAATAACTAAAATTAATAATTGTATTCGTGTATTCGGTATTACGGTATTCCTAGAGTTATTATTATTTATACATTATATTCTACTCGTATACATTGGGGGGGGGGGGGGCAATTGTCTATGTAAAAAAGTCAGTAAAAGTACTTTATTATTATTATTATTATTATTATTATTATTATTATCACTGCTGTTACCGCGTAGAGTCATCATAATATGATTCCACTCCAGGTTATTGCAGTGTTCAATGTTTCATACTATAATATTATTATGTATCGATGTAATTCTTTATCACAATAAATAACCCTCCACTGTGGCCATCCAGTATGTCACTGAGAGAGATTTACATATTTTATATTTGTTTTTTATAACATGAATCCGGTATACATGACAAATGGAATACACGTTTATAACAAATAGGTGCGAGAGTGCGACAATAGGTATGAATATACAGTTTACTACAAGTGATAATATATTATACGAAAACACAAGGTAAGTAAAGTCATATTTAGTAACATTAAAACTTTATGTATATATACAAGGTGATTAACTTAAAAGAGATTATACTCATTATTTCGAAAATTTTTAAATTTTTTTTAAATGAGGTTTTTAAGTAACTATAGATGTACATTTTTGAAAAATAATTTAACTATCAATAATTGTATATGTTTTTTATTTTTTGAATGACAACTTACATTTTTTAATTTCGTATTCTAAAGCAAATTATTCATCGAAGTACATACTTTGATAGATACGTAAAAAACTGAAAACGGTTTAAATAAAATAACGAAACCTAGCTACATGAAAATAACATGTTGGTCATCCAACATTATAGAATATACATTTCTTTATTTTTTTTCTTCAAAAATTTTGTATTTCAATGACATCAAATTATGTAAAAAGGATATTTTCAAAATTGTTAGACATTTTTCGATCTCCTTGTATATAATATCATTATTATTTTGTAACGAAATATTATTATACGGTGCATGACGAAACAATACAATACAATATTCTCTGCAAATGTGTATATATACATATAGGAGGTATTAACTGCTGTTTTAGCGTATTGCCTATACTGATATATATAGTGTAATATATTGTAATATAAACGATTGTACAATAATATCTATACCTATTTATAATTTATGTATTTGCCTATAGGTACATCGAAAACGTCTCGCCGTTTATAGACGACAAACACTGAAACACGTGCTCCATTTATGTAACACATACGGACGAGCAAAAACACGCAATATAAGATATGTTACGATAAAGGTTTTTTAAACACTCCATATAAGTACGTTTAACGAACAACAAGAGACGATGTCGAAACGCTCACAACTATAATAATATTATAACGGTCGTGTTGGGATTCATCGGCGGTGGCTATATTATAATATAATATTACGGCTATCATCATCATCATCATAACTGCAAATTCAGTTTTACTGATCATTAATAATTATATTATCTATTCGTCGAGGTTGAGTCTCGGTCCTAATGTTATAATTTTTAAATATACGTGTTTAAAACCCGAATACTCACAATGACTGCATTTGATAAAAGTATAAAATATATTATTATATACTTAAGAGGAACCAGATATGAGGTGTTAAAAAAATGCACGCGTGTGTGTGTGTCACGACACGAGTATGTGCGTGGGAAGTTAAACTTCTTTCGAAGTTATTAGGTTTGTAGAGTTTTATATGTGTATGACATTCACACAAGGTCGAAAATGAGATGGAAAACAAAAAAACAGTTAGTTTTTGCAAAAAAATGTTTATCATTATTATTTTTAAACGAGTATTTACTTGTACATATTAAATGGTCACCATTGGTGGTTACTCAGTCTGTAACGTTACACCCGATTGTAACATCTAAAGGTAACACTCGACAGTTATAGTCACGTGATCTATTTATTTTTCTAGATCCCAGCGAAAAGAAGTTTCACCTCAATAATAGGTACATATATAAGACTATGAGAGTAGGTTGTGGATATCTATTGGCTATAATTATCCCATCAATTATTATTGTTGTCTATAAAAACAATATTATATACAAAAAATATATTTTACATTCATGGAACTTATGAAAAAAATTAGAAAAGAAATTAACTTAACATTATACAAATTTAACTAGCTTAATTATAAGTTATTTTTGTTTTTAAAAAGTTACTATTTTTATGACGTAACTTAGGTATAAGAAACTTTTTTTATTCATTAATGTCCAGATTTGCCCGTAGGTTAGTTTGGCATCTATCCTATTCGTACACGACGCTTATGAGTTATAATATTGTGGTATAAAGAATGGTTCAGTACACGATCGAATACTGCTGTTTTACCTACATTAAATATTGATAAAATGTATGCGTGTCGAAGTTCATAAGTTAAATTAAACGCACATTTTGAGGTTTTATTTTTCATGTTGTGCGCACACAAATAATAATAAAATCAGTTAAAACACATATATTTAATATATTTTTATAGCTGCGTGGTGGTCTCCGCACCTCGTGCAGCCATAGGTATACCGACTTTTAAACTATGCACACAAAAATATTTACAAAATACTTGATGGAAATTAATAATGATCAGAGTTTAATGAACTACAAAATATCAATTTATTGTTATTACCATAATATATTTTCAATAAACGCGAGAAAAAAAACATAATTTTAGATTCTGTTTAATGTATTGATTTTTCACTGATGTGTGTTTCTTCTACCTGTTGACCGTCACCGCCTTTTGGAGCATTAAACATGCTTAAATTGTCAACTCTGGGGTTGGTTTTTGGTAGACAGTTGAATCTAGTCGGTATACTTTGGGTGGGAAATGGTAAAAAAATAGTACTTTACTAAACAACCGGGAACAACAAAAAAAAATTAAACAACACACACACTATGAAATTTAAAAATTCATTTTTTTCAGAAAAAATGAATTCAACCTATAGAGCTTATTTATTACTAACAGTAAAATAAATTACTTTAATAGCAATAAAGTGAAATTAATATGTATATCATACAAATATAAAGGTACTTGGTAATACATAACAACGGTGCTGACCGTAGACCGTTGACAGCGAACCGTCTTTCACTCAGAACCGTTTTTCGTTTGCAATGATTTATCGATTTAGTTATTATTGAATTTAAATTTTTAAACACATTATAATATTACAGTGACTTACTTTTCAATGGTGAGGTAAACACTTGATACCTTAATGTACAGCAGAGCGGTTAACAGCTATATTTTCCCTCTATTTGTTTGTTTTGAGTTTAGGTAAACTAAACAACAACCATTGTGCGGCTCCTCTCAAACACTGCAGCAGTATTATTGTAATAATTTTTCGAAACAATATTTCATAAGCATTACAAATGACTGAAAAAATGTTGCCGTGGACAAACATACAAGGGAGAGAGAGTGAGACACATATACACATACATACCCACACACATTATACATACAGTTATATGTTATATATAATATAAATACGTGTATACCAAACGTGGGGACGAATAAAAAACTGCTGTGGTGATCAGCAATAATAATATACCTGCATAAGACCGAGGTATCGCTTTTCGATGACATTTTACCGAGAACTGTCATATAATAGTAAACTATACATAGTTTGCTCGAAAAAACAACAAAAAAAAACCACTGTAATTAATAATAACAATTATTACAATATATTATACCTATGATATGTGTACCTATACTTATTGTAGAAAAAAGTCGGTTGATATAAATGTTAGTACTCTTCTGTCACTATATATATTACAATTTTATGTTTACACAAACTCGTGGGGCCCCGCGTGCGTAGGTAACTCCATATAATATGTTTTTTTCTGCTGACAAGTATTATAAGATAGGTACCTATACAAAATAATAATAACATTATATTATTATTTAAGCACATATAGTACACGTCATAATATAACGCAATATCGTTATTATTGTACACTGCAAGTTATAATAATATGTAATATACAGACCCGACTCGTACTCTGAAAACACTTGTACAATAATAATTATGTGTGTGCATCGTTATACCATGCAACAGGTATGTCTATACGTATTAGGTAGATCCGAGTGCGCCGCCGCCGCCGTCCGTTTGTTTTAATAACGTTAGTGCATATACGTAACAAAAACAATAACATTGCATTACGTTATGTATTACCATAATATATTTAATATTATTTTTATTGTTATACCTATACTCGCCATGCACACAATATTATATTATGTCCATGCATTTCATACAATATATTATGATATTATGTAGGTAGGTATGATATATCATTGTAAATATTATAGTGGTATGGTTATTACAGGTATACAGAGTGATTCTCCATAACCGCTCACCCCCATTTTTCCATCGATTTATTCACATTTTGATTTTTAGGTATGTTTAAGGACCATAATATTATACTTCCACTTATATCTAATATAGATTTTCTTATACTATTCAGAAAATGTCTTGTAGCGATATATAAACTTATTTTTTTATTCAAATGATAACCCACATTTTTTACTCTAAATAAAATTATCAAGCAGATCATTCTTTTTGGAAGTGTTGAATATTGATGTATCTAAATCAAAATTCAAAGTGTAGTTTCTGAGTGTTTTTATAACTCGTCAACAGATTAATGAAAAATGAAAATATAAACGCGATACCTAATTCATAAGCAAAATAGTGTGATTAATTTTTAGCATTGGTTGCTATTTGAAAAAAAAAGTTGAAAATGGTTTATCTAATAAATATAAGTGTGAAAAAAAATGAAATATTATACATTTCTAGAACAGCGTGAATCTACAATTTAAAAAAAAAAATCTTGAAAAATGTCAATACTTTTTGATGTGAGTGTCCTACGTTAAATGAATCACCCTGTATTCCAAGGTTACCAAGGAATCCTAATAGTCCATAAAAATAATTTTACAAAAATCTAAACAGATGTAATTGGATCTATAATGTTTATTATACTCTGACAAGTTTACAAATATTATAAAATGTTGATAGATTAATATAAATTATTAAGGTTTCAAACCATCACAGCCTGGTCACATATCATCCAAACACATAATTAAGAGAATTTGCTTAGTACTTACACAAAGTCGAACAATTTGAAGACTTCTTCTTTAATTTCCTATTTGGACAAGCATCATGAAAATTTAAAAAAAAATCATCTGATTAATAACTTACAGTAGGTAGGTAATGATAAAGTTGGTTTTCATTAGGAAAAAAAGTGTGTACAGGAGTACAGGACAGTACTTCATAAATGGAACAAAAAATCAGAGCATTTAAAAATATGACCTTTATAATTATTCATACTTATTTAAAAGTCCTAAAAATCAGACCTTGTATAAATTAATTAGGTACCAAAGGAAAAAATATGAATGAGCATGCTTGGCGTAAATCACTCTGTACCTGTATTATATTAAATACATTCTTAAACTTGCACGTGCGAGAGTTGTGAGCGAAGAGTCAATCGAGTTTAATAATTTAATAATAATCATAGTAATAGGAGTAATATTAGGTATATTTGATTCAATATTATTATATTATGTAGTTGCTGCAAAGGGATAAGTACAATTTTTAAAAAACGACGACTGTGCGAAAGTGTGTAGACACGTTGTCACTGGTCACTTATATAAAAGGTACCGAATTATACAATATTATTATTTACATTATTATCAGACTAAATTTATAAGGAAAATAGGACGAGACGATAAAATATATTATGGAGGATCGATATTTTCGTCGAGGCTATAATATACGCCAGTCATTTCAATAAACGATTTTTCTGTTGAAATAAAAAATCCAACTCTTACATACAAATACTCTTATAATGTCGTAAGACAGTACTCTGTTGAGGTAGCTACATAATAGTCATCCACTCATTCGTCCTACACTACGAGACGTCCATAGAAATGTAATAATATCGTTATTCTTTTCGTATCGAATTTTTATTGAGTTTTTACTCGCCAATTTCGACGAATATCAAATATTATTTTTGTTTAAAAGCTCAAAATGTAATATTTGTATGGACATGGAAATCGGATTTATATGTATAATGTAGAAATATGATGCACATATTATTCATTTGAAACTCACAAATATTATCCCTATAATATGTTCTCTTAAATATGATAAAAATATGTTTTCTATATATATGCACAAAAATCAATAAACATGTTAAAATATAATTTAACATATTACATGTAAATAAACAGATAACTGACTATAGCACAATATTATAGTGTATACCATTTAAATTGAAAATTGCAATTCATAAAAATGTGAGTACGTACCTTTACCTCAAAATTGTAATTAGTAATAATAATAGAAAATTAAAATAAATTGGTTTTTTTCTCAAAGTTTTTACTAAGGAGTCCAAGGTATTATGCCAAAAAAAAACCCACAAAACATTCTAAAATATGCAAAAAAGGCTTTTTCCTAGTTCCATATGAATTCGTTTTCTTGTTTAAAGTATCATCAGTTGCACGGTAATATTATCTTAATTTTTTTCTTTGTCGATGTGCAACGTACACTCAATCAGTGGTGGATCTAGGATTTTTTTAAGGTTAGTGGTATTTTGATAATACTTAATATGCCCTTAGGTACTTATTATGAACAACTTTGGGGTGAAACCCAATTTAACCTATTCTGCAGTGGCAGTACAGTCTACAATTATTTATTAATACGTTTAGTTATACGTGATACCTGATATCTGATATCTAAGACTTCAGTTATTATATATTATATAGTTATATATGAGGGGGTAAAAGTTCAATATATGGAACGGTGGAAGCTTCATTTCCAAAACACCTCCTCCTTAATCTATCACTGCACTCAATGAAATCGTTATGTATAATCATAAATACCCTGACACTTCAAATGCATTTCATGGTACCTAAGGGGTTAGACAAAATCTAAAAACTTAAATTTACTGTGGCAGAAAACGGATGTAGGTAATATTTTATATTATATATTATTATTATACTGGCTGTAAACGGAGAGGTCGATTTTGGACGTGGAAAAGTGGAACACCGGTCGTTCTGTCTGTTGTGAATTATTAATAATATAATACATTATATTGAGAGAGCACCAGCAAGACGATTATAACAGACGGTATAATAAACACAAAATAAATATTATAAACTGACGGTTTTCGACGAGAAAAACATTCCGTTTCGTAACGCGTGTTGTGTTATTATAATATTGTAATAAAACTGCTGCAGGTAATATTATGTCGGAAACATATTATTTTATTGTGTTGCGGGGTCCGCCGACGTTTGAAGAAAGAGTTGTCGTCGTGAAAAATAGATCGTAAAAATATCGTACGAGGTTTTTAACAAAAAAGCTGTCGCCCGGGTAATGTATAGCTCGTCTGACGTCAAAAACAATCACGGTTCTGCAATATTATTCTGCAGAAACGCGCATAATATAAATGCATCGCGTCATGTCAACTGCAACGGCACGTGCAGTAGTCGCGGGTGAGACAAAAAAATGAAAAAAAAAATGAAAAAAAAATTTGTTGGAAACGGACCAGTTTGGCCGAAAAATCGCACACGCACTTACGGTTTTTCTATTAATAAGTAAAAAGGTCGTTTTTTTTTTATGATTTTTTTTATTTTCCTCGCACACCGTAATAATAATATTATTATGTTTGCGATATTATGCACATTAAAACGTGTGTAATATCATAATAATATAATAGTATCGTGTTGTGAAATATTACACCACTCGCGCTCGAATAACGCACGATAAACGTCTCGCGACCACACGCATCACATAATATGTTTTATATACGTAAATAGCGCTTCGATGATGACGATATTTATTGTGTACATTATTTTTTTGTTTGTTGGGAAAAAAATTACCAACAAATTGAACACCTCGACGGGCGTTATTTGGGTAGGTGTATATAGCGATAGGTAAAGTACTGCACACGTCCGACGACACACGTGAAATAACGCAACGAAACGGATATATTCGACGAGAGTCTTCGAAGGGTTAAGTATTTATATAGTGCTAGCTGATCCTGCGCACTTCGTAGAAAATCACAAACATTAAAAAATGGTGATTGTTCAACTCGTTTTGGGTGTAACTCACGCTGCAGTAAGTGCAACTCAGCCTCCCTGGTAATAAATGGGCGAAAATTCGATTTAATGCTTTACCTGATCTGCCCGATTAACCAATGGCAACCAATAATAAATAAAATACAATACGTTATCTATTAATCGTTTCCCCTATAGCCAATAGCGACCATTTTAAAAACAAACATTTCCACCGTATTAATCTCAAAATGCCTGTTTGAGCACCTCCCCAGACTTCTATTAATTTTTCGTAGGCCGTAGCTTGATGTTATATAGCCTTCGTCGATGAATGGACTATCCGACAAAAAAATAATTTTTCAATTCGAACAAGATTAGCACATTCAAACAAACTCTACAGCTTTATATTATATTAGTATAGATTAATTATAATCGTAATATTCGTTTTGTAGGCATATCTGTGTATTTTTTTTAGTAGCTTTGACATCGATGTAATCAACTGCAGACCAAATTCAAAGCTGGTAAAACTTAACCCGTTGGATAGTGATTAGACTTATTATTTACTATTGTAAGCCTAGATGGCTAGGTATAGCTTATTAAACCTATACAGACTTATTTGCTTAGTGCACAGAGCCGCCACAGTGGTAGTGGCTGCCAGGTGACAGATTTATCAGGGATGTCAACATAAATTATAGAAAAACTAAAAATTTGAAGTAAAAAATATTCTATTTATTTATATACTTTACATTTAGGACCACAAAATACGACATGGTTATATTTTCATTCTTTATTCACTGCGATGATATATTATTTCAGTGACATTTATCTAATCATAAATTATAATAAACCAGCCCATATAATACTCATTTTTATTTTTATTTACATAATGTTTTAAAATTCTTTTTTAGTTTTGAATTAATTTAGCTGAGATTCAATTTCGTAATAATTTGTTGTATAGCATAATCTATATACAAATAAGTTCTGTACATTTCTCTGGCACCCTACATAAATAAATAATAATATTACAATTTGTTAATGCAACTAATTAGCATGTATTTGCACGACTATATTCATAACTAGAAATATCTTAGATTTCATGTTGTAGAAATATTTCTCCAGCCGCACCAAATACAATTATGTTTATATCAGAATTTTTTTCGGAGTAATGCTATTTCCATTAAAATATTAAAATTTTGTGTACCTCCTTAAAATAAATTCTCGTTTGCCCGGGTAATAAATTCAGCTGGTTATATAATTTATAAGGAAATATAGCAATTATTTAAATATATACCTATCTACAATATTTAAGGGTAATATTTATTAAATGCTCAAGTACCTAATCATATTTTGATATTTTTTTAATAACATAATCTTTTATAACGTCATACAGTTTTATCAGTTTTAAATACGATTTACGAGGATGCAATTCATCTTTTAGATCTGGAATCTTTTATCTATATCTCTTGCCCGTTTTAATGAACTATATAACAACAATTAAACTTTAAATAATAAATATTTTAAAAGTCGATTAGCGGTTTGCTGAATAACTGATGCTGGACCTAACTTTTTCCAAAACAAAAAAAGAAACTGTTTGAAAATATAGTAGGTATTACTTCACTTGTGTGGAGTGCTGGAGAAAAATGTGCAAAAACCAATTTACATGTCCAGTGAGTTAAGTTAGAATTTTGTGTATGGTAGTGCAAATACATGTTACAATTGCATACAAAAGTTGTAATATTTTGATTGTTTGGAAGGGGGGGAGAGCAGACGTCGATAATATCTCCACGTCCAAACTTAATTTAATTTATATAGTTGATATCATCTCAACTTTGACTTATAAACTTTTATTTATTCAATTATAACATCCGTACAGAATGTTTAGCGACTACATCTGCTGCTGTTGGACACTCGTCTCACTTCGTTAACCTCTGCACAGGTTAATATGTAGATATGATACATATACCTAAACTGCATTATAAAATATAAATAAAAAATTATGAATTATCGCATTGCATTGCATTCACAGAGTACCTATATAGTTCAAGCGCTTAAAATCCTATAAAGGTGTGTAAAGTATTTACATAGTGTGTGGTGTTAGGGGGCGGGGGGTTAAACGAAAAAAATGACATTTCGCACTCTAATACATCAACTGTATGTCTGTATAGGCATGGATGTGCGTACGAGTGGTACGATTATATAATAATTATTAAAATTTAAAATATTATAATAATTATATAATATAGGTAGGTATAAGATTACTATTTGGTTTTTTTTTTTTATCAATAGATACACACACTTGAACGACTGATATAATAAGTTATACATTCGAGTGTATAGTAGAGTACGTTATAAACTGTAAGTATTACAGCATAAACTATATATACTCAATACTTTCACATTACAGTATAACACTTGGTACGGGTGTACCTGTAACATAATATTATTGTGTGTAAAAGAATATACTTTGGCAATAAAACAATAAATTTAATAACAAACACTAAATCCAATAGACTCGATATTATAACTTATTCAGATATTATCAGACCACTTTGTCAATATGATTTGGTGTCGTTCGCATATTATGTGTTGCAATGCAACATTGCAGGGTCAAACTGCAAAATTCGAGTAAACCCTATTGAATAACGCAACAACCGGGGTCCAGAATAATTAATCACCTGCTAAAAAAAACTATCGAAACCAGCTGATGACCAGTATTTGTCGTTTTGTGTTCAATTAATCTTTCGGTATGAACATCTCGATCAGAAATATTATTATGTTATTTTAATCTAATTCTCGATTTCTATACATTTGTTTAACTAATATAGGTATTCACCCGAGGATCACAAATTAATAACTTTTTTGCTTTCGTCTACCTAACCCTCTGGGTCACCAAATGGCGACTAAACCTAACCTAATATATATTAGGCAAGTAACTCTGTTAAACCACAACTCAATATATATCATTGTCTTAAATAAAGTTTTTTTTTTTTTATTTGATCTTAAGCCCAGCGACTATGGCCATTAGCTGTATTGGTTTTGTAGGTTTTTATGTCGGTAGGGGGAGGAATACGTGTGTGAATTAAAGTATTGACTATCAACATAACGTAAAATTGTATCAAATTTAAACAGTCCAGTCAATGGTGGTTTCACTTTTCAGAGCACATCCCTCCCCCGAAAATTGTACATTTTATAGGACAATTATTAATAATATTATTTTATTGCTGTGGTACCTGTAATACAACACAACATTTTTAATGAAATGTAGTGTTGGGTTATTGTTAGTGTTCTATGACACTCACCCACCCTGATTTTTTTTTTGTGTTCGTGCCTGCCACAGTCTTTACACTTTTAGATCAGAGGGCCATCTATTATTTTTTAAAAATCTCGAGACCATATTAATTGTAATAAAACAATATAAAAACATGTAGATATATTAAATAATTATTGATGATGATTAAAAATGTATTAAAAAATACATGTACTTATACTGCTTAAAGTGTGTTCGCAGCTATCGAATAAGGACTGTGAGTATAGGTACAGAGAATAATATGTATATTATACAGGTTTCGTAATAAAAACGAATGAACAACTCGCTGATTGGTCAGAATATGATTTAGAACCCTTAAACTATGAAGTGACTTTCTTGTGTTTGTCAGGTTGAGTTGATTATTTTTTTGAATTAATTTTCAAAAGCGGTTTATTCATATAGTTTAAAACGTCAACGTCGGCATTTTTATTATAAAACACTAATTATATTATTATTATTATTATATTGTCGCCGTCCCGATGAATTTCGACCACTGCTGTGATGAGATAAAATCGCAATAAATATTATAATAACACTTTTTGTCAGCGGTTCGCTGAAAAACACGTATATTTTTTTCCTCGACAATTCGCTGCTTACGTAATGAACGTAATTTTTTCTCAGTCTGTTATTATATTACATAAATATTATAATATTATTATAAATGCGGTTTGGGGGACGTAAGTACGTTCGTGTTGTCCTGCGCACCACCACCTCCGCCACCACCGCCGCCGACGTTGTCGCCGACAACAAATTTTACACGGACCGCAACCGAAGGTCAATATCCGAATTTCAAACCTGTTATTACGATATACATAATGTGTTATGTTTATGTGTTATATTATTATGTATTTATATATATTTAGGTGTATGCGTATAATAATATTGTATACATTATATTATACTCGTATAGGTACATGGTACGTCATATTATATGTTTAGGTATACAGCGTGTATCGAATGCAATATCATAAATGTTGGCTTCCGGAATTCGCCCGCATAAAACGCGTAGGTACACTTAATATAATATAATAATATTATTAACGTACAACCGTATAATATTATAATAACATTCTACACATTATTATTGTGTGTTTTTATTTGTATATTTTTTTTTATTTCGAACGGAAAAACTCAACTTTGCAGAATCGTTTTTGAACTTTCCTTCGAGTGTATTCGATTGTTTTGGATACGATAGACCAGAGGTGTTCACAACGAGGCTCGCGAGTTAGTTTTGTGTGGTTTTAAGTTATTTCTATAAATAAATTTTTTTTTTATATTAAGTACATATTAATATGTAGTTTTAATATATTCTGAAATAAAATGTAAATAAAAAAGGGCCACTTGCATGATTCTGCCCCGGGCCTCGGGCCACAAAATATCTCTGAACGCGGGACTGGCAATGGTTGTAACTATATTATTTCCACTGACATAGATTAAAAAAAATATAAAAAACCTCACAAGATCAAGCAATTTCGAGTACTATCGAGTGTCAATATTATGTAATCTATAAAACGAGTTTTTAAATAATGTAATTTACAGTTTAGATTTAGAACATAATAATATTATTACCTATATGTTAGTCATAATGTGTGTGTGTGTGTGTGTGCACGTGTGTGTAGTTGTAGGTACACTCGGCTTAGGTATATAGTGGTTATTTCACATCGAGATTAATGGTGGATAGGCACTATACAATATTATATCATAGTAAAATATCTTAAAACCGTTATTGAATATATTATAGCTCATACATTGTAATCAGCCGTTATGTGGAGTTACTGCAGTGGTCTCTGCAGGTGTACGCGGGTGTTAGATAATATCCGTTTGTATAATAATAGGACCCGGAGAAGCTCTTAAAAATATTAAATGTTTATTGTCCACATTTTAAATATATTATAACCTATCATAAGCGCAACAGGGGGGGCTTAGCCCCCTAAAAATAAAGTATTCAATTCTTTCCTAAAATATTAACAAATCTTTAAAAATTAAACTTTATTTCTTATTTTTTTTTTCTTTTTTTGGAAACAAATGTAAGTACCTAATTATTTAATTTTTTTAATTTTAATTTAAACTTTTTGTTTTTATATTGCCTTTCATAAATATGGTAAATATCAGAAGCTGTATGCTTGTATTCGTTTTAAGGAAACAATTTATGTCGGTATGATATAAATTATTTTGTTCGGTAAGATTATTACACAATATAATTTATTGTATTGTACACTATGCACTGAACTATAACATAGAGATAGGTAATAGCAGAATAAAAATCCCCTGAAAAAAATCCACGACCGTAGGAATAATAACCCCCAGACTACAATATTACTGACAATCACATGGCATTTTTAAAACCTAATTAGTGTAATTATTACATTATTAATATTTAATTACAAATATATTATTATACTTATATAATAAAAGTATACTTTTCATTAAAAAAATTAATATATAAATAATAAATAATATTTAAAAATTAACAATAATATTGTTTCGTTTTATATCACGATGTGAAACAACATATGTTAATAGTTCTTTTAAAAGATGACTGATTACTGATTAGGTACCTACATTCATCAACTATTTGCTTAATATAATTTATTTATGTGATGTATCGATCATTCGAAATATTTTTATTTTATAATCTTTTAAATATTGAATAGATTGAGTAACACTTGTAAAATCTACTTCTAATAATAATTATTATTTTTTACATATCGTTAAATTATTATTAGGAAACGTAATATTTTTTTTCAGGGATATATTATAGTAGGTATATTATATATTATATAAATGAATTAAGCTAAAAATATTATTGTTAATGCTATAAATATTAAAAAATAAGGTATAATTAAATATTTGAGTAAATAAATAATTGATTTTGTTTGTATGATTTTTTTATACTTCTAAGTGAACATATATGGGGGTGTGGTTTCATATAATTTCAAGTGGGGGCTACAGCCTCCCCCCCCCAACATTTCAACCCTAGTTGCGCCACTGGTTACTATTACCACGTTTTAGCGTCGTTGCACTTGGCGTTTTGACGTGTCCTTTGAGCCGGAGACCGATTGGATTTAAGCTTTGCGTTTCCTTTCCTGATACCTTGAAGGCTAAGAATCGATAACGGTACGTAGGTAGGTACTTTGTTGCGTCGAGACTGTTGTAGCGATAGCGTCTGGCAAAAATCCAAGATTCGAGTTTATATTTTTGCCAAATTCGCAGTAAGGTCTGGTTCGCCAGAGTAGGTACTACTTATCAATGCAAATGCCGTCGTTTATGTTCAAAGATATTATATTATAAATATTTACATAAAAATACGACGCAGAACCCCGTGATTTAGGTTGACTGCAGGTATATAGGTAGGTACGATAAGCCGCATCGGGTCATGCGCATATTTGAGACGGACTAAAGTAGTGTAAAAAAATTATGTGATTATAATATTACGATCAAAACACGAGTTCTAGGCTAACGTATTAAATATAAATTAACTTGAATATTATTCTAAACGTCATTATATCATAACGGAAAGATGAGGTTAAATAGAATCGTACCAATCAATTGGGGATTGGTAGAAATTACTGAAGATAAATCTGACAAATGTTCTCGTTCAGTTGAATCACTATAATAGCTGCGGCATGTCTCCAAAACCGACCTAGTTGGTACCACCTACCCACAATAATTATGGAGAAGAAAATAATAGCCATTGCGTCGCCTCAGAATGAAAAGGTTCTAAATCAATTTTTTTGAAAAATGTTTTTTTTGCATATAATCATTTATAATTTTTTGTTGTATAATTCAATCTTGAAATCGGATCGATCCGTTAATTATTCAATGAGATACAGAGAATGAAAAGGTTCTAACTCATAAAAACGTGAATGATAAGCGCGAAACCGAGAAATATCAGTTACAACCTTTTCATTTTAAACAATAATTAAGAATGAAATAGTTCTAAACGGTCTTAAATGTAATATCTCAGAATGAAAAGGTACCTTTATAATACGGTTATACCACTGGTACAATATAAATTATTATTGTGCCATAATAAAATATTATTCCAGCATTCCAGCATACATTTACAGTCTATTTTTGTTTTGTTGAGGTGATAAGGTAGGTAATACCTACATGCCACATGTATATAGTACCTACTTTAGTATTATAATAGTAAAATATTGCATAATAAAAAAATGTATAATTTATAACATAGTTTACACTAGAAGTTGGTATCACTGCATAGAAAAAATGATTCAACTCAGAATGAAAAAGTTCTAACTAAATAAATAATTTTTATTTTCAGAATGAAAAAGTTCTACACGTAAAACCTTTTAATTCTAAAACTAATATTTTGGTTTTTTATAATTAACTCAGTCAATAATTGAGGAAAGACAAATTGCAGATATAGTTGTGTTCTTTGGAACTTTCTTGATATTGCATACAATTTTCACGATTTAGTAATTATGGTGAAAAAAGTTATTCAATGTCCTACTTAAAAACGTTCCCCTGAACAATTACATAAATTGCGTTAGAACCTTTTCATTCTGAGACGACGATTGGTATCTCTTATTTGGGAGAGGTTTTGTTTTGTAAATTTTATCGATGCTAGTTGAAGCTATCTGCAACAGACCGAATGTTTGTTATTGTATGGATTATCGTTTTTGGGGGGCCGGTGAACAATATTTACATCTGATTTTAACAGTTTTAACTTTTAAGTGCATAGCTGTCAATCTGTCATGTTTAGATAATTTGTGCGACCGGCCAACCAGCAATGTTTATATCTAACAATAGTAACTGTTGTTCTTGTATTGTTATTGGACCGCTCAATGATAATATCATAATGCACCTACTAGCTACTACCTACTTGGTATATTATAATATGTTCGTAATAGGTACATAAAATTGTATCTATTTAATGATAGCAGTCGTGAATCAAAGGTCTGGGAATATCTGTGGCTTGGTGCGGAAGAAGATCCGATTTCACTTTTTAGTTAAATTGAGATTAAAATGATTAAATGTAATAGTTTATTTTAGTTCATTTTTGTTTAGTTTACATCTGAACTTTATAATGCAACTTAATTAAGGTTTCAGATTGTCCATTTTGATTGGAAATTTGAATATATGATGATAAAATGGTTAATATTTAAAAAAAAGTCTTTTTGAATTTTTTATATTGACCCTCACATAGTTTAAAAACTAGCATTCGGTCTATATTATTCTACAATAATAATAATATTCGTAGGCGAAGTCAGGACATAAATGGCCAAAAGCGACTATTCGTCTAAAAGTTAATTTGGAAAAATGTATATAGGTCAAATCCATAATAACTCATCAAACTAATCGGTCGCATATATACCTACTACTTATTTTTTAATATTGGTTTTTTTTTTAAATTCCACGATAAGTGCTCCACATTCAATAGATAATATAAAACTGTCTCCTTATCTACTAATTAGTATACAGGTCTAGTGGCACGTCGTGTGTCGTGGTTGTGTTATATAATATACTCTGACTTAACCGCTGTTTTGTATAGTATTGTAATGACTAATGACATCATAAATTTAAAAACATTTGTATTTTTTTTTTTTTTTTTTTTTGAAATAAGTGGCTCGACATACAATTATTATATGATTACAGAAAACAATAAATTATTGCACTATATTATTTATAAATGTATTGTAAATGAAGTGACAATATACAAAGTTAATATAATATATATTTCTTTTGTCCGTTCGTAATGTTTAAGCCAAACAAAACTCGTCATGTTTCGGGTGCCACTCGTTAAAGAAAAATTAAAAGCATCAAAAACACTACACTTCATGCATTCAACATTCGGTTGACGGTGACGTAGAAAAAAAATAGTTTGGCAAATATCCTACTCCGTCGGTTCGAGCCGATACTTGATACACTAATGATACATTGTATGGTTATTATATTAAACCGTGAATTATAATGTTATGCATTTGCATATCTGCCGCATAATATGCAAATGCATACCTATAATCGTTTTTTTTTCTACAAGAAATGCATACTACCACATGTCTTCGTGGGTTCTTTATAATTTATTGGATTAACGACATAATAATATATTTGACTATTTTTACACGCAATTAATTCGACAAGTTCAACACTGTCCGACGGTACGAGATTCTATATATAGTCGAGATCATTTTATAGGTATGTGAATCAGGTATCGAGTTTTTGATGAGATATCGTTTTCACTTGCACGATCAGCTGAGGTCACAATATATTATTATGTCTTCTAAGTTTAAACACTAACCGTAATAGATTTAAGTTTAATGTTATATTAATTTAAGAAAAATACTGTTTGTGTATAAAATATTTATGTTATATAATATATCTTGTTTTTCTAATATTCTAAATCTATGTTTCATTATTTATATTTTGTAAAATTAACGTAATCATTGTCAAGTAATTTTTGTCTGTTTTTCGTAATATTTGATCCCTACCTTTTACGAGATCTCATAAAACTTTCTGCTTACTCCTCATCTCCACGTGGTTTTTTCATACGTGTGCATAAAAACTAATAACGATATTTTCAAACTTGTAACACCTATTGAAAGTTACAAGACTGTGAAATTTAAATCCTATTAGCAAAAATACGGATAATTGATATGTAGAACGAGTTATTGCTGAAACCGTTTTCAGTGAGATTTTTTATGATATAGTGTTGGATATGAGTAAATTTGTTTTAAAAAACTTGGCGGTCAACGTAATCAAAGGGTTCCCGCTCGTCGACTGTATAAACAAATAAATAAATTTCGTCCTACAGTGACGTTGAGCTTTCGTTTTCTCCATTAAAGCTCATATTTTTGACCACAAATGGATTCCAGTTAGACATCCTGGTAACAGCGATGCTCTTTGTAATATATTTAAATGAGAACTTAAGTAGGTGCGACTAGTAATATTTAATAAATGTTACTCCTTATATAGGTATATTATGTAGATATTTATTTTTTTACTAAAAAACTTACATTTTATTTGATTGTTAATAATTCATGACAGATATAACTTTTATATACACTTTTGAATGGACATATAGGTACATATACATAAATCATGATCAAACTATAAAGAAAGTTTATTTTCATATACTTTTTGAAGCATATTTTAATATTGTCGCTGTGCATATTTCAGGCATTTATGAGCTGCGTATTTGCAAATAAATAATAATAGGTAGTCAATCACTGCGTATAATTATTGTTATTGACCATAATAATTATACATTCTAATGTATATATATTATTACAGGCATTGTATATATTTACGAGGAAGATCATATGGGGTATGGACCCCTATTGACTACTCCTATTGATCTAACGACTTACAAATTAAAAGAACACCTAAAAATATAGAATTTGACAAATTATTTATCTGATAGAAACGTAAAACAAATAATTAGTCTTGTTGAGTTATTAATTTCAGAACGTGTTCCAGACCGATCGAAAAATAGTCATTACTCGATGTGCCGATCTGGACGACCGCGACGTGCGGAACGTCCGTGTGTGGGAGATGACAAAAAATCCGAAACGTATGTGTAAAATATCATAATATAATTATCGTAGGATAGAGTGACCGATATTTCCCGTTTGGGACGGACACTGCATGAAAATCTAGATTGGACAAAGGAACAAGAGATATGACGTGCAGGAGGTAATGGTGAAAATGTTGCGGAATCCGGTCTTGGTAATTTTTTTTTCTTTCTTCCATATTAATATAATGAATATAAGTATACTATAAAAACGGGTTTATCGAAAAACCAAGTGTTTACACACATCGCGTGAACTGGGAATCGTGATTACTGATTACCAATTCAATAATAGCAATATTATACGCACGACAAAAGTCTGGCCGTGGCCGGTGCGAAAAATGTTGTTTTTTAAATTAAAAAAACTAAAACGAAAAAGGTCATTGCCGTCACATTTCGTACCGTATTCGCGGTTGCAATCCAAACGATTCAGGTGGTGAAAATAATTAGTTTTCGCGGGTAGCTTATGAGATTAGATTTGATTGGTAACAATAATATATTACGTTATTATAAACTTATAATTTATAAATTATTATTCATGTATGACGCAGTTGAATGGGAGAACGCACCAAAAAGGTTCAAAGGCGATCTTACCACTTTTCAAACGCATAGAGTATACTAGAACTATTTTTAAATTAAAAATATATTATTTGCATATTTGTTTAAATAACAAAGTATTTTATAAATTGCCATCAGCTATTAAGGAATATATGAGTATTGAGTATAGGTACCCATACTCATCACAATTATTACATTAGAATAATTTTATATTTGTTTTATATGTTACAAATGTCATCATATTTGTAAACATAAGTCGTTTTTTCACATTGGGTGGTTGAATATCAAAACTAAAAAACCAAATTAAGTGCCAACTACCAAACCTTTTAGTAAACTTGATGAAAGTTCGGAATACATCTGGTCTGCAGATTAAAAATAAGATGTGGTAATTAGCTATACAATGAGTCGATTAAGTATGTGGTTTTTGTGTATCGACGTTTTTGGAGAAGAAATCATAAGTATGCCGTTTTTTGGATGCAATGACATTTGAGTCGTGGTTAAGGCGTGGTACTTTTTATAAAAAATTAACTAAGTTATTACTAAAAAAGGTTAAAGGTATAATCTATGAAAGTTAATTACCTAATCTGATAAAAATATTATATCAATGTCGAGTGTTCCCCCATTAACCATTGGGGTTTTCTAATTGTATCCATTCGTTGGGATTATACAGAAGCTGCAATGAGTGTAAAAAAAGGTACCTACAACTCATGTCAAGTAAACGTATAGGTGCTATAACATAACATTGTTGTACTCGGTTGTAATCAGAGGAGGTTAAATGATTTTGTCACTTGTGGGGGAGGGGGGGGTAGTTAATTTATTAACATGTACTATGCACTATTTTAAATATAATTTATGGCTTCTGTTTTACACATAATAATTTATTATATACATTTGAATAACTGTTGAGAAAACGGCAATGGGGGGGTACACCCCCCCACCGTGAATTGACCACCCCTGGATGTAATGTAATATAGTAAGTACAATAAACTGAAAATAAAAGACTGTGACATATTTCAATATTTGATATTTTAAGGTGGATATATTATTTATTATATTATTATACAGTTATCTCAGTTTCAAGTTTCAAGTTTCAAGTTTCAACATTAAAATACGCATAGATCTATGTGCTGTTTTGTTGTGATTCAGACATAATAATAGTTGCATCATATTATAATGTAGAAATACAAATAGGTAGATGTTGTAATTTTTTGAAAATTAATCGTTTTACAGGTTTTTGTTTCATATACAATTAACTATTTTAATTTCTAAGACCCGACAATTTAGTACACAACACAAACATCATTATACGTAGGTATCACCTAAAACTCCGCCTAAAACAATGCAGGTTAATTAGGTGTTATTTTTCTAATTTAAGTATGTGTATGTTGTGTGCATAACTAACTTAAGTCCGAAAATGTACAAATTATTCACGGATAACGAGTGTTTTATTCAAAATTTTATTTTAAAGAAATGTTAATTAAACCAAATTAATTATATCGCAATTTTATTTTTTATTCTATATTTGCAAACTTAAAAGATATGATTATAAATGCAATTTTACCGCAAATAAAATGTTGTCAAATTAAACAGTGAACTCTAATTTTTTTTGTTATTTTAATATTTCTGGCGATGTTCCCGACGAAGTGCATTTGTGCCGTGGAGATTTGACAAAGTATCTAACTAAAACACAGAAAACAAGAATAATAAAAAAACTGATTATGCAACATTATAACCTAACCTAACATTTTCTTAAACGAATGTTTTTTTTTTATTTCGTAACGTTTTGAACAAGACCAAAATAGTTTTTTTTTTTTTTTAACATAACGCCCTCGCATATTTGTGCTGTATTCATTCATATTCGCCTGCCGTCATCGGACAACACCATCATTCTCCTTCACGCTTATTATTTTAAAGAATGACTTTTTATATATATAGGTACTGACATCTGTATAATGATCACCCATAACCTTGAAGCAATTAATACAATATAAATATATAATCCAAAAAAATAATAACACTATTTTTGAGTTGTCTGTATAGGAGGAAGTTACCTAAATGGCGTCAAAATTTCGATTGTATTACAAATTATTTTGTAATTGGTATCCGGAAACTGTTCTGGCACAACTAGAGGCCTATAAAAATCGGGGTTATAAATTTACAATACTTCCGCTATTTTACGATTTGGTGAAAAACCGTTTCTTGGAGTAAAAATATACTTTAGTGCGGTGATCTCGCAGTGGTATAATATAGTACGTCCTGTGTACGTAGTGTTTCTCATACGTTAAAAATTATAAATATATCATTTTACATCAAAACGTAATATTGACAACCTTTATTGAGCACTTTATGCGATTGTCTCTAAAACAATGTCTCGTTACGATGTTACAATAATATTATTGTCAGTTTTTTAGTTTATAAGATCAATCGAATCGAACGCGGGCCAGTTGTCGTATTACATAGATGAGATGATAATAATTTGTTTCTTTTGAACTCCGTGCCGATCGGCAGCAAAATGAAAACGGACAACCAGTCTTTACGTCATCGATCCGGAACCGGCAAGATAATTTTTTGACGATTTTTACGCTCGAAATATGCTCGAAACCTTCCCTTAAATGCGTCGTTATCGCGAACACTCTGATCAAATTTATTTTACACTCGCAGAAAATAAATGTGCACGCGTTTCGTTAAACGGACCTTTATTCGCAGTATTTCTCTTGTAGGTACGCACTTTGTCCGTCTGTCGAAATCAGTTTTTCGCTCCGTTAGCCGCGAGGGTTCAAATATTCGCATTTCGTATTCTTCCCTGCAGAAAAAATTCACGCTTGTTAAGCTGCAATACCGTATATATTATATAGCCTGGCTTTCGATAATAATATATGTTTCGTCGTTTTCCATTATGTTTCCGATATTGGCAGACGTTTTTCTTATGTCATGCGAAACTGCAAACGTATAACGTAAGCTCCTGCGATTTCTGTGATATTATTCGTGCCTAATTTATGGATACGTCTAACATATTATTATCACGACAAAAAGCTAAACTAGAAAAATCAATAATATCTATGTTTATTATGAGGCAATAATACTTATACGTATTTCACACACCAATAGTTATTCAATGGCTTCAAGTACCTACCTATTCGTTAATAATTTTTATTTTATCTCTGCAATGCATTAATCCATAAGTGGAGACGTTCATCATGATAAATTTGTGTTTAAAAAAAAACTAACTTTGTGTTGTTGGATTTATTATTGAGGTGGATTTTACCTGCAATTATCGAACTCGAAGGTAAGCGCATTGGTGCATTAGCTAGGTATATGATGTTACTACGTTTTTTTTTTTTGTTTATGATATTTAATTTTTTTGAGTAAGTAATGAGTATTATTGTAAAAATATTGCAACACAATAATATGAACGATAGTGTTTTTGGTTAGATACCATAGGTACTTTTAAGTTCGATAATAAATCAATTAACTTTATTTTTAAATCTATCACCACACGATTGGTTCTATTGAACGTAAATTTACTCGATTATATACGTTTATACAAAATACAGGTGTGTCCTCTTAAAATATATATGTATAAGTCATACAATATTCAAATTGTTATTCGAATATTTTTATCTTTAAAATGTATTTAATACAAAATATATTAATTAGTAATAGTTTTTTGTAAAGAAACCCAAATGTTGTATAAAATATAATTTGCTTTTCATAATTTTGTTGGTCATCTTAGTCGTTCAGTTGTCTACAAACAAGTTGTCTTAAACGTTTGCTATATTATGTATAATTAATTATACCTATCGTTTTTTATATTGAGTTTTTTAAGTCGTCCGTGAAGCGTTGACCATTGCATAAAAATAAAATAAGCTAAACACAAAAACGATTCGATCGTTGAGTAGGTATGCTTATAGCCTAAAGGTAGGTAATGGTATAATAATTGTTTTTTTATATATTTATATCATATTACAATCTTTTAGTATTTCAGTGTGGCATAAAACCAATTCGAAATCGTTCTGATTTACCGACTTGCTGTACTTTTGGTTCTACGAATTCCCACTAATTTATTATGCTGTGAATTGTAATCAATTTTATTTAAACGGTTAGGTTTAAGTAATACTTCATAAATAAAATACACATACGTAAATGCTAAATCGTTGTTGTTGGCTGTGCTCTGTGTAATCCACATAGGGCGTTTCCGGATTTTCCGCACTTCCTTATTGATAATAATCTCGTGTTATATAGCGAGTAGAACTGAAAACCTATTTTGCGTTTTGTGTATACGGTATATTTATGGGTAGGTACTTACAGTTTCTTTAATAATTACCTTATTGATAAGTAATTTAACTGTTGTTTTAATGAGCAGAGGATTTCACTAAGAGACTTTTCGTAATTCAAAAGGTTGCGTGCGTTTTCCATCAAATCATTATACGCGTATTACCTTCATGCAAATGTTTTCGCTGATTTATTTTTTAAACCTACCCAAAAACATTATTTTAGATGGATAATGAAACACATTTTTTTGAAATAAGTTTTCAATTTATAATGCTATATTATATTTACAGCTTTTTATTATTATTTAAAAGACCTGTGGTCTATTTACAGTTGAAATACACCATTTATATTAAGTTGATATTATTATACAATATACAATAATAAGTCATTATAGTAATAATATTTGGCATTAGATTAATTTACATATACTATTGTTTATACAATTGTTGAAAAAAAGTCTAAGTAAGAAATATCCTTTTAAATGTCTGTAGCTATGGAACCATATTTGTTTGATGGTGTATACTTGGAATTTACAACCATTAATTAACCAACTAAATAATCATTATGAATGTGATTTTATTATTATAGGTAGATACAACCATTATATTTGATGATCAATCAGTTCTCAATTATATTAGGTACTTATGGTTTTAGGTATTTTATCTGTCCAAGTAAAAGATGAAAAATTATTTTTATCATTTAATAAAAAATAAACAGTTCAAAAATTTACTACCATATAATATAATTATATTAAAATATAACATTTTGATTAAAACAAGACGTGTTCTAATTTTATGATGAATTAATTACTGTTATGTATTATTTAACAAATAAGTATATAGAATGAAAATGTACCTATGGCAAGAATACGCCATAAAATTTAGGCATGCAGGCGAATGAACCACGACACCCTTCAAAACAGTGTTTTTAAGGACGCCCATTCTCGTGGTGTGTTTATAATGTTGCAAAATTTAGTTTTAAAATTAAAATACAAGATGGTTATCGTGAGTACCGTTAAAAGTCCCTTACTAGTAAACTCCAAATCATTATCGATGTTTGTATACTGAAAACAAGGAAACGCCCTGTATATAAGTATAATATTAAAGTGTGCTTACCAGTCTACACTGTCGGTCACTGGACACTGGACGAACCTAAATAACAATAAACAACGTTCATTATAAATTTTCCGACCAGATGTGCTCGTGACCTACATAATAATATAATATGATGACAATATAATAATATAGTCATAATAACAATAAAATAATATCCTAATACACGCACGTAGTCTTTTTTCATAACATGACACACATAATATAATATGTTATATTATAGCCATCGCTGCAGTGTGTACCTATACATTATACGGTTTCGGGTTCGCAAATAATTTAGAGTGTACCTACGGTCAATATTTTTTGTGGTTAATATTACGACAGCAATAATATTATAATATGGTAAGTCGTCATATTCTGACTTGTCGATCTATATTATAATATACGATGACGTGACGACATTTTATACTACAGCTCGGGGTAGTGCGTTATTTATTGGAGCAATCATATCGTTATTAATGCGACTGGTGTGACATTATTGTGTAGTCGGTTCGTTATAAAATCGTAAAACGGGAAGTGGATTGGATTTTCACCTTACATATAGACAGCCACACTATTATTTAGGTACATGATCATAATGTTATATAATACACAACTAACCATGCAGTTAATATTATTTAGTGATAAATAGTTATGGTAAAGTGATATGCACTCAGCCCAGGGTTTTTTTTTGGGGGGGAGGAGTGTTTTAATTGAATACATATTTAAATATAATATAATTTAGGGGGCTTTGCACACTCTATTGCAATAGTTGTCAATATTCATTTTAATATATGAAATAGAACCATATTATGACAACATATTTTGTAGAAGTAACACAAGTATATTTTTAACAAGCAAAACACCCTCCTGGCCATGGCACTGTATTTACAATACCTAAATTATTAATTATTAACAGTGAAGTAATGCCCGGTTTTGGCATAATAGATAAGGTGGCCAAAGTTTTTGGCTTGAACTACCCACATATTATGTATGTTTATATTTTATAATTTTCCTGTTGTTTAAATTTGCGTTTAAAATAATTTTGGTTTTAATGGTTTAACTGCTTAAATGTCAAATTACCAAACTTAATTTTCGTACCAAGAAAAATTACAGTTATAAAATTATAAATATTATATGGGTTTCGTCTAAAACGTCTGCAAATGCTTATACTGCAATATTAAAATATGTTTGTTTTGGTCGTTATTTAAACTTTTTTTTTTTTGTGAATATTTGTTGATTGTACTTCATCACGCGAGATTAACAACACTAACAATCACCGCAAACAGAACAACGGTAATTCTCCGATGTACAACAGCTAGTTACCATGATATTATTTGATTTTATACTATATACCTAGCTATAGGTACATGATGATGGTTATGAATTATGATGATGATGGCAGCGATAATGATAATAATAACATAATATAATGGCCGCGGCCCGTTCCAATTGTTTAACATAATTTATTATTTTGTGGAGATTTAATTCACAGTTTTTAAATCGGTGTCGGAGAACTTACTGACCCTGACGTGACGGCGAGCGAGCACTCAAACGCCATACGAGACTCGTATTAAAACACCACAGAGTCGACGCGTTTCCAATACTTTTTCTCAAACTGTGACCGATTTTTGACCAAAGAGCCTAGAGGTAATATATACCAGGATAATGCATCAGGAGAAAATAATTATATCACAACGATTAATCTACGAATTATTAATAATCGTCTCCGTAGATTTTATACGTACGTGTATTACAGTATTGCCATAATGTATCTCCCGACAAGAGATTGATTGCTCCATTATTCACTGGTCCATCTCTCAAACTTGGTTTAACTCGGACTTTTTAAACTCAAAATCGTAGATACACCCAAATTGTTCAAGGCCTCTCTATGAAACTTCTGGTTATTGCATTATCCTTGGGTAACTCAAATTTTTTGGCCGGTAACTTCAACTTCGAGCTAACCCGCAAGTTCAACTATACAAGCAAACGGTGCACATTATTATATATTTGCATAATTTATACTATCACCTATATCGATCGCCATCGTATCTTCCTATATTCCTTCCGGTTCCTGCTCCAGACGAAACTATTAAAACCGTTGCTGTGTAATTTTGCGCCCACGAACTTGATGGTTTTTGAAATCATCCTTCGAGATGCTTCTGTTCCGTCAATATTCTGTTGTTGTTCTATGCATATAATGTCGAGTGTTTAGAAGTTTAGAACGCCTAGAACGCTAGACAAGAAAAAAAAAAGTATACTTTATTATATAGGTGTTATTCCAGGATTTGTTCGATTCCGCCGTTTTAATATCAATTTTGTCAGCTATCTATTCCGCTGGATATTTGAATGTAGGCATGTTGATTCCGCGCCGGCAACCAATTCCATAATGTACACCAGAGTATGACTGCAGAAGAAAAAACCATACAATTAGAAATAATAAACACAATAATTCAAATACTGTCAGGGTTATTATTTTTACAAAATTAACTAAAAATTTCGTATTTTAAATAGTGAATTGGTGGCTGCATTTTAATATAAGTTAATTCATACATTTTTTATTTAAATAATTTTCAGAAATTGTTGTTGTTATATAGATATTTTATTCCTTCATCATTTTTATTTATTATGATTTTATTTTTGTTGAGATTTGCTCTTATTATTATATAAGGATTAGTTTGTATTTTTGAATTCAATACATACTAAAACAAGAATACATATATTATAGGACGTACTATATTGAATTGAGAGTTAAGAGAACGCCACACCCACATGTGTTGTGTCCGTGTTACAAATGTACAACATAGAAAAAACTGTTTTGCACGGGAAATAACAGAGAAGGTTACAGTCATAACTATATGAAACGAAATTTTGACCTCATAAAACGAGAACTTTGGCAGTGCAATGTTGCTTTTATTTTTTTGATATCACATATTTGAAAAATGTTCTTATTGTTTCAAAATCCATTATTGTTTATGTTTTTCGAAATTGAATAACTTTTTTGTAGGACCTATATTGAAAAAATAAAAATGATATTATTGCATAGCCAAAGTTCTTCTTTTTATGTGGTGAAAATTTCGTTTCTTAGTTATGACAGTCGCCTTCTCGGTTCTTTCCCGCGCAAACAGTTTTTGTTATGTTTTACATTATTTTGTAATACGTAGACAACCAGGGCTTAGATTTTGAAAAAAAAAATTCTGTTTTATGTTATTTCTAATTAAAACATTACACAACACTTTTGTGTTTATAGTTATTTAGAATAAAACGTTATCCAAGTTTTCCGTTTATCGTTATTTAAAACAGTGTTAATACCTATTACATTTAAAAATAATAACTAATTCGGGTAGGTAATGGTCCGGATACGGAATATAATATAATCAATTCTTAGATTGTTTGCAGGAAATAAACTTTTCTACGAAATTAACAGATTAAACAGATTTAACAGAAATAAATAGATTTTAAAATATTGAGTTTTGCGTTATTTTTCGTTCAATGATATAATATAACATATTTTGTTAATCGTTATATGTTTAGCGATATTTAATTATTTTTTATTATTGCTTTCCGTTGTAATTATGATGTTTACAAATGTCAATCGTTTTTTGTCAAATATAACGTTATTATAACTTTGCAAGTCCTGGAGACAATACAAGCGGGGTGGCGTCCTCTTAAGTTTTGAATAAAACTATTCTCTACTGTAGTTCTAGTTTTTGTATTCCGATTTATGAGCTGTTGGAATCGACATAATAATATAAAAAGTTCGGCAGAGTCGATATATACGCTCGTTATCCATAGTACCTAATCGTCTAGAATAAAAGGTATAGACTGGATTACAATAATATATATATTTGTAGGATTAAGAATAAAATGAAAATATGTCGAAGCAAAATAAAACAATAATACTAAGCCCTCTGAAACAATAATTTATACGATTATTATAATACATATCCGCATAGGCCCGCCCCGTGTAGATTCATGCGAAACAATCAGTACCTATACATAGTAATATCATACATTACAACTCACCGGATCCCGTTCCTATATCATCATCTGTTCGGGACAATGAACCCGACTCGGTAAATCTCTTTCGAAATTACACGTTACCATTATATATCCCTGTACATGGTATAGGAATCACCGAAGGAGCAAATCATTTCGACTTGGGCGTGAAACCTAACCTGCAAAAACAGGCGTTTAAGACGTCTCCTTCTGCAGGTCCTTCTCTGGGACGTCGAAACGGAACGCGTCTCATGCTCACCTCGGATGGAGACTACTCCATAATTTGCTGTCACTGTTGTTACAAACTAAATCACGATTAATTGAAGTAAAATAAAATTATATATAACAATTATAGTAATATATTTGGTATTTGTTTTATTATTGTTATCCTATAACCCAATTTTCTCACTTTTAAATATTTTTTCATTGCAGTACCTAATCTCATCGTGTATGTGCACCAAATTTTTACCCTCGGAGATTTGTACCGATAATTATGTTCAATTATATTTTGTTCATTCATAAAATTCATGTGGGACGCGAAACGTCTATTTTGTTTTAATTGTTAACAATGTAATAAAATATATAGTTTTAATAGGGAACAAACATTGTTGTTGAAGGCTTATTAAAACATAATATAATTAGCCTTAAAGCCTCGTTTCCACACAGACAAACAAATTTAACTACGCTGAACGAAATAATTGCCATTGCAATGCTTTGTCTCTACTAAACGATATCGAACACGTTCTACTGGAATCAGATCAGAACAAAATTTTCTCAGTGACAATGTTCCAAACATTTGTTTCAATAATAACAAAATTTTTTTTTCAAAATAATTTACCGAGCAATAAAATGTTTGGAACGCGATTTATTTGCTTGAAAACGGGTCTATAGCGTCATCATAATATTAATATTAGGTATAATATTATATTGTAATCATGGTCGAGAATAATGATTTATAGCGATGATGGATTTAGGCGAATATGGATTTTAGTCCTATAAAAACGAAACGTATTTTACTTTTTTGTGTGGGAATACCGTGGGTGCACTTAAATGTTGAAAGGTAACGATATTTTTTCCATCGCAGTGCTGCATATACTTACTTATAAGTTATACTCGATAAAATCGACTTAAATGCCCTACAGAGAATGTGGTGCTATATTGTCCAATGTGACAATAATACAGTTAAACCTCTGAATAGCGGATACCCTCGTTCGCCGAATTTTCGTGCACTATTCGGAGGTGTCTGTTATTCAGCGGGGGTACATTTCTTAACTCCTTAAAAGATAATGGAAACATTTGTGTTATGGTAAATTAAATTACATTTAATGTTGTTTTAAAAATGTAAAATAAAATATAAATTTAATTATGTATGTACTAATTATGCAGATTTGTTCGTTAGTATCAAAATTTCATAATTGTTCATCGTCTTGACTGTCTCGGTCTACAAAAAAACGTCTGATACTGGGAAGTGTCCGTTAGAGGAGGTTCCACTGTATATGAAAAAAGTCATTGTGATGTGTGCTGTGGTAAAGCACCATCCAGCGTCGCTGGCTCCCGGATGGGTGACCACCCGGGTTCTTTGCGTAGAATCCTTGTCCCAAGTAAAACACGTTATCCGCACTCCATCCCCCCCCCCAAAAAAAACGAATGAAACTGTAAAAACAGTCGCAGACACGAACGAAAGAAAAAAAATTGGTCTACATAATTATCAGGGTTTGAGACTTGAGGTATTATTGCTTATTTTTTAGGTTGAAAAAAAAATATATTCAGTGGTCATTATGACATGTTACCTACTACGATTATAAATATGAAATTTTAAAGTGCCTCTTTTTCTTTATTTTGGTTGGTTTTTTAATGCTTTGTAGTTGTTTTTATGCTTTTTTGTATATTTCTTAATTTGAGACAAGACGAGTGGTTCTATGGTAGCCAATTACAAAAAATAATTTGCTAAATATAAGAGGAAAAACGTTTCTAATTCCTAACTTGTTTTGAAGTATGAGTGAGGGTAAATACTTTTTAAATTATTTCTTTTTTTGTTTATCATAATATGTTGTATGTGAGTGCTTATTTAAATGAGCTGAAAGACCCGGAGAACCCCGGTGACAATAATATTTAACAACATGCGGCACTGCGTGAAATATAATATACACGGCTGCATACACGACATTGCTGCATTTCGTCGTGGTCGCGAATCGATAATGGACCGTGTTCAAAAACTGGCCAATACCTGGATACATAAGCTTATATTCTAGAATCACAATTAAGTATAATATTGTAGAAGTGTATACAGCGAAGTGAGTATAATAGGTAAAGATAATAATATTATTACAACCATGCACAGAGTTGTAGTAGGCCTACACACACGATGTACCTACACGATATTATTGTAATATTAGTTAGTACCTATACGACCGTAAGTTCTAGTCGCTCGACGGTAATTATTATTCATATTATAATGTTATTATTGTTATTATTACTGTTACTGTTACTGCGCCGCGGTTGTAACGCATAACGCGTATTGTTCCTGTACCGCAGTAGGTAAAATGGTTATGATATTATACCGACTCATATACCCATTATAATAATATTATGTACTATGGGTTTACAGTTATCGCCGTGTGCGACGTTTACAATATACGGAACATCCGGGTGCCGGACATTTCGAATTTTGACCTCGCGCCTAAAAGCGGGCGGCCCTCGACGCCGTCGTCGTCGTCGTAATATTGTATTGTAGCACAATAATGATAATATTGTTATGTATAAAAGGAACATAACATAATAATAATAATACATACATCGCATTATAGGTATTATAATTATATTATAATACAAGCGTTGCGCCGGCATCGTAACAGCGGTCCTAACCTGTGGTCGTGAGTCGGACAACACTACGAGCAGGCGACCGCGCTTTCTCCGAAAACCTATAGGTTTTAAACGGTATAACATTATTATTACTGCAGGTCGAACTTGAAAAATGGTCAGTAAACACGCGAGCGCGTGTCGGTCGTTATAATATTATAATTTTTTTTTAATAATGTACACTGCAGCTGCAGTTGTTGCGACGGTGCACGACTAGGTACGTGTTATAACAGAGCGAAGGCAGGTCGATAATATAGTGCGTAGACTAATATAATTTATTTTTACATCGACAAAATTGATATTATAAAGAAAAAAGTAAATCGATATAGAGTTACCCGATTGTCTGACTTATTTCCAATGAGATTTGCTCGAAACGTTGATGTTTGTGGCTTTTTTTTATCAGCGTTTAAGGGGATTCGATCCAGCGTATTTATTTCATGATTTAGACCTAAAAGCCTGACAAAAATACGCCTACTTAGAATTATCAGATTTCAATTCTGTAAAAAGATTCGAGTTCATTGACAATTTTCCTAGGTTATTGTGGGAATCAATTTTCGATATTTTTTTTAGAATTCACGTTAAATCATACTTCGATTTCTCAATTTTTTGAAAATTGTTTGTGTCTTTCTTTAAAAAGTTAAACAGTTATTCAAAAATCGACTCCCACAATAACCTAGAAAAAAGAACGATGAATTCAAATATGTTTACAGAACTAAAATCCGATCATTCTAAGTTATCGTATTTTTGTCAGGCTTTTAGGTCTCAATTGATTGAAATTAGTTTCTCGTTGGAACAAATATTTTATTATGTGACATGTGCATGCGGGTGCGAACCACTGATTCCTAACGTATCTACGCACACTAATGATCATTTACTTCTCACACAAACACACTGCGAAACGATTATAATACATCGAATTGCCTATACACGACCCCTTATTAAATCACCGGATCGAATCCCCTTAAGAATATTAATTCCATAGAAGTTGCATGTGTTTTAGCTTACGCCGGAATTTCGTAGGCGGATGTTCTACCTAAGGAATGCCTACCATAATATCATAGAAACATAATATTTTGTAAATTATCTATTTGACTTGGTTTTGATAAATGTAAGGCACGTCCAGACGAATTTGATTTTGAAAACGGGTTTATAAAACCAACGACGAGAATAACATTAAAGTAACTCATCAAGTTCAAAGTCAATAAAACGAAACACCAGTAACTCATTTTGTAAATTTCAACTTAGTTTTAATTTTTAACTCATTAATATGCTCAACCTTTATTAAGTAGCTTTAGCTAAGCCTCAGTATATAATCTAACCAATATAGAAATAACATCCGACGCAGGAGGAAAGGGACATCATAATAAGTCCCCCCACCAATGATGAAAATGTAATCGACCTGGTCGAAATTGTAAACTCATAAACAGTAAACACCAGAGGCAGATTTTCAACATTTTCTGGACGAGGGGGAGGGGGGTCCTGAAAAATAAAATGTATTTCAAGGTATTTTTTTAGCTTAATTAAAACAATTATTACTTGTATTTATTTAATATTAATAAATCAGTGTCTGGGGTAGTGGAAGTACCTCCTAACCACTCCTCCCCTGTAAATCAGTTACTTATGAGTTTTGAATGTATACGAGTGTGCTAAAAAATGTTTTTTGTGTTTTTAAGGGGCTGATATAAAGGGGGTAAAGGGATGTCATATAAGCTTTACATAAAATATAGTATAGACACTATAGGTCCTAGAGTCTCAAAACTCTAATTACTTCTCTGAGTAGTACGTACAGGAAGTACCTATACGCGTATAATATTATAACTTTAATGCATGCGTTATACTTGCGTATTGAATAAAAAAATATTAGAACGGAAGTGATAGAATTTTAAGTTATGAAAATGTCAAGATCATAAAAATAAAACCGGAGAAGTCGCTCTGTTGTATACCTATTATGCGTCGAGTGTACCTCATAATATTCAATACATATTATTATTAACTGTAATGGATGTGTTAAATAATTTGAGTTCATTATTCAATGATAAATCATTGCATATGAAACACGATTATGGGCGGAGACGGTTTGTCAACATTATACCCTTTCAAGAATATTTTATTATAATATATTTAATATTATTTATATTTCTAAAAGTGTATGATCAATTTATTTAGTAGTAATTTCGCACTAATACGGTAGGTCGAACACATTTTTTCTAAAATCAAATAACATATATACTATATAGTAATTAAGTATAATAATATTATTTCATATAATACCACTAGATACCTCACTGTTAATAATTTATAAGTATACGCATAGTCCTTGGATGTTACGTCCGACATCTAGTCCTTTGCACATTATTCCTTTTCATTAATAATCAATAATCGTTACAGGGTTTAAAATATCACCTGTTGGCTGTTGCTTTTGTAATAGTTGAGCAAAAAAATAATGAAATATCTCCGATTATATCTCCACAGGTATTAATCAAGCTGTTAAAGTTTGTAGCTACTTGATTGTATATTAAAAATTCACGAAACAACAAACGGTGCACACTGAACTTCCTAAAACTATTCTTGTTTAATTTTTCACAAAGTTCACAAAGTGATAAAAATCCAGTGATTTACCATTGGCGGTGGAAAGTTGATTTTTTTCAAGAGTATATATACATATCGATGCTTAACTGCATTAAAACATTATATATGATAATTTTTACAGACGAACATTGCAGACGATCAATGATGATAATGACGCACATTCGATCGTCCTTGGACGAATATTGTTGTCAGACACCGAGATGACGATATTAATATTATGGTCATTATGTATTTATTTATTATTGTTGTTGTGATAACGAATATCTTAGTTTCACGTTGGCTAATTGGACGTTATTTTTAATTATATTTTAAAATCCAATATTTACCTGGATTTTGGTTTTAGATTCATGCCAAACAATAATTATTGTGGTCTCGTTTGTGTTTAATATTGCATTCGCACGAATATAGACTGATCAATATTATGGTGGGCTGGAGGGGGGGATTCAGTCCCCCCAGATCATTTGGTTTATTTGAGAATATTCTGAATGCGTTTCACAAAAATGATTTGAATCTGAAATTGACAAATATAATATTGTTTTATAATGATTAATACTTATACATCAATTTTAGTTTCTGAACAAAGCGATTAATGAGTATTGATTTTACAATTATTTTTTTTTCTTTTCAATGACCAGATGTCTTTATAAGATATACAATACTTGTTGGGTGTATACATGATAATCAGTAAATAATATTGTATAATTCTTACAGTAAATAATTCTTAGAAGTTTTCTAAATAAATGTGAAACACGAAATTTTTAAGCAAAACCAGTTATTGACAAAATCAATTTACTTATTTTGTTGTAGTTCAAAAAGAACTAACCTTAAGTACTTGAAATTTCTAACATTTTTTAATACTATAATTTACTAAATATGGTACAATTATCAAAATACTTTGAATTTTTTTGAGCTATTTATGATAATTTAAAATTTTTTTTCTATAAATGTAGATAAAAAGATTTTTTGGTCAAACACCTTGAAAATTTAATACAACTTACAAGGTTCCTCATTAGCTGTAATTATATCTATTCAAAAATATTAAATATAGATATGTGTGAAAGTGTGATTATTTATAAGCATTTGAAGTTAAAATTTACACGAAATTCGTCGAGTTTATGAAAATTTATTATTTCGTATCTAGTTAAAAATGTGCGTAATGATTGATTTTTATAGGTAATGATTGGGCATTTAATACAAGGTTCCTCGTAATATATAGTTGATTATGTAACGGATAAATCTAATAAAATATTGTAATTGTATAATTACAATATTTTTTTTATGGACATTTCAAGTTCAAATTCGGACGAAATTAGATGTATGTTCTGCTCTGCCAAGATCACAGGGGTATGTTAAAATGATGAATTACGATTTTAGCTATTTTGTTGTAATTTAAAAATATTATACACTTGAGTACTTGACATTTGACAACAAATATTTTAATTTTTTATTATTGTTATAGGTATAGTATTATTATTATATAACTATAATAAGATATACTGAGTAATATATTATATAGGCTGAGGTCTTCGCTCAGATTCGTTTTTCGTAGGCAACGATATAATATCATTGAATTTAAATTTTACACATACACACTATATTATAAACTTACTCAATGACGAGGTATACTTGCTTACTGTATAGCAGAGTAGTTTATAGAATTTGATTATTATTTACTCAAAATTAGCACGTCTATTTGATGATATGTATATACATTATTTTAAATACCTATTGAAATACATTAGTTAGAAACGTAATATTGAATATTATATTATAAGCCTAATATAAGTAATGTAAGTTACTGATAATAATATTTAAAATTTAATCTTATTATATTATTCAAAGTTCCCTAAAAAACTATTTATAAAGATTCAAACAATGGAATTTGTAATGCAATAACTTAAAACGCAGAACCGATTACAAACTGCCAAAATTAGAATTTAAATTATAAGAATTCAGCTCCCAAAGTTATAAACTTTCTACTAAATTCCTGAGAACTTTAAAGTTTAAAATTAATTGATGTATTCCTTATAAGTTATAAGAAGGTATTATTTTTAGAACCGTAACATGAATACGTCATGATTTTTAAGTAGAAATATACTGGTTAAAATTATATCCAAATTACTTGGAATGCTATAATGGAATACGGTTATTCAAATTTCAATACATTAAGCCCTCCCTAACTCCCAATTGTCAAGCAACCCCCAATGGTGTAACGTAGAATTGGAATTCCTCTCTAAGTGTCTCATTAAAATTGTAGCTTATAATATTGTTTTTTATTGGATTGTTACCAAAACTATAGTATCAATAATCCTTATCTTTCGTATAATAATTTCAAGGAGAACGAACAAATAATTTACGAAAACACGAAAATATTTAGACAACACCGAATTTCTTAAAAATATACATTTATTGGTAGATTTACAGACAGTTGAAGTTCTGCACTCTGCAGAGATATTTAAACGAAAAATAAATTTATAAATTAATGGTTCAGGGGCAGATCCAGAGTTAGGAAACTGTGGGTCAGGACATGTCAAGGGGCCACTTATTAAAACCTGATTAGAAATCTATACTTATGTACTAGGTATATAAAATAAAATAAAAAAACATTTATACTGTATGTGTATTTATTTGAGGGTCCAAGTGTCCAACTACCAAAGATCTGAAAAGAGGCAAATTTGATCGGCAAATATTAACTGTGGGTCAGCTGACATACTGACCCCCCACCCTACATCTGCCACTGTTAAATAGTTATTATGTTGTAATTATTGAAAAAATATTAATCGCAAGGACTTGACACTTTTCGCATTTACCTAATAAGTATATTTAGTAGTATATTATAATTTATTATTTTCAGTGCTCACAATTATCATTTTTATTAATCACGATTAATTTTGAAACTAATATAATACATCGAAGGACTTTATTAAAAAAATATCTTTACAAACAGTATAGATGCTGACACATCTCTTCTCAGAATCATTTTTCATTAATGTAATGACTTATCGTTTGATTCAAATCCAACACACCATTACAGTTTGACCTACACAATGACAATATAGCGTATAATATATAGTGTATACTTCTCTCGAAACTTATTATGCAGCTGAGGGAGTTCTTTGGTTCTTAATATTTTGAGATTGTAATTTAAACTTCAAACGTTATTTTGTTATTGTTTACTATATTAAATAATGTTCATATTATACTCCACCATACTCCGTGTAAATAAAACGCTTAGTATAAAAAAAAACTGCTATAGAACTGTAGAAGTTGTGATATCATATTTTTATAGGTACCTATAGCTAAGTCTTTAAAATATTGACATAATTTATGTTAAAATAATTTGCTAAAAAATTGTTGGTAAGATTAAACTAAGTTCAATTTTTAACTTTCTTAAAAACTGTTTATAATTATATAGATACTATGCACCGAGAAAATCGATAAACGTCAGTCCTTCTAAAATGGAAATCGGAAAAGTCACAATGCGGTGCAGACACAGTGTCGTCGGATTCCTCACCATGAGTGCCCATACAACATAGAATACAGGTCGGTACGTCGAAGATCGAATACCTTGTATGTTGTAATGAATAGTTCGTGTGGCATAAGACGTGGTTTTTTTCAATTTTGTACTGTACGATAAAATATTACGAAATTAATGTCGCAGAATTCGATACCTACAGGAAGGATTTTCTCTAACCGCGGTTGGTTTAATAATATTCCCTTATAGGTACCGTTTGTGTATTATAGTGGTATTCGCAATTCATAGTCTGACCCGGTAAGACGGACGCTCGTTGTGGGTTACTTAGACTACTCTTATAATTTATTAAACATTATTATATTTATACTAATGCAGTAATACAACATATATTCACCGAGAAAATCGACGAGGTTCCATCGTTCGAAAATTAAAATCGGAAAAGTCACTATGCGGTGTAGGCACCGTGGCACCGTCGGACTCCCCTTCATTAGCGTAACAAAAGTACGGAATACTGTAATTATTTTTCTTCTTTTTCCGCATGATTGAAATATAATATAAGGTTATTGCATTTATACCCCTTCTCAATCAAATATTTGATGATAAAAACTAAAAGCATAAAGGGAGTCAATGCATGAGTGGGAATTTTGAATTTGTTAGCTTTTGTCAGCGTGTTTTTGATGGCAAAGAAAAATTGATATTTGTGATATCCCTTTACTCAGCCATTTTGTTTCTGATGATAACAATCAGAGTCAATATGCAATAACCTGTATATATTTTCAACCATGTTTTTCCGTTGCAATTTTATTTTTTACTTATTTTATTATTTTAGATTCTGAGTGGAACGATGAATGTATTGATTTTACAATGGTGAGTGTGTGTTTTTTTTTATATTTTTATTTATATTTTATTTTTATTTATTTTTTGTGTCTGTCATCACGGTTTGGGGCAGTACAACTGCTTCGATTTCCTTCAACAGTATCTTGTTTGTTCATTGTTGGGAAAATGAATCTAGTTCGTGCATTCGGGAGGTAAAATTTTAAAATTCCCAATAGTTTTCACAAGCGCCGGCAAAAACAACATAACAATTAAGGAAAACGGGAGTTTTTATGCAAAATCGGTTTTCCAAAAAATCGATTTTGGTTTTTGGCGTAACTCTAAAACAAACGAACGTTTTGAAACGTTATGAAATTTTCACTGGTTGTTTATATTTGCATTTTATATACACGATAACATTTTCAAAATATTATGATTTGTTTTGAACTGTTTAGGAACATTTTCATTTTCCTTTTTTTTTAGTTTTTTTTCTATAAAAAAAAATATAATTTTATTTGTTGGTTAAAAAGGTCTGAAAATTTAATAGAAGGCTCCTAGTATATTGTTTCAAAGGCCGATGAAAAATATTACAAATCCTTAGTCACAGTTTTTTTTATAAGCATTTATAGTTCAAAAATTGACAAAATATGGAAAAATCACGAAAATTAGCAAATTATTTTGAGTTAAGAATTCGTTAAAATTTTTCTTTTTAAATCTAAGAATTTAAAATGTAATACAAGATTCCTTATAAGATTATCTACCATTATCAAAAAAAAATCTCTATCGGAAAGTCAAATTACATTTTTATGAGCATTTGAAATTCCAATTTTTACAACATTGAATATTCACTCGATTTCTCGTTTAGCGATTTCCTTATTTTGTTGTAATTCAAAAACGAATGACTGTAGATACTTGAAAATTTCACTGAATATTTGTATTCACTTGTATTTCCTATACACCCTACAATTATGAAAATATTTTGACTCTCTTTGAGCTGTTTATGTTCAACTTTTATATCTAAGGATTGAAAATTTAAAACAAGATTCCACAAAATAGTTAATTCTGTTAAAAAAAAAATACAAAAAATACAGAATTACAGTTTATTTTTAAAGACATTTTATGTTCAAATTTGGACGAAATTAAATAATAAAAAACCTAGAATAACTATTTTCTTACTCTACTGTAGTAGAAAAATACTACTATAGATTTTTAGTACTTGAAACTACTAAAGTACACTATTATATATCTATGATAGTATCATTGTTTGTTGTTGATGTGTAACGCATTATAAGTACCTAATGGATATTATGATATGATTAATTTGGAATTTATTATAGGTACCTATTATAGCTCAATTTTTTTTAATACCATAGATAAGTATATAATATGTCTTATACCTAGACTGACATACCATCTCCGCTGAGAATCGTTTTTCTTATACAATGATATTATATCATTGAATTCAAATTTAATACTGTCCATTATACAGTGACCCACTTGTAACCTTATGTACAGCAGAGCACCTTTCTTCAATTGCCCTTTTCCATATATTATATTATATTCTTGAATTCAGATCGGTGAGTCGGAGAAATAACGCCCTACTGAAAAGCTCGGTGTGGCACAAGAAGTACCTATATAATAGTATTTATTTTTGTACTTAACGAGAAAATATTACGAACTTAATGTCGATGAACGCGATACAGGAACGCGATTTTCTCTCGCCGCGGTTCGTACCTATATTATAATAATATACCGTTTGTACTGTAATAAGTGGCACTCGCAACTCGTCCGACCCAGTAAACGGGTGGTGGATTAATCGTATAACTGCATCGCACTTGTTAATACGACTCTGCGGGTCCCCTCGCTCGTCCGATCAAACCGTAAAATCGAGTAGAGCTGCGTGCGCAGCTAGGTGGTACATCGCGTTCCGTGTCTAAGATTCTTTATAATAATTAACAATATACACACACCCAATGTTCACCTCACAAGTCGTGGAAAACCGACGCGTAATACCATATAAAAAAATATAATATATTATTATTATAAGCTGTGTTTATGTTGTACTTTGCTCGCATGCTCATTGCTCGTGTGGCGAAGTACCCATACCTATACCCACTGCTGCCATTATTATACAACTGTATATTATTCGCGTGTTAATAATATATTATTATTATCGAAATAATGCGATGCATAGTAAGTTGTGGGTACGTCTTGTGACTTGACTTACTGCGACAGCCATATAATAATATGTGTTGCGTTATTACGTACTGCCACACCGCGGCGGTCGCCTATTACGCGCCCGTCGAGGCCGCCGCCGCCGTGGTCAATGTCAATGGTGCGGCGCGTGTACGGCGGCGGCGGCGGCATTGCGTAATGACGACGACAAAACGCTCGGCACTCTCGACAGAGGGTGTTGTCCTCGACTCTCGATAATAATAATAATACAAAAGTACAATAATATTATGCATGTAAATGCAGGTGTGTGTGTGTGTGCATACATCAATATCTGCATATACATGTATACAGGGTGATTCACCAAGCATGCGCTTCCCCTAACCCCCCTCATTTAATAATACGGTCATTCGAAGGTTATGATTTTTGGAGTTTTTAAAATTCTGGAGATTTTTGTCAGTATTACTTATAAGGCGTGTCCTGAGCATATATTGTACAGACTTTTGTTTTTCAAATGAGAACCCCCCCTTTTATACAGCACATATTATATTTAGGAGATATTTTTTTTGAAAATGTTGCCTTACCTAAATCGAAAATTCAAACGGATAGTTTTTGAATTACCTACTATAGGCTTTGTGCATTAGCTACTAAGGATAATATATCTGGTTCACGATCATGGGTTTGGAAGATATTATGAAGGCTATGAGGTGATTCGAAGATTAATTCATCAACATATTTTATAATTTGTAAAATATAATAAAATATACTAGATCCACCAATATACATCTGTTTTATATTCTAGTAGAAATATTTTTAATGACTATTATTTTTGGTATAAACTTTTCAATAACTGAAAAACTTCTCGTTCAAATTTTAATTAAGGCAGGTTCATCAAAATATTCACTAAATTATTTTGTTAAAGTAAAAAAGGAGATTTTCATTTAAAAACAGACTTTTTCTGTCGGCATAGGACACTCTATAAGAAGGTAGTAAAAAAATATCGAGTATTTAAAAATATGATCATTAAGTATACCTATTTAAAAATTCCAAAATTCAGAATTTATTTGAATACATTGATAATCAAATGAAAACATGGGGTGTGCATGCTTGGGGAAACACCCTGTATATATTATGCGTTGTTATTATTGTAATGTCTTGTATATATTATTATAAAGCTGTTTTAGCGGACGACAATGTCACGTTCACCGCTGCAGCCGCCTGCAATGGTAACCAAACCGCGGGCGCGGTTACGTCACGATCCGAGTAAACCTGTCGCGAGTATACCAATATACACGATTTAGATATTACGATATTATATCCGATGGCAGTAAGGTTCAACTTTACGTTGCCACTACCGAAATAGGCATGTTTGGTATAATACCACTAACCCCAACCACGAAAACGAAAATTGCATACAACGGTAAAAAATTGTATCTACAGACTTGGATCGTTGGGCGAATCGACTCAGATATTTATATTTTCATCGATTCCCTGGCACATTTGTTTAATATATTAATATGTTGATTCAACCAACATAAAATATTAAATTATTAGTACAATAACTACATAAATTAATTACTAAATTAATGTTACTATTGTTACAAAACTAAATAAAATTGTTATTTTTCAAAATAGTGAATTGATGCCTGCATCATGTTAGTGAATCTATAAATAATTGTCAAAAATGTTTGTTATTTATATATATATTTTCATTTAATAGGATTTGTTTTATTCCAGTCCTCTTATTATTATTGAATATGAGTTTATTTTGTATTTTTAATTTCAATACCTGTGGAAACTGCAATACATTATAGGATACGCTTTAGTGAATATTGTTAGCTATGTTTTGAATATAACGATTGGCCACTATTCGTTGTTCGTACACCTATGATATTGAAGACGATTACAGTATTTTTGGTTTAATTTATTAAGATGTTCCATCAATTATTACTCAAATAATTTTTATCCCCTTATCATCATTTTTTAGAATATAGGTAATAATATTTGGCTAAGGATGTTGTAACATATTGCATATTTTTTTCGGTAAATAAAAAATATATAGTGAGATAGAAATCTGTTTCACTTACTAGAGATTAAAATATATATGCTGTTTTTATTTTGCATAATATATTTGCATATTTTGGAGATTTTGATGATAATTGCATATTTTAGTATTTTTAGGTCATGCTATTGAGATTATTTGTAAAATTTCATAATACGTTAATTTATTTAATGATTTTTTTTTTTTATTATTATTAGGTATAGTTCTTAGTATTATTTTTTGTCAAAGAAATTTTTCAATTTTTTCAATACTTATAATATTTTGTCTATAAACATAAATATTATGTAATATGGTATGGTAAAAAAAAATAAACCATAATAAAATACAATTTAAGACTGCTTAGAAGGTACCTATAATATATTATGTATATTTCCATCTTTTACGATTATCTTCATGTCACGACCATTAGACATTTTGCGATAGGTACACTTTTTAATGACATATTGCCATTTATAATTTAAGTACCTATTTAACATACACATGCTTGATTATAAAATTTAGAATTTTTGTATAAAATTAAATATTAATTGATTCACTAATCACCATATTTAAAAATTCAATTTTACAAGAGTGCTACCATTACCAAATGTCGTATGTAAATCTAATAGATGTAGTTGATCACGATAACACACTAGACAATTTAACATTATGATCGATAGGATTTGATTTATTTTTCTAACTATGTAGGTCGTGACTTGGTGCTCGAAGTTGCAGTTCGAGTTAACCAATTTTGACTGGAGTGGCGGATTTTTTTTGCATGTCCTTTTTTAATTGAAATTACACTAAATGCTTGAATTGCTTTAATTATGGTGGAATGAGTCCAAAATATTGAAAATAGCCCCCCCCCCGCCATTGATGTTTTATCAAAACCGCCAGTGTTTGACTGTATACGAATCCGGTGCAATCCGTATGATCTCCACTGGAATAAATGTATATATTATCGTGTTACAACTATTACAGTTAGAGTTTTCAACTATATTATTTACGTTACCATACCGAACTTGATGTTTGCACATTATCAGTAAAAATATTCAAAGTTACTGACTTATTATAATTATTTGAACGGCAAACGACACAATTGATGGAGATGGAAGTTAGTGGTTCGTTAATAGCGATCTCCGTATATAGTATTTAATACAACATTAAAACCCCGTAATGAAGTACAAAACATTGTAAGTAAAATAATAGAAACACACTGTGACAACGGCGCACAAGAGTAATATGGACAAAATCAAAACGTACTTGAAGAAAAACGATATTGCGCGTAGCTATAATATGGTGTCGAGACGAGAATAATATTACTGACCGTCTTAACCGGCCGGTGGTTGCGCGACGATTATTATATTATAATTTATAATAACTACGAGATAATACGACACTCGGTACATTATAATATATAACATAATTTGGTCGCGATGAAAGCAACAGGTGTGTAAAACAATATTAAGCCGACCAGCAACTAGAGAAATAATTAATATAATATACATTATACCTAGACCGTTTTAAATATTATTTATTTCTTGAAATCGTTTTCGTAGAATAATCTGATTGTTGCATAGATCCCTGCAATATTTTTGCCGTGATCGATGAATAAAAAATAGTATGTGTGGCTCGTGCGGGCAGGCAATTTCAGTCTTGGGCGAAATGCGGCCCTCGCTTGAGCCACGTGCCGCACACGTCGCCTGACTGAAATAGCTCACATTTCCCGCCATTGACACATAATATACTATACTAGCTGATCCCTTACACTTCGTTGCCCGTTAAATGTATCAACTCTATATGACTCAAGCTTTGTTCAATTTCTTATTTAATATTCGGTGTATGGTGTTCAAAATTTATCTTAACTTTTATTCCGTTCCCCCGAATAACAATTCTGATTCGCAGCAGTACATCAAGTGGGCAATCTACCCTAGATCGCGGGCCCCTTGGTGTTTGTACGTAAGTCTATGATTTAACTCTAAAGCTTGTACCTGATCTGCCCGAATAACAGATGGCAACCAACAATAAATAAATACTAATTTCTACTGTAGTCTGTAACCAATGGCAACATTGGCAACTATTAATAAATAAAAATAAAATTTCCAATTTCCATCGTGAACCTCAAGTCCCTGTTTGAGCACCTATTTAAAATGCGAATTTCGACAAATCCTTTCTTATTCCACCGTGAAAATATGAGAAGAACCTCTATTCCAAATTTCAAGTTCGTACGTTGCGTAGTTTTTGAGTTACAGCGATCAATGACTAAGTGGTATTTGGATTTTATATGTAAAGATTTCAATACCAATATACGTCATATTTCTCCATTCGACTCTCAGAATCCAAAACACTTGGTTATTATTATTATTATATATTATCATCATCAAGAAGACGACGACGACGACTGGTAGCCAATTCTTTATGACATATGACGCAATCGTTGGTCGTCACGGCGGTAGTCATTTCCTATGCGATACGAACCCGCCCGAACGGCGCCCCGCTGTGCAAATTCCGCGGGCACCGATTCAAATATTTCCATATCGAAATCCATCGCATCGTAAATGTAATAAAACGCTTTGAGGTCAGGTCAACGATACGTCATAATGAGCTTGGGTGTGTTAATCATACTGCACACGTCCGTGCAACTTGGAGCAAAAATATTGTATCAATAGTGGAGAGAGGATGATTTTTCCATTCCTCCAACCCCCAACGAGTTGTATATTATGACCAAGTTACTCGGCAATTCATTTAGTCCTGAGTATAGCTAGTCGTACCTAACTTTTCGAAATAAAGGTAAAACATATAAAATAAGGATAAGACATAAATTACACGAATAAATTATCATAATATATTATTATACAATATAATATGAACAGTATCGGGAAGAATTCTCAGGAGTCGGGGTTGTGAATTACTCGAATTTCGTTTTCATTTTGCTAGAGTCTTGTTCGTGAACGAGAATTTGATTACCTAACCAGAAGGAAAATTAATTTCAAAAAAATACAGACATCTTAAGCCATAAAAGTCACCCGCATCAATAATAATTTTTTTTCGCAACAGGTAATAATACCTAGTCCCACCTGTCCCAGACGTTCCAGCCACTAATCTTCTGAACAAAAGTTTTTTTCTCTACATTTTGAAATACATTTTTACTGTAACTTGCAAACTTATTATTATTAATATAATATTAGGTACCTTAACCTAATTTTTTTTTTAAATTGAGCAATGCGGATGGTTTAATGTATTGTTTTTGATCAATGTTCCGAAGTATATAGCTATTATGATAAGATGTACAATATTTTGTTGTTTAACCAGATACCACTATAGTGGATAATTTAAGTTTTTCCCAGACCTTTGAGACCTTTGCTGATGGCATTTGTTCATAGTAAGATTCGGTATATTTCTACAATATAATAGACCTTCTAAAATTCTAAATTCCTACGGAGTTTAAAATGTTTAGTTGCATATTGTGCATTTTGCAAACTGCCAACTGTGCACCGGTTCTAAACCTGCAGAGTAACACGTTCACACGATATACGTACCTACGACTGAGGGCGGTAACATTTACTGCTTATTGCACTTAATTGCGGTCCTTAATTTTTTTTTACTGAGTTGATATGCAGTGTTATTTCAGCGGCTGAAATTATTCGTAAGTATACATATTAATATGTATTCATTTTGGCATATTATATTATATGGAAAACCTAAAGACGTTCCACAGTACGGGAACTTGCTCGGGAAGTTGCCGTTTACTGGTGACCTGCTCACGGCTGTCCCATGCTATAAGTGCGGCACACCTATACACACACAAGCTTAGTGATGATAACAATAATATAATAATAATGATGGCCATATAATACACTATAGTAATAACACAATGTAGCTGAGGTCGTATATCTGCCATATAGCATCATCGCGTTTGTCTATATATACACCTATTTTCAAACCAACTGTCCGGCGGTTAACACTACGACACGACCATGATGGCGATGGCGTAGGATCTGTTCCGATGCGCACGCGCGAGGATTGCGCAAAACAAAAACGAACAGAGAGAAAAAACACCGAGCACGTATTTATTATTAATTATGATTTATCGCGAGACGTTTCCACATCGCTCGTTGTTCGACGCCATTGGCGGACATTTCCGAGGCGTCTTTTCCCCGCTGCAGACCGTTTTATAATAATAAATAATAATATTATTATGCGGATTTTAATCGCGGTATACGCGGTTCGTTTTAAACTGCGTACTTCATTATACTTGGGAGAAAATAAATGAAAACGCAGTCAGTCGTCATAGAACCTACAACAACAGCGGCGATCGAAAATCCCGCTCGTTAACGCTATATACCACCCGACCATCCTCGGTAACTACCAGCTCGGGGAAAAACCATCAAGCCACAGCGTCATAATTCCTCATTCGAGCACTTATAGTATAACACAGTGATAGTCGGGGTGCAATAGGTATTATACTTAACGGTATATTTCACAAAATAAGAATAGGTTACTTATGAAAGGGTATGTTGGCTAATGTTAGGTACAACTTTAGGGAAATAGAAAATAAATTTATCAGTTGCCATTTTAGAGATAAGCCCCCCTCCCACCCCATGCTCGATGGCCCTCCTCGAAATATTAGGGAAACTAAAAAAATGTTTTCTGTTTTTTTATGATCATATTGCGTAAGACGTAACCATAATTTATAATAAAACTGTAATATATTTGTATCTATGAAGGTTGTCGCAAAAACGTAAAATGTTACATCACGTACATACACATAATATATACACACTATCCACGGCCATGTCATCTGCAGCATAACAAACTTATGAGGGATCCTTGTTAAGCCTCTCCTAAACGCATCAAAGATTCAGCCCCTTCTCCAAATCAAAATCCTGGCTACGCGATTGCGATTAGAGCAGAAACTAAATATTTGAATTGGCATGACGAATATGACTCTTTTCGAGGGAAGTAAATAATCTAGCGACAAAATGTATACTTCGTGCAGACCTTATTATTTGAAAATGTATAAATAAAATATAAATAATCCATATATTATTATTTCAATTTACTGCACGGCCACTATAACAAATCGAAAAATGTAAATAACATAATATTATAATATTATCTTACACAATATTATCGTGAGACTTCAAAATAATAAACACTTGTTGATCCTAAAATTAATAATCTCAACTATCAGAAATCTACATCCTACTTAGGACAATCAAGACAGATCCTTGAAATAAAGGATACGTGTAAGCATACGTGTAAATCGTTTTTATAATTTCCTTGCAAATTCGACAAAACGTAATCTTGGAGACTAATAATATGTACACATTTACACCGATTATTAATATTATTACAGTTCAACAATATTTAGACAATATTATATATTATATCCAACAGTTATCGATATATTTTCATCGATTTTGGACCAAGCAAAACTATTAAGGAATTGTTAGATTTTCTCTCGTGCAATAAATCGTTACAAAGTCTGCCTCTTGTATGGTCAAGACCGAATACCTAAAGACTTAACGCAAGGTTAACCATATGTGGATTTCATTTTATTGATAATAATTCAAAAACGTTAGTCGTTAGTCAACAGTTTTTTTTGTGTGGGTTTAAAATTTGAAATATTGCAAATTTTTTTCTATTTTATGATTGTAACTTTTTAGATTTTTTTTATAATTATTTATACACATAGGTATTAAGACTTTGAATATTCAAGGTTACTCGGATACAGATTACAATTCTTATGTATACAATGTTATATTATAATTTGCGAAATCTTTCATTTCTTTATTACAGGCACTATGTTTTAACAGTATTATTCTAATAACATAAATTATTATTTATTATTAAAATTTATGAGTAAGAAAAATAAGTAGTAATAAAAATAATAAGACTTATTTATAATATATTATGAACATAAAATAGCTTCACAGAAAAATATTAACCTTTCTAAAGTACTAACTTTGAAATAATGTTCCTATTGGCAAATATAGAGTCACACAATACTTTTTAAGCTCACCTTCTTCTACATACAAGAAAGAACTATTGCAAACACAAAAAGTAAAAACAAAATATATAGCCATCAGTCGGCAGTCACGTCATGTAAAAACAATAGGCACGTTTGGGATCTAAAATCAGTAAACTCAGTCGGATTATCGGGCTACAAGATATTATGGCTGATAAGTTTTACTTTTAATTTATTCACAACAAGCACTGAAGAGATTCTTTTGGAGCCAATAAGATCGTAAGATGTAACAATCAAACTATTTCCTAACTATATATCTATTTCATATCTGCCTGTATGTGTGCTGCAGTACCACGATATTATAATAATTATAGTTGTTGAAAATATTGAACAAATATGATCTTTTTATTGAAAGACGACAACAACAATTGCCACTCAAGTGGAAATGACCATTGTCCACAATAGATTGATGGAAAAGTGTTAATCGCTACCGGATTTCTCTCGCAATATCTTAAAAATCAGCAGTGAGGTGTTTTTAAGGTGCCTAGAGAGGATCGAGGTGTAATAATCAAACTTTTGGCCCAATAAAATAGGTTATAGGTAGGTACCTATTTTGTATCTGCCTGTGTGCTACAGTACTATAATATTGTAATAACTTAGTGGTCAAAAATTTTACAAAATTGTTATTTTGTTGAGAGGTAATCACAACAATTGCCCCTCATGCGGAAATGATAATTACCAATACTCAATCACCTGGTACCTATACTTATCGACTGCGGTCCACGTATAGCGTTCGATTTTTGGCTTGAAGGCGGTGCTGATGTTGGTGAGATGGGGGGGGGAATAGATAAATCGCCAAGTACGTTATGTAAATGGATTTTAATTTCCACCGCTATTTAACTATTCGTAATTTTATGTAATGATTTATACCTCTACTCTTAAAAATAATAATAATAATACGTCATAACAGGTACCAACCATACCACAGTTCAATAGTATTAGTAATAGAAACATAAGTAGTAGTAGTAGTAGTAGTAGTTGTAGTAGTAGTAGTATTAGTAGTAGTAGTAGTTGTAGTAGTAGTAGTAGTAGCATTGATTATAAATACTAGTCTTTAATAATATTATAATCAGGGCTCGGGACTTAAGCACTTAAAATCATTAAATAAGCGCTTAAATAAGCACTTAAAACACATTATAAGCACTCAAATAAGCATTTAAAAACTTAATTTAGCAAAAATTTATAAAAAAACAATAAATAAAAATAAAACTTATCTTTATATAAAAAAAATTAAACCATTTCAGTTATGGATTTCTGAAAAATAAAATGTAACAATACAATAGTTGAAAAACTATTTTTTAATAAATTTTTATTTAATTATTTTTAATTATTCTATCAAAACAACTTTGCAGTAAAAATCATAAAAGTATAAAAATGGTAAAAAAGCAATATATCAGAAAACTTGATAAGCTTTTTGAAAAACATTGAAAAAGCAAAAAAAAGCACTCTCAATTCTAATGTGGTTGCCATGACATCGCTATGCACTTGCTACATTACGTCATCTATAAATAAGCAAATGCTTAGTCCGGCTGATTATAATCAATGGTAGTAATAATAGAGTACTAGTTGCCCTCGGATTGGCGACTACACTATAAAAAAAAAAGTAATATTGCAGTAGTATTATAGTAGTTGTAGTTGTAGTAGTAGGTACCTATTCAGTTCCGGTAAAACTGGGAGAGGGGTTGAGTGGTATAGACTTCCCCATGAACTTCTCAAAAATATTTATAATTATTTATACATAATACATATTATATAATATATATTTATTAAACGATGACCACAAAATCAGCTATACCCCCTACCCTGACAAGGTAATTTGACCGTCACTGAACCAGCTATTACTAGCATAGTAGTACACATAATAATATTTTATAATATGATATAAAATATAAATAAACCAATAATTATTATTATTATACTATCGACTATGTCCGTAGTAAGTAATGTTTACCTAATCGTTACCGCTACCAGTTTCGTGAGCTCATACCAACCCGGCGTGCAGGTCGATATTAAATTTTCAGTGTTTCCCTTGAAACTTCAATACCAATATAATATAATACTAGTTTATCTCGAAATAAATTCAACCGATGTTTTCTCGCACGTATAAATAAACGCGACCTCGCCAGTTACGTTTTACGTAATGTATTACAATGTGGCCTGTACACAATTTATTCATCGCCATCGGGCTAAAATCGTTATTTTTTACCGTATTCCATAATAGTATAAATTATAACTCGTATGTAATACCCAATAGTTGATAGTAATAATTGATTGAAGAAAAAAAAAACCTAAATACTTTACCACCGCTAATTGGTTTTCCCAACCTAACGTCCTAAGACCAAAAAATGAAGTTTAATAATTATTTAAATTTGTGCCATAGAAATTCGTTTTTTAATGTAATAATATACAATACCTACATTATTATAAAATATAAATAAAATGCAAAATATACTGGTTTCACTAAAATTTAGAGGTAATTTAATTATTTTAAATAGGTATCAGCCGGTATCGGTTGCAAATCTTTGCTGATATAACATAATAACATATGTATTATACTTAATATTTACGTAGTTAAATAAACTTATATAAATTAAATATGATTATATATTATGTATGCGTTTGTATAATACGATTCAGGTGGATAAAATTATTCCTTCGAAAAATATAATGTGTGTACCTATACAATATAAAATTTGATATTAAATAATTATTATATTAACACATTATTTTCTATACAAAAAATATGTTAATACGTATATTGTACCAGAATATATTATGATTTATTACTTACATATAACAATTTAATATTAATTTCGGTATTTTATAATTTATTAAAATTATACATTTTTGAGTAATTAAAATAATATGATGCAACCCTGCTATATAATATTATACTATAGTGGACGTTTTGTAGGACTTTGGTTTAACAATCTATATTACACAAAATATTATAGTTTGCACGACTACCTAGTACCTATATTGTATGTGTTTCGTTTATTTAAAATTAGATTTCGACTGATAAACTTTATTAATTATTATAAATTATAAAACAAAAATATCGGTATGTTACTAATAATTACGATTTGTAAATAATATAATACTTGTTTATATTATGTATGTATATGGTATATACTATATTAACATAAAAAACTTAAATTAATACTTTTTTTTTAAAAAACGCATAATATTAAATTTTTTACTATAATATATGAAGGTTAATTTTTTTATTTGTTGTAGGAAGTCTGACTTAATAATTTATAAAATTTGAATCCGGAAGAATAACACAGACGTAATTTTTTGAGTATCAATTTCAATAACTTTTTCACTGAAATTACTAAAAATAAACGTCCCCTGAGTGCGTGTATGAGCGTGGCTGTATATGACGTAAATTGGAGATTTTCGAACTCATTCTCATTAATTCAGGTTTTTGCGAATAATAATAACTGTTCTGAATATTCTAGTTGGTACGTAAAAATGAGATAAACAAAATACAATCCAACGCAAGAAAAGGCAACCCCAAGCTGCTTAAAAGTACATATTTAATCGAAACATGGGCCCCGAGAAAAGAATATTAAAAATAAAGTTAATATTTAAGAGTAAGTATATTTTGATTTCGGAGTACACAATTATATTGTATTCGATAAAATAAATCAAAATTACAATACTAATATAGTGACGTACATAATCATATTATACAGTCTATACGTAAGTACACGCCATTACTCACACGATTCAAAAATCTTCAACTATACGATTATTTTCGTGAAATATAATATGTAAAAGCAAAACGAATTATCTGTTTTGGAAACCAGCCAAGGTAACGGCGACTAAAGCGTTCAACAAAATATGATTAATTTTTGGTTTTTAACTTTTCATTTTTAAGCAACAAATGCCCAAGTTATTGTCTATAGATTCTTGTACCGATCGAATAAACGGGCGCATGTAAACTCCACCGATTGCGACCTTTTTAGACCTTTTTTCATGTAAACTCCACCGGTAAATTTTTTTTACCTGAAAAAAAAATGTAAACTCCACCGGTACGTTTTTTTTACCTGAAAAAAAAATGTAAACTCCACTGGTATGTTTTTTTTTTTTAAATTGTAATCCAAATCCAATCTGATTAACTAAGGTTACATAATTTATGTGGGTGCAGTTTTATTATAATATATTTATTGTATTTAAATACAATGATTTAAAAAAAAATCATATAAAAATCAAATAGCAATAATAGAAAATTGAAAAATATATAATTATTAATTAACAATAATTTAAAAAAAAAATCATATAAAAATCAAATAGAAAAAAATAGAAAAATCTATAATTATTAACATTACGTTATAGGTAATACGTTCCTACATAATTTATGTATTGATTTATTATTTAAATATATTATATTTAGATACTTATATCTTTTTTTACACAATATTAAAATAAATTATATAATAATAATTAATAGTGATCACTAGTACGTAGTTAAAATAATGTTAATTAAAATAAATGAATAAAAAAATAATAACTTAAAGAAAATTTAGGTTTTAAAAAAATTTGTTTCGTTTTAAAATTTGGGTTGATAATGTTTAGATGCAGCTTTAAAGTCGTTAAGATGAAGTTTAAGATAAGTCAGTCGAAAGTTGATGTGTATACACTATACATATAGTTTTGATCTGTGGATTTTACCATCGGTGGAGTTTACGTGTTTTCAGGTCAAAAATACGTATCGGTGGAGTTTACATTTTTTTTTCAGGTAAAAAAAATGTATCGGTGGAATTTACATGTTATAAATCCAACCCTAAAATCGACTACCTGTAAATCGGTGGAGTTTACAATCGCCCGAATAAACCTATTACTTGTCAGGACGTGTTGTTCTATAGTAATTAATTAGCTAATATATATATGATATTTGAGAATGAAAGTTATTTTATCTAACCTTAAAAAAGTGACCTTTTATCTCGAACGGTTGTGTGTTTTTTTTTCCATTCATTTTCTTATCCCTTCTTCGGTTTAATTTATTAATATGATATGGTACTGTTGAACTGTAGGTATATACCTATTTATAGGTAGGTACCAGCTACCACAAGGCGTTTTGTTACGCTCCAGTTTGTCGACTTACTCATCGCTATCATTAGAAATTAATTATAACAATGTCGATTAGTGTAGGTAGGTTATAATGTTATAGGCTTTATATCGATATAATAAAAGACCGATCGTAAACGATTTTCATTAATGATGTCGACGCGTTCTGAAAATGTCACAAGACATGACTCATAACTAGAACAATATAAAACTAATAATGATATGGTAAATGTTATGTTTGTCGATATTACTACAGTACTAATGAATCACAAATTAGAAAAAAATATTCAAAAAGTCTGGTATGGCGTCAGTAGACATAAATTATTTTCTTATAAAACGGCAATTAGCGTTAGACGAGTTGTTAGGATTTTAATATAATAATACGTCTTAATTCGTTTTCAACGAACAATTTTAAAACTAAAATAAATTGTTTATAATTTTCGGCTACTGACATTGTATAAAAATTATTATTTATTAACTGGAAAAAATGTCAATATTTTACACAATTGCACCACGGAATTCGTGGTTATCGATAAGTGTAATAGAATAGACATTTTGGTAAGAACATTGATAAAGAAAAGATCCGGAGATTCCGGAGAGTGATAACCTAACCTGCATACAGCAGAGGGTTCCCAAGACAAAAGTGGGTAATGGTTCTTGTGTATGAGTGTGAATGTGTTACAATTATTGAATTATCTCAACAATGTCTGTAAAGGAACAAGACTAGTAGAAAGCTAGGAAAGATATTTATGGAACGTAGATGGAGTCACAAAAGGCCCAAAACGAGCTGCAAAAGCTGATAAAGATGAAAAAGAAGATATTATTTTTAGGTCAATAACGGTATATTATCTAATATCTTATACGGAATATTAACCAGAGTGTACGTTATGAGTGGTATAAGACATAAGTGTTAATTTGTTATTAAATCAAACGGCGTATTCATTTTTGTAAATAGTGTTAAAAATTTGGGGGGGGGGGCTAAAGCTCAGGTCTATACTTGAAACTCTTATGATGCTTTTAAATTATAGTAGTGAAATCATTAGTTTTTTGGGGGCTATAGAAACTCTAAGGGGGCTAAAGCCCCCTATCCCCCCTCCTATTTGCGCCTATGGACGTATACCTAGTCTATACTGCTATTATAGGTAGTACCGTTAAACAAAAACACACATAATTATTCTACGAGTGTTTTCTGAGGTCAAGGTGGGTATAAATATTATATTAGAGTATTTTTGGAAGGAAGGGTGAGGGGACTGAAGTCCAAGAATCCAGTCTACTTAATGAAGTAATTGAATGAAACACCTTAGACGTATTAATAATTGTTAAAGACATAATCAAATTTTACTCAAATTTACTCTCGATTTCAAATTCAACTCTTTGATCTAATCATAATATAAATGAACAATCAAACATACTGTATTTATTGTAATATATTTAGTATTTACTAATATATAATATTTAACTTATACCATAGTTATTCCCTGCAAAACAATTTATTATGATATATTATACATTATACGTTATAAACTTTAGTACATATTACATTTTCATATTTAAGTGAAACAAGGAGCAACACAATATAATATTATTACAAAACAAGTTTTTAGTATAGGGAAAAAAACTTAATCCAAACAACCCATTTAGTATATTTGTGTGACTCACTTAAATATTTCCGAATAAATATTATCATACAGTTATGAAGAGTTACAAACTGTGTAAGTGTCACAGTGCCGGTAAAATTATTTTTTTCTTGGGTGAGGATTGGGTATGGTGATTGCTGATTTTTATAAGATGCATTAGGTATTTGATCATTAAAAATAAAATTTATAATTTATACTATTATAAATATTGAAAAAAAGGTCATTGGGGTTTTATCCCTCCCCCATTTGATCATTATTGAAGTTGGAGCACGCGTGGGCGTTGTTAATTCTAGGACAAATGCTGCTAGGCACCGAGTTTATACGTAATGCCATGGCGACAAATTCACTAGCGATTTTTTTCATTTTTTTACTCGGGATAATGGTTTGCCGCCGCCGCCGCCACCGATGAGTGTTAATGACCTTACGGATCCGCTTTCTCCGCGTCCGACATAATAATATAATAGTATTAACACAATAATATAAAATTGCAATATTTAACAACTAACATAAATAAATATATGTTATAACGTTTTAATTTGTAGTAGTGGGGACGTCCATCGTTGTCCGATATTATATTATAGAAATCGTCGAATATAATAATAAAATATGTAGGTAGGTAGTTAGGTACACATATTATACGCACGCGTGCAAGTATGGATAAAGTTAGACTAGGGAGGGACGACCCCATTGGTTTTAGGGCCCCATCACTTTCTACTGAATAGTTTTTTACTGTATACCTACATCCAAAAAAAAATTTCAAAATTACAAATGTTCACTTTTCAAAAAATTACAATAAGATCAATTTATAATAATTTTATAATTCATAAAAATATGATAATATTCTATAGTCTTATAAAACGATATTCTGGATGAGTACCTACATCAAACAGTACTAAACTATAAAAATTCAATTCAATCGTAATTAAACATTTTGTTGTTAAAACTTGATGGCCTGGAGTTTGAGTGTTAAAGAGACCCACTGAGTGGTTGGTGATCTATGGGATCCATTGAGTGTCACAAACCTTATACTAGTACAAGTCGGTATATGGTAGGGTACTACTTTGAATCCGCTCACAGATTTTATGAGTTTCCGGTTTTTACACCTAAGCAGTGTAATATAAAACATTGCACCGCCTTCGCAATCGTTGTTAAGTCGTTACAAGTTTTCAGGCACGATGCCTGTGCATATAATATTATTATAGTATTATATTATTATATCGACACAGCTGCAGCTGCTCGGGCACCACTCACAGACGCGTTTTTGGCCTAGATTTTCCGACAATTCGGAACCCGGAAACGATCAGGCGCCACCTTCTGTCCGCGTAATATTTACAAAATAACATGGCTATGATGTTATAAATTATACCGTCCTCGAGCTATAATATACTGTGCACCTCACTCTTATCGATGGCCCGTTAATATCGTAATATTTGATAATGATATATGTTATGTTGACCTACCTTAGACGTGTGTGAGTGTGTATTCGTAGCTCCCGAAAATAATATGTGGATCTAAAGCGCGCCGCTTCCGGCGGATCTTCTTCCGGTTCGCACGTCTGTCGAAAAATTTTAATAAAAACGTTTCCCACAGTATAGAATTATTATTATAATATATTATGATCAGAGTTTGGCACTTGAAGCATGTGAATATTGATACAAAATGTAGCAAATCTTAATATGGCAGAGTTAAAATATTATACTTTCAGAATAAAGTGAGTAAACATTTTGTTTTTTTGTTAATTAGCAAAATGCGTCAACGTTCAATTACACAGGTTATTAGCCTATATTAAGTTAGTGCCGCTGATAAAAAAAAAACATTTATATAATATATAATATATATATATTAAACACATTGTGTTCTGGAAAATATAACAAAATGTTATAGGAGCAAATGTAACATTTGTTATTCAGATTTTTCTTGTAGAAAAAGTACAGATTTCTGCCGTGTTATGATCATTAAACAGGGCTTGATGTAATGAAAAGGGGGGGGGCTCTTTAGAATTTTAAGGGCTGTGGCGTATTTGGGGCAGTTGATCACTGTACGCTCAATATTGTTAGAGTTTCATTGCAAGTGTTAAATCTGGTCCTGGTTCTTTGCTGATTAGGCTTGAGTGGTCTATTTTTGATCGAGTGATGGTAACTTCATATCTTAGTAGCATTCATATTATTATTATAATATGACATTTATGTTGCATAATATGCTTGCATATATTTTGAGGATTAGCTCTTTCATATTTTAAGCATTTTTCTTCAAAAAGAATATTAGATTTTATTTTTATTTATATATTTATTTGGGTAGGTGTATAACTATATAAGAGTGTTCAGACATATATTCCTAGTCGTATACAACACATGCCTACACACACATATACGTATAGATATTCTGATTCACTCCTTAGTTGTAAAAACTAATTTGGATTTAGTAACCTCTTTTAACTAAATTTACCATAAAAAAAGTATTTTATAAATACAATTAAAATGATGGATTATCATGATAATATTGAATATAAAGGAGAGGATATAATATGCTGAAATATTACTATTATACCTTTTCGTAAAACTTAAAAAAAAATTAATTAATTTCTTTAATTATTGATCAAAAAATATCAATAATAGTTATCATTACATACACAGATATTGTATTTATCATTAATAGTATTTTTTTTATTTAATAATTATAACAATTATAATAATTATATTAATCTATACAGTACGCGCAATTATTTATTATTCGTTTGGTATTACGAAATTGAATGTAACTCATTTTTAATTATCTGTAATACCTATATAGGTATCATCGCATTGTTGTAACGATATTATATTTCATACGCTTGGGCTTCCTAGGTAGATCTTTCTCATGGTGGCCAAAGTATTTAATTGCAAAAAAAAACTAAATCATATTAAGTATAATACAAGAAATACCCGCTTGGCCTGCAGGTTCACAGCAGTATTCTGTCCATCTGACGAAAAGTGTGTCGCGTTACGTACCTATATACACGTCGAATCTCTGAAAAATCGTTTTTCGAATGAGTTGACATCGGTCGTGCAGCGCGAATCAAACATAACAGTACACGATGCGTACATTATGCCCGACGATTGCTCGATTGACGACTGCAAAACCTTAAGGCAGTTCGAGGGAATAAAAGTTCGTATTTTGTACCGCACCTTAGTCGTTATTGTGTATATAATGTTTTACGTCTCTTAGATAGTCGTACGACCTCATAACGTTTATAGGCATTAATATATTATTAGTCGGACGGAACAAATAATCGACCGGTGGAAAAAAATGGTTTTCCGTCGTGTGTTTAGCCCATAGGTACAATTAAATTTTTTACCACTTTACACTAGTGCTAAGATTTGAGTTCTATATGTAAAATAGTGAAATGTGTTAAGATAATATGCAATAAAATCTAATATTATGTACAGTTAATTTACTAATATTATCAAAAGTGTATCTTATAGCGTAAACGAATGATATAATAGTCGCTAAATCGTTTCGATTGAATATCTTTTAAATCCATAGCAATTTTTAATACATTTTTAAATTTTTTTCGTCAAAGACAAAACCATTGCAGATTTTATGAAATCGGAATTATGAGTGTGATATTATGACACGCGGTTTCTTGCCTATTAAACTATACTTTCATTTAAATAAATTATAAAACACCCATTTTCCTTTTTTTATGTTTAAAATAAAACTCAATAATAATATATGCAGTACCTATACTTGGAATATGCAAAAAAAATAGATCGTGTAGGAATACGAAGTGACTGACTAAATATGTAAAAGTTCGTTGCAAAAGACAACATACCATCGCATTTATATAGGTATCCTAGTCCCAGCTTATTACATATTATAATATTTCCTATGTTAAACAAATATTTCGTGAACGGTAGACTATATTGTGTAGATGTCATCCACATGAGATGTTGATCGTTTTATATTCATGATGACGCCAGACGCGTGTACTATATAATATTATCAATCGATGTAATAATACCGATGCCGAGCATCAGCTAGCCATTGGGGTGTTTTAAAAGTTGACCCCCCCCCTCCCCCACCATCGTATTAATGTAAAAATATTATATGTACCATATATGATTCAGATTTCTATACAAAATACTATATATAAGTCGCCATATCACGGTTCCAATTCATATTTGCTACATTTAATATGTACCTATATGATAACTGTACAATGGAAATAGTCTGTAAATGACCCCCCCACGATATTTTTAAGCACCTGATGGTACTCTCCACAAGCCCGGTTTGTAGATCGTCACTCTGGTACTCAAAGTCGATAGTAAAATGTTACTATACCTATGTATCATACAATAATCGGTTTATAACCTGCAGTACTGCGAGGTTAATACCTATACATATAGTAGTTTATCGGTATATGATATAGGTATATAGATTAGACGTGGCAACGTTTGAGTGTTGAATTAAAACAATCAATCGTATCGTTTGACATATTTTGCAGGAATAACGTACGACGAACCACAATTTTGAGGAGTTGAACGAACCCCGAAAATATGCCCGCAGAGGCTTTCTCTCTATATCCGGATAACGTGTCGAACATATTATAATGGCAAACAACAACAACAATAATAATAATAAAAATATAGGTATTTAGGCCTCCGCGCGTGCATCGTCATATATATATATAACACTGGGTGTCGTGGTACAAAACGATTTTCGGGAGGTCAACGGGACCCTATAGCTCTGGATATAACCCACATAGTGTATATATATATATATATAAGCGTATATATCTATGATATAATGTACGTATAATACGACTCGTGAGTGTATAATAACGCATATTATGCATATAATGGGTGAAAACGGAAGTAGCTCAACAACGTCGCGGCTATAATAAGTGATGAATAATAAATCGTACGGCTCCAGTGGAACGATCCCGCGGCGACGGCGGCACGAGGTCGGTCGGTCGCCCCTTCGGTACCTTTAATGTATAGTAATAATATTATTATATTATTATCGTCGTCGTCATTATAATACGTCATTACACGACGTCAATGGCAAACGCCGTGATCTCGCTGGCCCGTTCTCCACACATATTTTCCAAACAGTCAAAACTCGTGGCGACCATACGCTCGTCCGCCCACCACCTCCGATCGGGCGGCGACCTATTATAATATTATTATTATATCGTCGTTATCGCCGTCGTGGTGTACCCATATTATATTATTATTATTACCGGCGGTGGTCGCGGTGCGGCGTGTGTACGCGACGACATTATAATAATAATAATATAATACTCTCTTCGAATCACCGGCGGCGGAGGCGGCGGCGCGTTATAATATAATATAATATTTCTGGGGCAACAAACTCGAATGGGGACGGCGGCGAAGAAAGCGGCGCTCGAGTCAATGTCGTAAACGTATACCTACGACCGCGTATGTAGGTCTTCCGTGAAAGTTGTGGCACACATTTCCGCGACCGCTTCCGCCCCGCCCCTCACAGGCTCCCACCGCGTGAAAAGAAACACGGACGGCGTATTCCTCGTGTGGCGGCGTCGAAAATGTCCGCGTTATTCCGACGCCCGTAACACTTTAATACATAATATTATTATTGAGAATGTTAAATTATTATTGTAATATGTACGTATAATATTATGTTCCTAGGCATAACCTCGTACCTCCTATGTACGGCGATAAAGATCCGTGTGATAAGAATAATTTTATTCGGATCGCCAGCGACGTAGACATACATTTCGGTTTCTTACGGTAAAATGTCTGTCGTCTAGTCCGAATAATAATTTATTAATTAACATTTATCCAACCTATAGGCGAAATTTTTATCGCCTCGCACTATCGCTGAAGTGGTGTGAAAATGTTCGCGTTATTCTACGACCGTAACACTTTAATACATAATATTATTATTGAGAATCCTAAAACAGTATAACAGGCAATAATATTATAATAATATTGTACCTAGGTACCTATGTACGGCGATAAAGATCCGAATGATAAGAATAATTTCGATCTGCACAGGCATGGACATTATTATTGCACACCGGTTTCATACGGTAAAATAGTAGTCTAGTCCGATCGAAAAATATTAATAATATAATTTACGTATATCCAGCTGAGGAGAATTATTTGTCACCTCACTCGCGGTGGTGCTGCAGAGGTTCAAACGTCGGAGTCGTGCACGGTGTCACTCCTGCAGTCGTTATTAAAATTTTCAATTCTGTGGATGAATTATCACTGAAATTACCAATAACTGAAAAGTAGAATAACTCAAATGATGATCAAATGGGAAAAAATGTATGTATTTGAATATTAATATTTTTCTTTCCTTCCTCTTCTTATACGTATATAGGTCAGACAGTGCTTTACTCGCCTTAAGACAATTGTCTGACAAACAATCATATAATATTATATTTGCCTAGAATGAACGTAATCCAATGCATGTTCTTTCCCAATTTTTTTTTTTTTTGTGACAAAACTATGTTTTCAGTTTTTATGAAGTGAAAATAATATATTTATTCGACAATGCCAACGGGATGTGGACACAGCTAGTGGTGCACATTATTTAACTTAATGATTGATGACTTGCCCATGTCGCTGACAATATTGTTTTAATTCGCAATAATCCTGCCACACCGCCAAGTGAAATGTAACAGATGATGATGGTACGACCGGAAGTCGTAACGAAACGATTATAAATCTATACCAAGCAGTTGTCTCGACGTAACGAAACCTATACCTACCATTTTCAAGTAAAGTAATTTTCTAGGTTTTCGTCCGCTACGAAGTAAAATATCTCAGTATTATAGGTAGTAGGTTTTTCGTTGACGTAATCATAATATTTTGATATAGTAATCATTTGATTCTTATATATTATTCTCCTTCCACTTCAAGGTTCAAAAAACTGAAACTTGCAGTGAGTGCAACAGGTTGATAAATGTCGTTGTGATAACACAATAATATATTATATTGATTCACGCGTGAACACTCGCTGGATACGATCCGTAAATCTAAGTCTGCTCTCTGCTCTCTCTCTCTCTCTCTTTCTCTCTAACTCTATCTTTCTTTCTCTCGTCATCCGGCTCGGCGAACCTATATAATATCATATTTCTATTTATTTCTATAAATAATAATTGTTGTATCGTCGCGACGACCCAGTGCGACCGTCGGATAATACCCACAACGACGGTGATGTATATATATAATATACCTTTAGACGAATATAACCTAACCTATAAATATTCTACAAAAGTACCTATACTTATGCATTTCAACGCAACGAGTCACGACCTCGTTTGCAGATCTATCACGCGATCGATACCACCTATTATACATAGGGATTTATAGTATTTATACATAATATAACTATATACATTGTTACCTATACCATTACGAGATTAACCGTAACCGCGACCACTCGCGTATAACACGAGTAATACATAATATATCAGTGGCGTATTTGCTGTGGGGAGGGGTGTTGAGGTCGATGCAGCTCTTCTCCCGAGATTTCAGGAAAATTAAAACATCCTTTCGGTGTAACGTATTACGTAAGTCGTATAACGATGTATTTTAAAATCGTAATTGAAACGGAAGTATTGCCTAAAGTCTAAAACGTTATATCCACGGCATCAGCATACCAAACTAATGAGAGGAATCCTAAATAAGCCTCACTCGAAGCTTTACTATACTGACATAATAATATATACATAACTACTAATTAATTATAATATGTAAAATATTCGAAAGCAATTATAGTCAGTTGTTAGTAGGTACCTATATTATGTTATATTAACATAAAATTACATTTATTTTGAGATACAAAGTATGTTTTGGCATGAATTGCTGCGCTCATGCTTGAATTTGCTGTCGAAGACATTTTTCGGTTTTATGAATGTAATCTCTAACAGTGATAGATACGTAGCCGCAGTATAGTTGGAATCGTACGCTCGAGCCCATTCGTATTTTATACAGAAATTCCTTTTGAATTTGGCTTATCCGTTACCAATATCCATTTCATTATTATAAACGTATAACAGGTAATCGACATTAATTATTACTTTCTTAAGACGTATTTTTACGGCTTTCGAAATCAAATAACTGTGATAACTACACGAAATACGCCTGTTCAACACAAACGAATAACATATTAGAGTTATGTTAAAAAGGTGTAAGATCCTATTGACCGTGGTATAGATTTTAAACGATAACATTAACCGGTTGATAGCTGACCGATTTAAACGACTTGGCGGAAAAATAATAGTAGGTACGGGTTGTACATAGTTACCTCCCTGTCTATGATAAAAGTCGACTGAATCAAAAATTTGTAAAAGTGGAAATTATATAATATTATACTTATATAATATCATCTTAGAATGGCTACTATACCGTTTCATCGATCCGAACACGTCGTGTTTGGTATTATTTATCCATTTTTTATTATTTTTTTTTTTTGCTACAATCATTTAAAATTAGTTTACATTATTATTGGTAATGACTAACGAGTAATGACTAATGGATATTGAATTCGAACCAATACAATGAATGCTAAAATATGTCGTGGCGAGAGGCTATTATGTAGCGCCAATTATATAAATTAATCACCTGTGGAGCGTCAATATAAGTAAGCAGACCCAGCAAAATACACGACGGGCGTGGTTGTAAGCGAAAAAAAAAAATTTGATCAACAACTTAAACGACTGTGTTGATGACGTTAATAATAATAATATATGATAATACACTTAAATTTTGCCAGATATCAAGTTCCCAAAAAATACTTGTGTAGACATTTTTTGTAATACTGCAGTCGTTATCACAAGAAAATAATCAATATAATACCTTTGTTTTTTAGACTTAATCATCTGACGACAAAACAGTAGTCCTTTATAATAGTGACATGGATTAAAATTTTGAAATCGGATTTTAATTAATCTACAAGTCTACTGTGGTTTAATCGAAGACATTTTTAATATTTGTTTTGTCAACTGATAAACCAATAGTTAAAGAACCGTTATTTTGTATTATAACATTTAACCGTTTTTTTTAATAACAAATTATAGCAATGGATCAAAATCTTTTATTATAAAACTATACTTTACAATTAATAACATTTTAAAATTAAATAACTAGGTAGGTAAGTATATAACATTATAACTTATTATTTCGTTTTTAAATTAGTAATTATTAATGAAATTGTTATTATTAAAAATGTTTATATTATTCAATTATTATTTATATTACCTAGTTATTATTTTGAATACAATATATTGAATAATGGAAATTATTTCTAACGTATCTTATATATATTTCGATGGTTCCGAGGGCATAATCGATGTTTTTAGTGACATATTATTTGCATAAAATATGTTCTTGTTGTTAAGGTCATAAACCTCATCCTAACCTTATTTATATATATGCATAATATTTTCCACGCCTGCTGTTTCTCAAATATTTCGATCAACGCGAATATAATGAGCGGCGTACGTTTCTGCTGCTGCTGCAGTATAATAATAATGTATATGACGATACTAATAATATTATACGACCTCAGTGCCTCACGTACAATATCGGCGGAATCGTGCGTGCACGATGATTTGTTTTATTGTCGTTGCGAACACTGCACCTGTTTTTTATTTCGTTTTTGTTCCACATCGTTGTTTGAAATTTGAATAAAAACACGACCGAGTGATTTGCCTTTTTGGGTGCATCGTGACGTCACGTTTGTTCGTTTCTGCACTTCGACTTCGAATATGGCCGTCGTCGTGGGCCTATAATAATAATAATTTATATGTACAAGTAGTATGGAACGGGAAATACGGAATTGATTCTCTGGTAAAAATAAAGCGTATACCTAAGAATCGGTTCTCGATAAAAAAATTACTTATCAACATTCTTTGGTTCCCATGATACGTAAACGTAGATAATTATATTATTAAGATTTGATGACTCCGCGATAATTGTCCAACAAAAATGTGGGCAGAATACTAAATCATCTACTTCAGTACGGCATACAGGCATACTATTGCCGCGTAGGAACTTATCGATTTGATGGAAATCTTAATTTATTCATAATATTACATTTAATTATTTTTGTTAATTGAAAAACAGATACAATTCAAAGCGTACTCTACACAAAGGAGCGCACTTAAAGTCAAGAAAATATAGCTGAGAGAGAAAAGTTAATTGATGAATAGAACAAATGAAAATTTGAATTGATGGCAAATATTGAATATTTGAATGTACAATTTGTAAAGAAATGTATGTGCGCCTACCACTTTAATTGTTTTATTATTATAATTTATTTTAATTGAATTTATCAGGGGAGGGGGGGTAAACTCCCTCTGAGAACCATTTCGTAAATATACCTATATATAGCCTACTCGGGAACCAATTCTGTAATATTGGTAACCAACTCGTAGGGCATGGGTGCTCAGTGGAATGAACAAACATTCGAAAAACCGTAATTATTTTGGGGCTTTGAGCTACTACCAAATGAAAGATGAAGATCGTTTATGTCGGGTAAGTACTTGCAATATTACGTAGCTGTTTTGTACTAATTTTATGGTTTTACAAATGCATATTCCCATGAGAAAATACATACATAATCACACAACGGCTCGCCACGACTATTATGGACCGGTGCGATAGCGTATATAAATCTCGCAATAATATTATAATTGTTTCGTATTTGGACAACGGACCTTGATTCTCAATCTGGTTGGGTATAATAACATCGTAAACTGTTCGGTCACCAGAGACCATACACACAACGGTTTTTGAGGTATGTCGAATAAGCTATATTTTGATAAAAAATTAGCGCTTGCTACCACAGTAAACATTTTTTTATCTTACACATTACCACCATAGAAAAAAATTTCCATATTCCAGTGACCGTGGTGGATGGTTTTCGGAGGTCCTAAATAATTATGGTGGGTATTTTAACTGGTCGTCTCTGCAACACGGGAGAGACGGTTATAATATTCGGTAATGATATTTTTTTTGGGAGTTCTAAAATCATTGCAGCGACCAGTGCCTGTTTCCTATAATAATAGTTCTTTGTTTATTATTATAATATTGTAATTACTAAAATATTGCTGAAAAAAATAGCATAGGTACTGTAGGTGGGTACCTCTATTAAACGATTTTTCGCACCGTCACGGTTCCGCGTGCAAGAACATCGCAATAAGTGTGTGTACGTTATTATTTTTTACATATTATATTTTCGACTGTTTGCACTCTGCGTCGGCGTTTTTTTTTTTTATTATTATTATTATTATTCACGTACAATACCCTTGACCGTCACTATACAAAATACGTTATAAGCGGTATTGTGTTTTCGTGACCTCGTCCCCACCAACGCGTCCGTCCACACGCCAAACACTATAAGGCTATGACGATAATATATTATAATATTATTATTATTATTATATCGTACGGCGGTCGTGTCATACTCTTTTTCGTCGCTTCGTTTTACCACTATTATAATATTGTACAATAATATATTATTATTATGTCGTGTACGGTGATTAATATTATTTCCCGACGACCAGCGAAATTTACGCAATTTCTACGTACTACATTATAATGTCAGCCGTGACATTATGTACACGGAAGAAAACGACCAGTGACGCGTATAATACCGTATACGCGTGACGTTTCCCCCTCCCATCCGATTTTTTGTTTTCGATTTTCCGAGTTTTCCGATTGTCTACAATATAACGAAATCGTTTACATTGTATGCGTTTTGATTTTCGATCTTTTGCAATATTCAAATCAACTTGGCTGAACAAAACTACTTGTGTATTCGACCCCAGAGATTATAATATTTTAATGACATAATACTATCATCACAACTCATTATTTCTGAATGAGGTAATTTAATTCACCGCTTACACGCCATTTGGAAGTTGAATTTACAACTGTTATTATGTTGTCTAGTGTTTACTATTAAGACAACCCGTACCTAGGCGTACCTATATAGTAGGTACCTATATGCGACGCGTTGCTTCCATCAAAGTACGACTTTTCCGTGATGAAGTTCCAATGATTCTGTGTAATCATAACTTTAATTGTAGAATCAGTAACAAATATTATCTGTGTTCTCCAGTTGGTCTTTTAAGATGTATACATATATATTTATGAATAATATTATGTAAAATACTTAATTAAATTATCAATTAAAAATTAAAATATTGTTTTAAACCAACATATGATAATATAGTCTTGAGTTTGTTAATAGATCAGTTCACATTACAATATTAAAACCAACGACACAAAATTATAACTGCCGAACGTGAATTTACCATGTTGTATAGATTGTAAAACTGAGACAACACAAAATTCGGGTGTAGCAGCTATTAATTAACAATTGTTTGCGATTTGTTTGAAGAACATTTCATTAAGTCATGACGGGGGGGGGGGGGGACTTCATTATGTACGCGTTACAGAGTCTCACCGCGTGGAATCTTTTCACTTATTCTAATATGTATTTTTGAAGAATAATTTCGGAAAATCGTTGATCTTTTATTTAAATACAAAATAATTAAAATAACAAATTAATATCTTTGTGATTTATTATTTTTAATATTAGACAGCCCACTGCTTGTACAGAAATAGATAATTTATGTAAAGATCTTAATAGTAGGTACCTAAATAATTAATAATTTCCGTAAGTGTTCAACTAGTTAAGCCATAACGTTTGTAGTTTATGATGTGCATATAAAGCGTATAATTAAGCAGCTCTTTTATGGTCTTTGCACGACGACGATGATCATGCCGGCGAGAAAAAATTAGGACATTAATTATTAGTATTCGGATATGTAAGCCTGAAAATTATAGCACATATATTTTAGTCCCTAAATAAAGAAAAAATATTACAATTTACACGAATGTAAAAAAATAAAAACCATTTTTATTATTGATTTATTTTGGTGTTATAAAATGTTATAGTAACAGCCGTGATTTTATAATTGGTGACCATATTGGTTTAGAGCTGTAATCAATTCTTGGTATAGGTATTTGGTTGTTACATGACGCCAATAAAGTAGCGACACACTGGGTAGCTGTGAACCCGACTTTAATATTATTCGGTACACCCAAACGATGAAGTCATCTGTATAGTCATCTGGTATTCAGTCACCGCAATCACCGAATTTTAATCTCGCTTAATTTTGTTATAATAATAATTAGACGTTTATTAACAGTGACTTATATACCAGTATGGCAACTGTACAACATCAGTTATACCTATTATGGCTATGATATTATTATGTATACAATACAGACCATCGAGTCGAACATCGCATCAAGGGGGGGGGGGGGGGTAGAGAATTCATTAATAATTCGTCGATTTTTTCTCGTTTTGCTTGAAATATATAGGGAATAAACAAAACCATAGACAAAAAACTGAACATCTGAACTAAAAAAAAAAATTTGTATTTTTCCTACGTATTGTCTCTAATCAAATTTGTTTTGCATTATAATTATTTATAATATTATTATAATTTTTGTAACATGGGAATGACACTTTAAAAATGTATTTCTTATATGAATTTATATTTTGAATTAAATAACTAATATTAGGTACGTACTTCCCTAATAAAATGTTAATTAATAAATTTAACATTTTTATGTTATTGTAATTTAAACAAATTAATTCTATCAACGTCTGACAGGAACGAGAAGTAAAATCTATATTTAGCCACGAAAAATTGCTAATACTAATCATTTTATAATGACCTGACAAAAAAAAAATAATTACCCAATCATTACAATGTACATATTTTTAATACTAGATATTTTTTCTACGAATGTTGCTCAAACTGTTGCTAATTTGTTCATGTCCAGATTGTCATTTGTTCATTACTTTTTTTTAAACTTACAAGCGTAGGTGAATTTAATCTAGTGTCATACTCGGGGATACTCGTTTATGACTTTAAATAATTCTTTATTAATCGAAGTTTGATCATGTGTTGCACTGTTGCTATATAGATTCTACACTACCATACTATACATGTACACTGGTGCAGTTAATCCCAGAAATCTACAAATCGTATTATACAAAATACGACAAAATATTATGTTTCATTACTTCAGACTTATATATAAGAACGTCAAATGTACATAATTGAGTCATTATTTTGACACATCCCAATATTATTTCATTTCCAACTTGAACCACATACATTTCTTTGGATTTTGCTTCGTTGGTTTTAGAAGGAAATAGTGGCATCATTATGATTAAAATATTAAAATATTTCTTTCTTCTCAAAAGGTAGGTATGATAACATTTAGAATAAAGACTTGAGTACAATAATAACATTTTTTAAATTATCTTTTGATAAAGCTAATTAGTGTTGATAGAAAGCATTTAAACTATAATCCTTTCAATGTGTGGATATTATAAATTACCTGTGAATTTAAAATTGAAACCAACCATTCTGGAGGTCACCTTTGCCGATGCTGAAGAATAAAATAGCTTCAGGGCTAATTCCAATTTTTTTTAAAAATAATATTGCACTGACAATCAAATTATTCATAGTTACATTATCACTTATCAGTGCTAATACCTTCTACATTTTTAATTTTAACTTCAATTAAACTAGCAGCATGAATAATAAATTCATTTTTTTCGAGAATTTCAGTTAGATTTTAGTGTATACATTATATTTTTCATAGATATCAGAGATACGTTAAACTCAAAAGAATGTAATTTTATGTTTAGACAAAGTGATTTTGTTCTGGTGTTTCTATCGAATGAACTGGAATTTGAACAAATCTCTTTTAAACTATGTTTAAAAGCTTCAAAAGAATTTCAAACCTACTTAATAAACTCGGTCTGCTCTTGCGGTCCATCTAGTTTTAGATTAGTTTTTCAATTGTAATTTATTTCCATGTCGACCATTATTGTAATCGTTCAAAGGACAATAAAGCTCAGTACTAGCAGAGAAAAATAAAATATACTTACAAACCAAACCGCAGTTAGACTCCGCAATGATAATATAAGTTGAAGTGGAGGAATCGTTATTATATTATTATTTCGTCGGGTAACGAGTGCTGCGGATTTAGCGAAAAGTCGGAAGACCGCGCGTGAGACCGTGACAATAATATAAAAATAATATAATTATATAGTTGCCTACAAAAATGTGTCTATATAATAATATTTTAGCTTGGAAAAAAATAAACGGTCTGCTAACGCGCGGCTAAACCGATTCGCACCAGACCGGCGGCGGCGGGCCCCGTGACCTTATATACATGTACCTATTTTAATAATAATAGTATTATGTATTTCGACTATTACATATATATATAATATACTCTTATAATTATCGCTGTCCGGGTTATCAGACCGTGGCCCGAGTCCCGGTTTCGTCGACGGCTATTTAGTGCACCGTTGCACCTGCACCGCCGCCACAATAATCAATAACAATATTCGAAATCATAATATGTGTGATTTATTATCACTATTATTATTATGTCTATTGCCGTGCAATAATATTTGTCGATTTTAATAATACGAAAAGAATAAAATATCATAACGCATTAACACGTCCATCATAAAGCTCGCTCCACGAGAGTATAATATTATAGTAAAGGTCATCGATATGTGAACGACAAACATTTTTAAAACCGTAATAAAAATCTATACCAAAATGGATATCGATTAACGTAACACCGCCACGAGACCTGTGGCAATATGATATTATTATTATATATTATGGTATGAGAAATTTTAAGCACACGATGCATTATAATATTTAAGTTTCAGACGTTTGGCATTATAATAATATAGTCGCTCACTATTATAAAATAATATTATATTATAGCCTTATTATTTTTTCAATTCAAGTCCATGTGCAAATGTCGGTGCATAACTTTATCTGCACCGAGAAATGTTTAAACACTTTAAACAACCATCACCAAAAAAATTCGTTTTGTTCTTCGCTTTTCTCAAAACGTCCTGTAGAAAAAATCACAAATATTAATCAGTTAATAAATTATTATCTAAAAATATGATTAATGGAGTTATTAAACCAGTTCATTCCGCGGTGCTGTAGTGGAAACACGTCATAAAACGAGTAACGACTTTGGTACCGGACCGCTTAAGGTGATAACTGATAAATGTCCAAATAGGTACTGTTTACACCCATATGATTCGTCGGAAAATCCTGGGGTTGCATATTTTTTAAGTGGATAACTTATGGGGGCAGAACAAAAGTTGCTGCACATCCTGGATTTTTACAGGTATAATATCGCTACAGGGAAATGAAATGGTTTCGGTGGTGTTTAAAACATTTACACTAAAATAAAGGCGGGTTTCCACTATACACGTACTCTTGTATACGTGCATACAAATCCTTACCTGTGATTGGTTGTTAGGTTAAGTTACCACACGTTTGACACATTACCGTGTTGTAGGCCATAGCTGAACATTTTCGTGTACACGGCAAACGTGTATAGTGGAAATCCAGTACCCACCTTAAGAAAGAATAGACTCCTCTATCACACCACACTTTAAGCAATGTTATAGGTACATATATAGTCGAATAACTCAAAAACTACTCTTTAGTTGGATGGAACGGCGGGACCTTATCATAATATTATTTTGGTCGTGTTCAACTTTTAAGTGCACCTGTAATACTTATGATATTCGAGGAATAAAAAGTAGGTTATAGAAAATAATATTTTCTTACAGAAGGAAAACATTATATCACCACGACCCAGGTATACTGCACGCCATAATAATAATAATAATAATATCATAGGTAGGTATAATATTATTATGATGATATTGTGTGCGCGTGTGCTCGGTGACTCTCGGGTTTTCGGCTCGGGTCCGTATTATTACCTCACGGCGTCTATAATATTATGGTAACGTAAAATATAAGTAGGTAATATGTTACCATGACGGCATATAATTATATTAAATATTATTTTATTATTCACCGATATCGTATTATTGTTATTGGGCGTATATTATTATACGGGTTAGCGTGCTGCGGTGGAGGTATGTAACGCGGTCGCCACTGCCGTCGAGTGGAGCGCACGCGGCCCTCGAATCGAGCACGACTAAATAGGCGTATAATAATAAATATGTGTACCTACACGGTATAGACTTAGTGGGCAAGTGCCTGTATAATAGTATGTATATAAAGCATAATGTGTACATAAGTATAATAATAATATTATAATAGGCGGCTCGGCGATGACGATGACGGTGCGCGTTTACGATAGGCGACGGATTTTCTTCGCGCCACTGACCTACATATCTGTGCCTGTAATAATAATAATAATTTGGGTGCACCTGTCCGGCAACCGGGATAGTATTATTATCGCATCTATGACGACGAACAATTAGTAAAACAGAATCAGTTTTTTAATGTCTAATAAAAATTGTAATTTCCCGTTTTTCTTTGCTCAAATCCATCAATTATAATATATTGTTGTAATAAATCGTTAACCCAAGTTTGTAATTTTCCGTTACGTCATTGCCAGTCCATTCGAACTGGCCTAAAATTAAAAACAAATAAATACTAGTAAATATTGGTTTATTCGGGACTATATTAAAGAGGACTTCAGAGTTTGTTTTCTCTCTCACCCCTGCACGTGCACAAAACGCATTCATACAAAATCAATTATTATTCATCTTTATGTTTTTCAGTTATCTTAGAGTAAAATCTCTCATGACTAAAATGAGATAGAATAATATTTTTAAGACATAATATACACCTAGATGTACCTTAAATGTTTTGCCTCGAAACAATTTAATGTCTATTAAAATTTATAATTTTATTTTTATTTTTAAAGTCGAATAATACAGAGTAAAATAATAATAAAATATAAAAGCAAATCCCTTATTTAAGTTATCATCCACAATTTAGGTGAAAGATGATTTTATTCTAAGATTACATGAAAATCATAAAAAAATTGATATTATTTGAATGAGTTTCATCTAGGTTGCCCTTGGGTCTGAGAGAAAAAAATCAACTTAGTTTAAATTATATCCCAGAAAAATATAAGGGGAGTTAGTACAGTGCAAAATGTCCATATTTTGAAGTCTCAATGAGGCATGGGCAACGAAAAAAAATCTTACTATGGAGAATAGAATTACGTAAATTATTTGGTTCTCAGAAGTGTGGTTCTTAAAAATATTTCGTTAAACATGAAATGTCATTAAACGGAAGTTTGTTCACTGTATTTGTATTAGCACATGTATGTTAGAGCACAGAAGTCTGTGGTTCTATTTCTATAGATCGATGGTATTGTGATTGTATAATCAATATTTTTATCACAAGTTTACACAATACTCCAAGGAGCTTATTGATACATCATAACACATTTGTACTTTTCCGACTGATATGTGGTCTTACAATATAATAGAAAATCTTATAAATTATATCATATTCAAAACCAAACAAATATCATGGGGGAAGTATAACTTTTCTGACATCGATATTGTCGAAGATGATAATACTCATATAACTTATCCTGCTGTGGCTATACTTTTTTATAGTAGAAGTTCTAACTTAGTGTTTCTGAAAGTTGAACGTTGTTATTAGGTATAAACTATAAATCCATATAAATACATAATATATATGTATAATATTATTATAATAAATATATAATAACGATAGTGTATTAATTATTTAACGTCTATAAGTTTGTGGGACAGCACCATTCGATTGTCTAATTATAATATAAACATCATAATAGTGTATTATAAACGGATACCTGGTTACGTTATTCTTGTTGCAAAAAATATTTCGTAAGAAGCATACAGTTGGGTAAGAATGAAGAAAACGCACTGTTTAAAAACGACATTCGGAACTATAACAACATTGCATTATTTCTTGTCGTAACACTCGTAAATATGCAATTTAATGAAAACATAAAAAAATTTCCTTAAATTACTGGACTCTTGACTTGATGTAAACATCGGTGTATCCATAATATTGCATACCACCAAAAAAAAATATCCAAAATCAGGATGTCTATCAAATATAATGGGCACCTATCTATATATTTTAAGATTCTGAGCTGAGCGATGATTATATTGATTTAACAATAATATGTTTATTTTCATGAGAAGTGTGTATAATAATATAATTTATATTTTATTTGTGTCTAAAATTAGTGGAAAAAAATCCTTTGATTTTCAACGTTGAGGGTGATTTCAGGTAGCATATTGGATTAAGTGGGTATTTTTGAGTGAAAATGTTCAATATTTTTCAAAACCTTCGAGGGAAAATAAATAAAGGAAAACCGGAATATTTAGTCGAACCCTGCAGTCTTAGATGAAATCAGTTTTGTTTTTTTGGTGTAACTCAAAATCGAATAACTGTAGATCCTTGAAATTTTACTAGGTATATGTTCAGTAAGTTCAGTTGTATATACAATTTATGTTTCGAGTAAAACTTTAGACTTCATCATCGGTATTTAGATTATAAGTTCAACCTTATTTAGCTATTATAGTTGATACACATCCAACCTAACACTATTTAACTTAGATGTTGAGCCCTTAAATGTTATTTTGTTAATTATTTTTCTGTGTAATATTTAAAATGTTCTGAAATACAATTATTATTATTCTAAGTTATAACTATACATAATATGTTTATTAAATAATTACTACATGTTCCGTTTTCACCCCAACATTTTTGTTTAGGATAAAATATAATAATGTATAAATACAAGAAAATTAGATCTAAAAATTCGTAGTTCCTAATTTTATTATAATATCAACAGTGGAAATGATTTTTTTTTTTTAAGAGCATTATTTGTTTTGGATAATAAGTTTTCAGCTAAGTTAGATTTTTTGCACTTCCCCGCAATACATTTAGATTTTTTAGATTAAGGTTTTAGAATATTAAGAAAATTATGATATTAATATTAATTGTGATAAAATAATATTATATACCTAATATTTTATACTTTCTGGCAAAATGTTACAACACCTAGTTATTATTATCCTAAAAAGTGACGATGTCGTAAAAAATGATTGGTTCTAGAAATTTCAATACAGAATTATAGTTAATCGTTTTAATTCGTTGCCCCGAGAACAAACAAACCATTTATTATATAATACATATCGACTATTTGTTATTGTACATCTTTATACTTATATAATTCTACTGTACGTGTGTTTGTAAGCGAACTCCTCCTAAACGGCTGGACCGATTTTGATGAAATTTTTTGTGTGTGCTTTAGTGGGCCCTAGAATGTTTTAGATTCACAATCGGACCCGGTAGGCCCATTCCGTGGAGGTGCTCAAACGGGAATGTTGAGATTTATGGTGGATATTTTTGTTTATAAATGGTTGCCATGGCTTTTAAAGCTTTTATAATAATAAATATTGGTTGCCGTGAAATCAGAAATAATTATAATTAACTTATAAACCAACCAAAATTTTAAATTTTTTTATAAAATGATTCGTTATCAATAAAGAATTTTGTAAGTAGTTTAGTACAGCAATGCGCACATAAAACAATGCCACGTAAAGCAAGAGGAAATAGTGGTCTACGGACTAGGAATGCACAATTAGTCCATAACTATCGGTTAAATAGATCGGCAGAAGATCAATTGACGGACAATGAAAATGTAAAAAACCAGACTGCAATCACATGTGCTAATGAAAGTACGAAGAAGAAGACAGGCTAATTTAAAAATGGTTAAATTTGGTTTTTTTATTCATCTGATATTAGTACGTTTAGGATTTTGTGTTAATTGATTATATTAATCCACCATAGGTGGAATACAACAAACTTAGTATAACTTTGATATTTGATATTTAGAGTTAAATCATACACCTTGTACAAACATCAAGGTGTCCGCGATCTACCGCAAGTAGATTGCCTAACTGATAATATACTGCTGCGAATCAGAATTATAATTAAGATACATTTTGAACACCATGAACACTGAATATTAAATAACTAATTGAACAAAGTTTGAGTCATATAGATTTAATACATTTAACGGGTAACGAAGTACACGGGATCAGCTAGTATAATATATATTCAATCAGTATCTATTATTATTATACGTCTATAAGCAATGATGGGTTTTTAAGTTATATAATAATAATAAAAAAAAAAAACTGGTAAGTGGATGTCGCTCTGCTGTACAGTAGGTTACAAGTGGGTCATTGTATAATGGATTGTATTAAACTTGAATTCAATGATAATATTATATCATTGTATAAGAAAAACGATTCTGAGAGGAGACGGTTTGTCAGTCTGGATGTTTTATATTGTTATTATTTATTATATCATGTACCTAAGTTGAATTAATATTATATTATTATTTTTTATTCGTTTCTATGATGATAATTAGGGCTGAGGACTTTTATTACTTAAAAATCTAATAATATGCATGCACTTATGCACTTAAAAATCAAGAAATATGCACTTAAAATATGCTCCAAAAAATTATTTTATTTTATTATTTTATCTTATTAGTTATTAGTTATTCCTATTATAATATTTATTTTGAAAAAAATAGTAAAAATTACATTATAAATTATGGTTAGTTTATTAAAAAGTATTTGAAAATTACATTTCTTCGTCGTCTACTTGATCTTTTTGTTTTCTTTGTTCGTTTTCATCTCCTTTATCTGTAAATATAAAATTCTATTTTGTAAAATTAATTTTTATCTCGAATATGTACTAAGTTGACTAAATGTTGTACTACCTATCTGTACCATTACATTGAACGACAAGGTATTTCCTTATATTTTCAACTTGAAACGAATGTCGGTTATCTGCTAACAATGTTTTGTATGTTGAGAAAGATCGTTCTACATCTACGGATGTTAGCGGTGCATATTTAAAAAATAACAATTTATTTGCTTCTAAGTCTTCTGGTAAGTCATCCATTGAAGTAATTTCTCCATTCAATATTTTTGAAATTATATGTAATGTTTTATAGCCATTATTTTTTGCTAAAACATCGTATAGTTTTCGCTGCACTAATTTCCCCACTGAACCTGTAGTTTGCGACAATTTTAAATAGGCATTTTCTATTATCTCATTTTCATCGGATAAGGCATATTTTTTGCTTAAATGATTAATAATGATTACATCGGGCAAAAATCCAAAATTTGATTTTACGTATACTAGATTTGAAGCAAAGTCTAGATCACTTGAGTACTTTTGAGATTTTTCAACATTAACAGAATCTTTTTCATCAAACGATGTAATTATATCTCATATTAGTTCATAATTATCGCAATAATAAATAGCTGTTTTCAACCAAGTTCCCCATCTTGTTATGATTGGTTGTGGGGGGAGTGATAGGAGTGGTGCTTTTTCTTTAAAACAATTAATGCGATATGGATACTTGCATAATACTTTCTTCACGTTTGCTATAATTTAATCAACTTTCGAGTAATGCCCTCTAATTTGTTCAGCAACTCGATGAAATGCGTGAACAATACATGTAACGTGAATCATTTTCGTATAAAATATATTAATCGATTTTCCCGCTTTAACCATGTATGGTGCTGAGTCGCTTAGAACTAATAAAATATCGTCATGTCGTACACCTCCTTCAGGCCATAATATATGAATAGAATTATAAAATAATTTAGCGATTGTAATGTGATTTGATTTCTCTAGTTGTGCACAGTTTAATAAAAACACGTGACTAGGGCCATTAAGTTCAAGCGTTCCTACAATGACATTTGCGATGTAACGACCTGCGGAATGTGTCGTATCATCGATCGAAACCCAGATTTTTTTACCAAATATAAAACTTCTAATTTTCACTAAAGTCCCTTTATAAATGTCATTCACATAATCTTTACGAAGTGTAGTTTGATTTAGAATTTCTTTCGAAGTATATTTTTCAAAAAATGACTTAAAATTATGATTATTTAATTTATTTAATGGAATGTTAGCCGATAACAAAGCAAACATAAATCTTTATTAAAAGAAGACTTTTTTGTGTTACTTAAAAGTATTTGTTGAGTTTTTTGTAAATCAAATTTATTTTTACTTTGTTTTCGTTTAATAGCTGCCTTATGTTTAGCTGTGTCAATGTGTTGTTGAACTTTGAATTTTCTGTCACTTCCATGGCACTTGAATGGCACAATTTACAATACAATATTTTGCCGTCAGTTGTAAATACTGGACCACTACATTCACTAAATTCCGACCCATAACTATTTAAACGAGAAGCCAATGATTGTTTTTCCTTTGGCATATTTGACAAAAATAAATAAACATTACTAAACAATTTTGAAAGAGACGAAATAATTAGTCGACGAAAATATTTCACGACTGAAGTTCATTACTTAAACGCGTTTCGGTTTTATCGATTATATCGGTATACTTTATCGGTCAGATAGTAAATTATCTAACCGATATGAGTATTTTAAGATGTACAAACAGTTTACAATTTTAAAATACACCTAACTCGCTTTAAAATTAAATTATAATAAAAAACTTATGCCATTGTCTAGATAATAATCTTGCCTTTAAATTTTATAAGAGGTCAATTTGCTCTAATTTTTAAACTAACGGGAGAGAAACGTGTTTTGCGGAGCTTAAAATTTGCTATGTTACGCACTTGTAAGACAGAGAAAACCAATGTAACCGTAAAGGCCCCTTAATATAAATTTTGAACACCATATACCCAATATTAAATAACGAATTGAACAAAATTTAAGTCATATAGAGAGAAGCCTTACCCATGTAATGTATGTGAGAAGATCTCAAATAACGTAAATTGACAGTCCACTGTAGAACCCACATGGAAGAGAATTTCTCTTAGAGAAACCGTAGTCGTGTGAGGTTTGCAAAAGAGCGTTCACTCAAATCAATAATCTAACACTAAGAATTCCGAGAACACTCACAAATACCGATTGAAATTCATCATTCAACACATATTAGTTATATTATTAGTATCTTATTAATTCTACCAATAATATGATAACTTTAAATAGAAATAAGACAATATTGGCTAGAAAACCTGGCGAGGTTAGTAAATTATAATATACGGTAAACAAAATATTACAATAATCTAGCAACCAAAAAAAAGTGTTAGCTGGTTACAAAAAAAAAAGAACAAATTCAAAAACAGTTAAATTTGATTGGTGTACTAAATTTATAGCATGCCATTAGAAAATAAACATGTAATAGCAACATATGTGGGAGAATAAAAACACTTGTTGTGTCGTGTAATTTAATTTTTGTTTTTTAATAATATGTGTTATAAAATGATTAGGATTCTAACACTAATAATAATCAACGAATTCGGATTGGTAAAAATATCAAGTGGACTGTATTATAATAGTACATCACACAACATCACAGACATGGATAATATTTACACATAATAATAATAATAATAATTACATATGAAAATAGGGATGTAGGCGCCCACCTACTATATAATATAATAATGCCTAATCGCTCGTCAACCGAGAATAATAATTAATGAATAATGCTAATACCGTAAAATTATAATAACACAATAAATGCCACAGAGGCTATAATACAAAATGATGATATAATATCAATCAAAACAAATATAAATAATGATACAAGTGATAATGTGATAATACAATAAATAAACCGCGTATCAGTTAAGATATCGCGTTACCGGTTGTTGAATGTTGGTTACTGCCGACCGCTCGACTGTTCACACTCCATAAGATGTCCATATGACTGAATACGTGCAGGTATACTGTATATGTTTATATACATACACACAATGAAAACCGTACCGACGTCTGCTTACCCCGCTCAGGTCCCGCGACCCATACGCTGATGGCTGCCCGAATGTCCGACGTACTTTGGTAGGTTAACGATGGAATCGTGCCCGCGCACGATCACCACTGACCCGTTCGTTGAGCTTTACGTGCACCCGCGTGCACTTTAAAGACCGAACAGTTAATAATAACACACACCGGAGGACCGCTCGTTGCAACTACGGACCCAAAACCACATGCCGCTAACAACCGATTCGAACATAACGAATATTATATTTTTATTAAACGGCAACATATACCGCGGCAACAACGAACAACAATATTATGATGGCCGACGCCATTCGCGTCGTACGACGAAACTTGAGATAGCTCGCGAACTGTCCAGTGCGATACGATGCACACTACTACTCCCCGAGGCGGTGGCCTTTATTGCCGGCGGCGAGAGCCGGTTTATCATGGTACGGTGGCGGGGGGTGGGGTTCTCTTCTAGAACATTCTGTGCCTTATCGGCGGAAACCCATCACAACAATAAATATTGTCGCCGCCAGAGTCGGTACCGAACAACACTAAAAGGAAAGATATCAACATTAGGAATAAGATAACCATACGTGAGATACAGTACCGGTCCTACGTGACTGAAAAATATTTTCAAAATATTTAACTGACAGTACACTAGCAAAATCACAAGGTAGAAAAGCTGTAGGGTACAGCTCTCAATCGGATACGTCACAAGAGTTGTGATGTATCCGATTAGAGGTTCTCCAATAACGATGAATTTACGGTCCACTGTCAACAAACTCTCAAGGGAAGGAAACTGTACTCGTGTGACGAGTGTCACAAATCGTTAATTTACAGATATATACTGACAATGGTGACACTTCAAAATATCTGACAATACATAAGCGGACGCATATGGCAGAAAAGTCTCTAAAAGTTACTCGTGTGACATTTGCGATGATTCGTTCGCCAACTAACCATAAGCGTAACTATTAACATAGTAAATTATTAATGGAATGTATAGGGGCTTAAGAAATTCTGGGAAGGCCGAATTCCACTCCTAGAGCCCCCTTACGCCTATGCAACTGACAATCCGCTATAGAACTCACACGAGAGAAAAGCCGTACTCGTATGACGTGTGTCACAAATTGTTCACTTACAGATGTAAGTAGACTGACAGTACACCAGCGGATTCATACGGGAGAGAAGCCGCGTACCATTGTAACATGTGTGACAAATGGTTCATTAGCAGACATAGTCTAGCAGTACAAAGGTGGACACACATACATTCGTGAGACGTATTCGTCAAATATTTCCCTCTAGTCAATAGTCTAACAGTCCATCAGCGGATAGAAGCCTTTTGACGTACTTATCCGATTTAACAATGTTGATCGTACACTATTGTATGCACAGATAAATCGTATTAGAATGAATTATGAGATAAGTTTTTCATATAAAACTGCCACCTATTGCCTCTTATCACCGGGTGATTTTTTCTTATGGTTGCTTAATAATAATGAATTATGATTATTTTTTCTATGTCTATAACGAATACACTTTATCTTTTTTTGTATTTCATTAAAATTATTGAATATTATACATGTTGGGTATAATTTAAAAAAAAAAGGATAATTTGAACATATTTAGTAGATCATCACAAATGTGTTGCATCAAATAGTTTTGATAATATTATTATATTACGTGTTTTCAATGTACGTGTTCTCAATTTTTACATTCTATAGATTATAATACCAGGGTTTTTTTTGTCTATTTTAGGCTATTGTTACCTGTTTTGGTGTTTAAAAGAAGATTAATAATTGCTGATGTATTAAATAAAACAATTAAGCTGGGATATAGAGCGTATTATAACATCCACATCTCCCATGCAGCAATTATTAACATATAGGTCCATGGCATGTATTTATTTTTTTTCTAAAAATCAAATACATTACAAATTATTACTAAAAATTACATATTTTGATTACCTACCTCCTGCTTGTGTTAGAGGTAAGGATTTATAACTATCATAATATTTAATATCTACAATAAGCACAATAGGTACTATATTAATAAGCAATCATTGACTTACATAAAACAATAAATTTACAAATTAATAATTAGGATTAACAATAATAATGAGATTGAACAAATGATTTATGAAGATATTTGTCAGGAAAATTATATTTTGAGACTTCTCTTCTACAAGAGAAATCCTTATGATCATTGAATAATCTAGATTTATTAATATGTATAAAATGACAGTTGAGATTTCATATCCTCTGCGCATGATACATTTCTGTTAAAGCAGCTAGTTGACGTAGCTTATACTTACTCCTCGATAGTTTTGGACTTGATTTATCACGGTACGTTTATTTAAATATTGTATCGACTAGGAATTGAAGGTCTATTCCTAACCTGGATGAAATTGTATCTTTTCGAACGCGTACAGTTTGTTTCTCTTTTTGATATGAAATCCAAACCGTTCCAAGTGATCTCAGGTGTCCTTCAATTTAATCACCTAGGTTCCCTACTGTTCAATGTATTTATTAATTCTGTATATTCAATAATTTCTTCAGCATGGTTTCTGCTATTTGCCGATGATTATAAGATATTTCATAAGGTGTCTTCCACAGAAGACTATAAAATACTTAAAACTATTTTGAACAAATTTTAAATTTGGTGTAACGTTTGGCTTTCCTGAATATTGGCAAATGTAAAATTACGTCATTCTATCAGACCCAAGTATTTATAATATTTGACTACTCTCTTGATGGTTGCATCTTGATTGTTTTATCCAAATTATTGATTTAGGGTTTCTTTTTGTCCCATCTTTAGATTTCCTTCCTCATATCAATTACTTCAAGTAAAGCAGTACGTAAACTTGGTTTTATTAGAAGACATTCTGTGAGTTTCAACCCTCCCTAATGTCTCCCCGTACTCTATTGTGCATTAGTACGTTCAGTACTAGAGTTTGGAGCTACTGTCTGATCTCCTAATTCCATGGCCGTAGTTGATTCACTAAGAATTTATCAAGTGCAAAAAATGTTTCTGAATCATGCCAGGTACAGGTTAAATATTATAGTTCATCCACCACATGATTATCCCTATATACCTAATTTGTTATACTTATAGTCTTCTAGACATTTTATAGCTCGTTGTCTAATTTACTAATAATTTACTTTTGTATCAATTTAATATGGTACTGAACTATCATAATATAACTTAGATTAGGTATTTAATATAAAAGTAACCCAGATTCATAATTTATACTCATATTATCTAATTAGGTAAATAATTATTCTTATTAATAATTATTATATAATAATTTTAAATGATAAAATCAGAATACTGGCTAGGAAACCTGATGAGTTAAGTAAATTGTAATAGACGTAAACAAAATGCTAGAATAATCTAGCAACCAAATAAAAATATGAGTTAGTTACAACATAAATAAATTCCAATACTGTTAAATTTGATCAGTGTACATAATTTACAGCATGTTTTGAGAAAATATTCATGTGATAGCAATATTTGAGGAAGATTGAAAGACACTAAAATGAATGATCTCAACATTTGCGATAAGATGATCTTACGTGAGTTACAGTATCGTTGGTACGTGACTCAGCAATTTTTTGAAATTATTAATCTGACAGTACACCGGCCAAGTCACAAGGAAGAGAAGCCGTACCCAGGTGACATATTATGTGATCAGATGCTCACCAATAAAGAAGAATTTGCGGTCCACTTTCCAATTCACACCGGAGTGAAGCATTACTCGTGTGACGTGTGTCACAAATCGTTCACTTATAGATCTAGACTGATTGAGCATCGGCGTACGCACACGGGGGAGAAGCCATACACTTGTGACATATGTCACAAATCTTTCAGCAGTAGATATTATAGCCTGAAAGTTCATCAGCGGATACACACGGGAGAGAAGCCCTACTCCTGCGACTTTTGCGACAAATCGTTCAGTCACAGAAATGGTGTGATTGCACATCATCGAAAGCACACGGGAGAGAATCCTTACACGTGCGGCGTTTGCAACAAATCGTACGCTTATAAAAGTAGTCTGAGAACACATCAAAAGTTGCACACGGGATAGAACCCGTGCCCGTTTGACGTTTGTAATTTACCAATAACGGTCAGGTGATCGTACAATGTTGTATTGTATAGATTATAAACTGTATCGGAGAGCCATATGAGATAAGTGGTTCACACAAAGGACCATCTGACTTCTGGCTATATCATATAGCTGTTCGCTTGTATTTTTGTTTTTCTTGTTCGCTAACAATGATTTCTAATTTATTGTTATTTCAATGTCCATACCAAAAACATATTTCTTCTCTTCTATTAAATAATTAATTATTATATAGCATGCATGTTGTATTAAGTGCATTTAAAAAATAATTTGAAATTGTTCATCACAGCTACGTTGTAAGCATTTTTTTTACAATATTATCATTAGACGCATATTTTCAATTTCCTTGTCCTTTCGACTTTTTATATCTTATATAATTCCATGTTTTATTCTATTTTAGTCAATGGTTACCTGTTTGGGTATTCATGTGAACTTTAAGGCAGATCAATAAATTCTGATGCGTTAAATAACATATGAACAACATATGTATAGGTGATATATAGAGCATATATTCACATTGCCTTCGCAGCAACAGATTTTCAGAAAGGTCAAGAACATTAACGTAAGTATATTAATCCCTATCTTTTTAATTATTTTTTTAAATAACAAGTTACCACCTCTGAACCATATAATAAGAAGGTTTTTAAATACGTTATAAATACTTAAATAATTGTAGCTTTAAAATAATTGCTGCCACACTCACCATATTCTATGCGTGTGACGTATGTGTTGGACTGATATCCTAATCCTGATTTAGAAAAATCAATAAACCTATGTAATATATTTCATAAATGTACAGACACACTGGAATTGAAAAGCCTTTTTTTATGCAGGTCAACATTTTAGAAAATGCATTTGGTATTAAATCTTTATGGTTTTGTGGGTTATTTTCATTAAATTCAAGCATCTATATCGTACTGAAATATCTTAACTGGAAAATGCGGAAGCAATAATGTTTAACTTTTTACATTTAACAAGCTTATTCCTATAAGATATAATATATTTTGTAATATAGCAATATTTATATAGGGTTTATTGATTAGTTATTTTAAAAAATTAAATTGTTAACATCTCTACTTAAAGTACACTTATAAAGAAATCTTTTTAAGCTATATTTAAATCCAAAAATAAATTCATTGATATCAATCAAAAAGTTATTATTGAAAATGTTCCAAGGGAAACAATTTTTGATGTTATACTAAGTAGGTATCACTAATTTAGTAAAAAGATTATTTTTATGTATTGACCATGAAGGTAAACAATTTAAACACTATAGATTACATCTATATTATATTATGGAAATTAAAAGTTTATTTGGGTTCGAAAAATCTGTGTAGTTTTTTTTTGTTCTATCGAATGAGCTATAAGATTAATTGTACTGCTTGGTGTTTTGAGGAAAACGCCGCATACTGACTACCATAGTTTTGTCAAATTTAGGTTTAAATATGTAAGCACATATTTTATGATACAATATAAATCAAGTTCAAACTAATTGTTACGCATTTGAATTTCTATATTTTTTCAAACTTAAATAAAAATAAATATTTTATTAATTGTATCATTTTGATATTAGCTACATATCATTTCTAAACACAGCAGAAAGATATGTAGCTATTAGACTTATAAGTTTGGTTAAGCTTCAGGTTGAACACTTGAACGTAATGTTAAATTATGATAATATAAATAATATAAAAACGATTTTTTCCTGCAGGGGTGGCAAATTTATCCAACATTGCATTCAAAAAAATATTTTTCCTGTGTGCATTAAATTATGAAAAAATATTAAATATATTATAAATAAATAATATTAGGTACTAATTATGTGTCTCCGACATGTTTTCACGCGTCACAGTTAGTGCATCAGTATAATAATACACAATCCTGTCAGAGGACCGAAGGGAAGATGGAATAAACTTCCACCACCACTGACCTACTCCACCCCACTGCACTTCCACGCTTTTAGATTCCGAGCGGAGCGAGAAAGCTAGTGGTTTTACAATGGTGTTTATTTTAATTTTTTTTAGACTATATACACAATTTATACCAGAAGAAGGGCTTTGATTTCAACATATAGTATCTTATCTTTTAGAAAATTGGATCAAGATGGTACTTTAGAGAGGTAATTTTTCAATTTTCTCAATAGTTAAATGGATCCATTTCGCCAAAACAAAATTTGTATTTTAGGGTCAAATACCATTTGCACAGCTTATATTTTAGGGTCAGTGGAATTGCGCTCTTTATATTTTAAGGTCAATATACAATTGCGCTTGTATTCAAATTTCCCTGGCTACCTTCAAATTTAGAAATATTGTCTTTCGATCTAATTCCATCAACATCAACATAAACATACTAAAATGCTTGAAAATTAAAAACGTATTTATTGATCAATTGATTACTGGATAGAGTGACTGAGGTTATAATACATTTATTATAACGGTATCGGGGATTTTATGAAAAGTTATTATTATTACGGACATTTGATTACGGAAGTATGCATTTGAGTTATGGACGAAAACAAGTTATCATTTTATACATTTTATATAATTGACAATCAAAAAGTAACTTATTAAATATGAAGAAAAAAATTGTTTATTTATTTATATTATATTATGTATTATGCATTTATACTCGCAAAAAATCGGTTAGTGTAATAATTTATTATATGATTATAATTTATAACTAACTAATAACTTTTCCTTAGGTAGTGTAAAATGTTTTGAGCGTAGTTGGTCTATCGACCCTACAATTTTTAGAGTGCAATTGCCAATTGGTATATCGACCCTACAATTTTTAGAGCGCAATTGGTATATGAAACGGTCATTTTAAGTGCAATTTTTAAACTCCCATTAAAACAACCAAAAAATTACAAAAAATCGCTAAGATCATAATTTTAATTTCTAAGGCTTTGTTTATCACCTTAGAAACGAATAAAAAATATTAAATAATATTTTAATAATAATATAATACTAGGCGACTCGTCACAGCTTCACCCGTGATTGATTGTTTATTTTGCCTTCGGATGACGGTACGTATAATTTTTTATTCAAATTTTATCGTTTAATGTGATCGGCAAGTAAATATGAAAATGGTTAATTAAAACGTATTGAAATGTTTCTAGTGGTATTAATGATAAATGTATTTTTATAGCTGTAGCTGAACCCGTACACTCAGTTGCCCGTAAAAAATCGCAACTTTAAAAAAAATTATGATTGTTAAACTCCTTTTTGGTGTAACTTGCTACAGTAAGTGCAACTCAGCCACAAAGGGACAAAGGGCAACTCTTCATCTTGGTAAATGATATGCAATGTTCAATAATTCGATTTGATACAAGCTTATACCTGATCTTTCCAAATAACCAATGGCAACCAATAATAAATAAACATTAATTTCTACTGTAGACTGTAACCAATAGCAACAATTTATAAATAAAAATACAATTTCCAATGTGAACCTCAATGTCGATAATGAGCACCTCTATAAAATACGAATTTTTACAAATCCTTTCTTATTGCACCGTGAAAATATTAGAAAAGCCACTATTCCAAATTTCAAGTTCGTACATTAAGAAGTTTTTGAAATACAGCGATCAGTGAGTCATTAGTATTTGAATTTTATATAATATCTATATATTATAGATTTCCTTCTCCTTCCCTTCCAAAAAAAAAAATTTTGAATCGGATGAAGTGGGACACTCAGGAACGTATTTGGAACAACTCTGTAAAAAAATATTTGTAAAATATTAAACAGTGTCGTCACAAAATTGGAACAAAAAAAAGGCTGTTCTTTTATATATTATAATATAAGGATAGATTAGCTTTGTTTTTTTAATTTTTCAAGAACTTTATACTTATTTTTTATTAACGAAAGTGGATTTAAAACCTTCAGCAGACTGTAAGGTATAACAGTAACAAAGGGCAGCCAAAACGGTTCAGTAGTTTTCTCGGTTAGCGCGGTCGTAGAAAACCCCTTATAATTTTATATAGCAGTATAGATTAATTCAACTTATAGACTATAATAAATAATAACAATATTAAATATCCAGACTGACAATCCATCTCCGCTCAGAATCGTTTTTATTATACAATGCCATTATATCATTCAATTCAAGCTTAAGACAATCCATTATACATTTACCTACTAGTAACCTGGGCGATTGTAAACTCTGCTAGAATATTGGTTAGATAAAATGGAACTTAATAGGTGTCTAATGTAAACTGCGCCAGTTTTATTTTCTTAAATGCATTACTAAATGCCTTCTCGCATTAAATACGTTGACATCCATTGAGAAGGATACACGTCGAAATTGATAAAATTTTCAAGGTTAGATCTATTTATTTTTTAATATTTAAAAATATTTTTAACAGTATTTCCAATGATGATATCATTGATATCGGCAGTAGGTAACATACATATACGTTGACGAACATAATCATTCCGCATTCGTACCTAGTGTTCTTACGTCTATGTCTGTTAAAGAGTATTTATATTAAACGAAATATGTCCAAACGAATTATGTCGCAACAAAGTTTTGATATAAAATTAATTACTGTAAAAAGAGGCAATTTATTGGTTTTATTTAACAATTTTAACTATAACAAAAATATCAGATACGCTTCTGGTGAAATAAAATGGAGGTGTAATAACAAATATTACAACGCATTTATAAAAACCATTGGAGGGAGCAACATAATATATAGCACTTTGAAAAATTCGTCAAGTGATACTTTATGCCTTCCAATTTCAAACCAAATACTAGAAAGACAAGAAATAAGTAATTGTGTAAAAAAAACGGTGGAAGATATTCGTCATAAACCGAGTAAATACTTTTCAAAAAATAAATAATAATAAAATATACTTTTTCTTATAGTTAGCTAAAATATTAAATATTGATATATTGTTCCTTATAGCTAAAATATTAAATATGGGACTAGAATGTAGTAGTACTATAAGAAACTCAGTAAATTTGACTTCGAATGACATGTCATTGGTAAAAAGAAATTTGTATAATGCACTTAGAAAATGAATGCCACCAGTTCCAACTTCAAAAACCAACACGCTCTGAAGTTATCTCTTCACTTATTCAGATGGCATCAAAAACGATTAGAGATGAAAGTTTTTTAATTTTATCTGATTTCGATAGTGAGTTTATTATATATAGTTGTATTACAAATATTACATTTATGTATCTCAGAAACAATTTATATGGATGGTAAGTTTGATTATTGTGTTAAATTTTTTTATCAGTTATTTACTTTTCATGGATATTTTAATGGACATTATATTATTTCACTTGTCTTCTGTCTTTTAAAAGATAAAAAATAATGTAAATTGGCTTTTTTACCATTGGACATTGGTGTTGACGTAAATTCCAACCGTCATCTATCGAGTCCGAATGATTTTTTAAATCTGTAGCATACTCGACATATTGTTGGAATGACGTGCTCATGATTTGTGTATCCAGTATCCACTATCCACAACAATAACAATATAAGATGAACACGCCAATTCAATAACTTTTGTAGAAAACTGCGATGCAGACTTAAATCAAATTATTACATAGTTTGGTCTCACTCTGGTGGTCTGGTCGGACGCGCTCGTTCAATACTGGTCGAGAAAACTAAATAATATCTGTCGTCGATAAGTTATACAACGCATTATGACAATTTGTGAGGTACAAATGTATAATGTATGAAATCTAATATTCCAAGAATAAAAATCCATGATGAATTTTATAATAAATATTAATTTATACCTACATCGAAATATTTGAAAAATCGAAAACCCGGTGTCCTGGACAGTCGTGGTTATCACTATACTCTATCAGTCGACATTGGAATGATACCACAGAATATATTATAGATAACACATTTTATTATCTATAATTCATTATCTGCGGATGATAAGCCCACCGGCCACCACGGCGCTAACGCCGAACCATAGACAATATTATTAAATTATTATATATGCGTGGAACTCGTTAGACAGAATATCACGTAACAGGCAACAGCGCTAAACACTACTGACTGAAAGATATTGAACTCGGCCGCGGTGGCCGGTGACAGTGGTTAGACGGTTTATCCAAATGCCATTTTTCGTGGTGCCATTTCGGATTGTCGGTTACCCCACAAATTATATTAAGTTCACAGGGGTCCATACTACTCATAGCGGCATCTGCGAAGACGGCGGCGGAATTGTATTGCACGACGGTGGTATATGCGTTCCGCCAGAAACTTGACGGCGGCGAAGAGTATAACCGACCCTTTTACACAATACAATATTTTGAAGACTGAATTCATTCACTAAACCATATTTACCATATTATATTATGTTATATTATAGACATATATATCAATATGGTAATAGTAATAATAATAATAATAATAATAATATCATCAATATAAAAAAGTTGCTCTGCTGTACAGTAGATTATGAGTGAGTCACAGTATAAATGAATATTATTAAATTTGAATTCAATGATATAATATCATTATATAAAAAAAACGATTCTGATCGGAGACTAGGTATAAGACATATTATATACTTATCTATATGGTATTAAAAACAATTGAGCTATAATAGGTACCTATAATAAATTTCAAACTAATCATATCACAATATCCATTAGGAACTTATAACGCGTTATACATCAACAACAAACAATGATGCTATCATAGATATACAATGGTGTACTTTAGAAGTTTCAAGTACTAAAAATCTATAGTTGTATTTTTCTACTACAGTAGAGTAAGAAAATAGTTATTCTAGGTTTTTTATTATGTAATTTCATCCAAATTTGAATTTAAAATTACTATAAAAATAAACTGTGCTTATGTATTTTTTAGATTTTTTGGTAACACAGTTAACTACATACGTGGAATCTTCTTTTAAATTTTCAATCTTTGGATATAAAAGTTGAACATTTTTTACATTTTTAACTACAAAATAATTATTAAATTTTAAATATGATACATTTTGTCAAAATTCAATCTTAAAATACTTATAGAAAAAATCCGTCTGTGTATTTTTAATGATTTTCAACTGATATTGCAAGAATATATCATTAGAATTGTATTAAATTTTTACACTTTTTGGCAAAACAGATAAAAATTTATTGATATTTATAGAAAAAAATTGAAAACTGTTAATGTCCGTAAACAGCTCAAAAAGAGTCAAAATATTTTCAAAATTGTACAATGTATAGGAAATGCTAATATGAACATTCAGTAAAATTTTCATGTATCTACAGTTATTCGTCTTTGAATTACAACAAAATGGTCTCATAGAACATAAACCTTTTATTTGCATTTTATATTCATATTATAACCTCCAGTGGCGTATTTACGGGGGGGGGTCCATGGGGTCCGGACCCCCCCACCATTGACTCGTGTCTCGTACATGTTAAATGTTGTGTTTTTACATGATTAAGAAAAACAAATTTTATCGTACGATACGAAGGATTTTATAAAAAATTTTCGAAGCTATAGAGTTATCAACATTTTCAATGAATATCGTGATTATTTTTATCAGTTTGGTTTTGGTACCGAAAATGGTTGAAAAATACCAAGTTCATTTTTTAATTCAAATATTTTGTAGTTTTGTACATTGCCAGTATCTACAACCACTCCAGAGAGATCTTTTTCAACTTTTTAAGGTTGAAAAGCTATGTAAGATCAACTATGAATGAAGTAGGTACCTAATGTATTTTAGGAAATATTTGTATAAAAGTTATAACATAACTATATATTAGATTCTGAGCGGAGTGAGGGATCTATTGGTTTTACAATGGTGTTTATTTTTTTTTTCATGTATACAAAATTTCTACCAGAAGGAGTGCTTCGATTTTCAACATATTATATAGACATATAGTATCTTATCTTTTAGAAAATTGGATCAAGATGGTACTTTAGAGAAGTCATTTTTCGATTTTCTCAATAGTTATTTAATGCCACCGAAAAATTACGAAAAACCGTTAAAAATGGGATTTTAATTTCTAACGCTCTGTCTATCTATCACCATAGAAACGAATAAAAAAAAAAAAAAATATTTCATTATTAATTCAACTTACAGGCTATAATAAGTAATAACAATATAAAATATCCAGACTGACAAACTGTCTCCGCTCAGAATCGTTTTTCTTATACAATGATATTATGATATATTATCATTGAGTTCAAGTTAATTACAATCTATTATACATTGACCCACTTGTAATCTACTGTACAGCAGCAGAGCGACATCCACTTACCCATTTTTTTTAAAATTTGTTTTGTACATATAACATATTATTATTTAATAATTAAAAACTCAAAAATTTTATATCGTCTTATAAATATGGTATATTTATTTAATAAAGAGTAAATGGGTGGTGTGGGGGGCTTCGCCCCCGTGGCTCTGTGTTCTGAAAATTATCTGGACCCTCCCTATGACAAATTCCTAAATACGCCACTGATAACCTCCATAAATGATGATGCTTAAAATAAATAAAACCAAATCTTTTCTTTCATGAAAATATATTGTATTCGTAAAATAGTCTGATTTTTGCATGGAATATTTCGTTCATCTGAATTACTTTTACCGTGATGGAGCGTTCAATGAACGGAAAGGCGTGAAAAAAATGAGTATGTGTGGCTCGTGCGGGATGGCAATTTCAGTCTTGGGCGAAATGCGGCCCTCGCCCTCGAACGAATTATCTCACCTCCCGCCCTTGCCACACAATATACTATTATACTGTTACTTGATTTTCTTCATTGGCGGAGTTTACATGACCTCAATTTTACCTGATATTTTTCAGTGGTGGAGTTTACATAATCCCAATTTTACCTGTTTTTTTTAACTGGCGGAGTTAACAGTAAAAAAGGTACTTGTGGCAGAGTTTACTTGCGCTCGTTCACTGTGTTATTGGATTATTAAAAATGTATTTTATCAGGTCCTTCTTGGCGGTCGTTTGTCAGACATTATTATCATGTTGATCCATTTCCTTCTATCTGAAAATGTAAATAACAAATCTATAATTACATTTCATACCAATACGACCGAATCTATAAAATATAAATAATATATTTTATCAGTGCATAGTCGGCAATAACATGACTTTTGTAATGGCATGCCAATTATAATATTAGGATGATAAACGACTACTTTCATAAAGTGTAACTACATCAAATGATTATCATTTTTAAAATTAAAAGGTCAATACCATAATTTCATTATGTAAACACTAAACATATTATATTAATTACTGCTATTCAACTATAATATAATATAGCATTATTAATTAATTGCACAGTAGACGTTTATTTATACTAACACTTACTTTATTATATCGACTCGATTTTTTTTTTATCTCGATTTGAACTCGTTATTAGTAAACAAATAAGGTATAAGTCCAATTAGGACAAGAACTCAATATTTTTTACACAACGTTAACTATTTATTATACTTTTGAAGTAAATCCCCTTTCAAATATTGGCACGTTTTTAAAATATATTGGACAAAGGTTGTATTAGGTATAATACAAATGTTCACGCTGATATCCTCGTAAGTGGTATGTACTACAACTGCAGAATGTACTCATATATAAAGCCGATGTATAATATGCCATTATAAACCACAACTTTGGTCGTTACGTTTGTAGGGTATTAATTATTATCGTTATTATAATAATTATTGATTTAAAGTAGATAATGATATAATTATGATTCATATAAAAATATGAATTAAGTTTTTTGGTTTTTTCCATCTCTATAATAATAATTAATACCTAGTAATAATACAGATGGAAAAATAACAATTTGTTTGTACTCGTGGTTCAAAATTGGTGGACAGGACAAATTTGACCAGGAAATGTGCACATTGTCCAGTATTCCACCGGTACATACTACTTGCCTTTCAAAATATACGAATTGCCTCCCATCTTTATTATAAATAAAAAGGGTAATATACACTAGTTGCCGCCGATGATCAGGTAGTTCATAATTATTATGTACAAATTGCCTCTCAAAAATGTTCACACTAGCTGCCTCCCGTATAGAATTAAGTACTATGTTTCAAAAATTTCACTATTATACACATTGTAAAGTTGTAAGTACACACATGTGTTAAAATTATAAAAAAATGATTACAAGTAACGTAATAATGTATGTTTAATAAATTAATATAATAGATATTATATTATTACAGGACATATAGGTGTACTTCTATTTTATAATAGTAAGCATCATAGTTTTATTTTAAGTCTAGGAATAACTTCTTTTTTTTTATAAGAAATATACAATCTATACTATAGGTATTTAGCATAATAAGTATATGCGATAAGAGACTTTAAAAAAACATGGTAGACGTTATTAAGAAGTTACCCACTAGTGACTCATTGCTTGATTGGTAAAGAAAGAACTTAATACTAAAATTATAGATATTTATAATTATTAAAAAATATATCAGTCTTAAGAATATAATATATTATATACCTAGGAAAATGTATACAAATTATATAGGTACACAATTATATTAAAAAGAATAATATAATAATAAGTAAAAAAAAAAAAATGGTAATTTAATAGTAGGTAGGTGTGTATGTGTTTCACTTGAATGGTAACACGAAATATTTCTGTTCAGTGACGTTGGATTGAAATTGGGTTTGTAAGGGAAGATATGGAATACTGAAATAAACATATTTTAATTTTTAACCCTTTTAGTCATTCAACTTGCATTTATTCAAATAGCATCAAGTATTTTTAACACCAAATTCCGATAGACCAACTTTTTGTAAGCAACTTTTAAAAATAATATTTTCTCCTATCTCAAAAAGTTGCTGCTTTACAGTGAAAGTTGAAACAAACAAAAAATGTTTTGTCCATTTTCTAAATTTGTATATTTTAGTAGGGAGGCAATTCGTGTAAAAAACTATTGACCCTTTGAGTTCGGGAGGCAACTAGTATGTGGCCTATTCCACATTACCCTTAGCATATTACATACCAGGGATGGTGGCAAAGACTCAATGTCTAGTGATTTCGTTATAGGAGGTAGTGTGTTTTACTTTAAATTAATTTAAATGTATATATTTAATAGAAAAAAAATGTTTAACAATTAGAATAAGAGGACGTGACACCCACATGTGTTGTCTCCGTCTTACAAATGTACAACATACTAAAAACTGTTTTGCGCTGGACAACTTTTATCTTTCTGTGTTTCTATTCATATAGAGTAAACAATGTTTTATGAAACAGCTTGCATACATTAAAGATAACAAATATACAATAATAGTTATTTGCTTCTAAACTTTTCATTTTTTTGTTTTTTTTTTTTCAAAAGTACGCTGATGCACAGATAATGTTCTTCTTTACGTGTTGTGAAAATTTGGTACTTCTGCAACAAATATGGAGCGAGAAAAGTGGTCCCTCGCAAAACAGTCTTTGCTATATTGTACATTTTTAAGACCGAGACAACACGTGCGGGTGTGACTTCCTCTTAACTATGAATCATAATTATAATATAAAATAATACGTTAATTGAGATAGTCTATGTAGATTGATTATTTTGCTATGTATACATAGTTTACTATAGTTTGAATGTATCAGCCACTTCGTATATAGATGAACATTTTTTCTATTCCTTCTGCGTCAAAAACTGAAAAGTGAAAATAAGTTTTTAAATAGTTTTCATAAGTAAATATTTTTGGTAAGTGCCTACTCAGTTTACTATACATGACATCATGCAAAATTTGAATATGAAATTACAAATATCTTGGATTAATGTCATATAGCTATTAATAACATTAATGGCGGGTTCGAACGTAATTGCTGTACTCGCTACAGCAGTAGTGTGCTCAGATTTTTTGAATTTGAGGATATGGATTTTTGTCTATTCTTAGACCACGTTATATATTAAATTTACTATCATTGCTCTATCATATATTTAGTATGATACAAATATATAAAAAAGGGGGGTTAGACCCCCATCAGCCTTGAACATACCCCAGTTCATTTGTGCCGCTCACCTATACCTCATCGTTGTAAACGTATTTTGGAAAAACTAGGTATCTTCAATATTTGTTTTTTTTTAATAGTTAAATTGAATTGCAAATACCTGATTGCGGAATAGTCAATTTTTTCACAGATGTATTATAATCGATAACATAGTAGTAATCACCAATAGAAATATTTATTTTTTATTTTGTCAACATTTTTATTTAAAGCTTTTTTCACTTTTTAAGAATACTTCACACATCAGATACGACGTGTATGCAGCGAATCAAAAATTATAATTATTTGTGAACCACCTTGAAGATCAATATATACCTATATTTATTCTAAATGGTTTTTGGTAAAATTTCGCTTGTGGTCTTAAAAAAACCTTGGTAAAAGTTACGTTCTAAATATTTGCATGAAAATATTTCGGAAAAATGCCTAGTGGTTGTTGGGACAGAGTTGCAGGATACTCACATACATCGAGTCTTTAAATGTATTATTACGCATTATAATATCATATTAACCTACATATCAAACATTTACAAAAAGTATATTATGCATTTATGCTCTACCCGCCACCCCTCCCCCCACAGCATGTATCCGCATTGAATCAAATTACAATATATATAATGCTCGCGAAGAACAAAAAAAAAATTTAAAACCGTCGTGATGTGAAGGTGAAGGACGCGCTCATGGTATGACGACAACGAGTGTCTACCTAAGTCCGTGAAATTCTCTACCGATTTATGTAATGACTTATGTGGCCAGACTTACTCTGCGTAACTATATAAATTCGAACGTCCGTTTCGGTTTTGGATATTATGTCGACGCACCGCTATTAATATGATATCACTGCGTACACACAGGCTCATTTTTTTTTAGTTTCTACGGATTTATCGTTTTGATTGCTAGGCGTGACCTCGTACAATATAATACTATTAGCCGGGAATCTACTATTAGGTACCATTAGGTACCCGGTCAATATAATATTCGTGCACGAGGTGATCTACATTTAATTGGCACTCTATAATAGCCAAAATACCATTCGTCGGTAATGGATTTTAAAATAAAAAAAAATAAATTATTTAGTCAGTTAATGTAATATTAATGTATTTTCGAAATTAAAATAATTGTTTACCATTATTTAATCATGGTTATATAAATATATATTTTTTTAGCAACAACCCAAGTTATGAAACACATACCTAGCCGGAAGAAGAAAAAAATTAATTAATTGAAATGTTGGTGTACATATACCACTCACCATTGAATATTGAACAATTTTTTTATTTGTTATGTTTTAAGTTTAAAATTTAGATGAAAACAATGATAATACACACTTACATTATACTCAGCTAATAAGTAATAATACGTTCGATTTGGATATTTCGATTTCGATTTAAGTCCACTAAGAAATTGGTCACCTCCGAAATCAAACGACGTCGTCAAATCTTAATAGACCCATTTAATATCCAAACCAACATACTCTTAGAATTAATGGTGGATACCTGTAAATGATTCTGAAGTACTATCAAAGTTCTCGAGAACCGTTGCCCCAGACGTATTCACGTAACTACGCATTTATATAATGTTAATTTATCATGGTCAATATTATAATTATATTATATTTAATTAATTTAATTAACCTAACCTTTTTATTTTGTACCGCTTTGGTACAATATTGATATTTAATATACCAGCTATGTAATACATTTGGTATATTATAACATCGTATGTCCCTATTACTGTATAATATATATATTCTGACTTGTAGGAGGCCAATTAATAAACAAAATTTAATTATTGATTGCCGGACCCACTGCCACACACCCCTTTAAATACAATTCCTGGGTACGGCACCGATATTCAGATTCGTGTAAATGCGTAATCACTAATTAATATAGACGGTCGACGGACAGCACATACGTAGGCAGGCAAGTACCCATACCTAGGTAGTGGTGGTCGTACGTGTACAGATTTTATTTTCATTTCCAAAGACGCTCGTTTGAGGAAAATAAAGTGTGTTTTTCGTGACGCGTCATGTGCAGAGTATTATTACAACAATTATGACGTTGTTTTCAAGTATTATGCGTTGCGAAACTCTCGATAGCGGCCATATTATATACTAATAATAAATGTATAATATAATAATATCATATTATATAGGCTCATTTAAAGATGTAGTCTTATAATCGTATGTGTTCATAAACACGTCGTTTTGTAATAATTGTGTACAATATATGTAATACGCTTGAACACACGAGTACCTATAAGTAGGTACACGTCATAAGAAACTTGGCTTATTTTACGTCGCGTCTGATATTATATATTATGTTAGTTGTAATGTATTACCCATAATAATATGTTCATCGACATGCGCATAATCGATCGATTTATAATGATAATATTAAATTTTGCGATTATGCCTAATGATTGTGTGTTGAAACCATTCTATAGTTGAGGGAAGAGAGAAAAATATAGCGTACATCATCTGTGCACTTCAAAATGTGCACCACAAAATCACTATGTGGCAGTTAAAGATTTAATTTTATGATCGTTCGTGTTCATAAACATGTTGTTATGTAATAACTTTGTACAATATAATATTATTATATAATACGTGTACACACGAGTATAAGTATACACGTCACATTAAAATTGGGAAATTGATGACGCCGTCGAGTCTAATGCTATAGGTAAACGTGTGGTATAATAGGAAAACCTGACAAATAAAAATAAAAATTGGCACTATAATAGTTACACGTATGAAAACAATTGAGAAAATTATATGGATAATAAATAATGTCGGGAAATTCCCAAAAAAAATTATTTTGAACAAATGTAGATATTACATTTCAAATAATTTACTCTAAAAAAATATTGGTACTATGAAAAATTTTAAAAAATAAACTACTTGACTTAAACAAACGTTTTTACCATTAATATTTGTTTAAAAATTGGTTATTTTGAATTTTTCCAAAAAAATTTAATACAATTTAAAATTGCCAGTTTTAAAAAATAAAAATAATAAATGGTATACCCTACTATTTGTATCGCAAGCTTCTATATTCTCTAAAGTATAAAATATATATAGGTATAGGAAAAAAAAATATAACAAAAGGTATTTCAACTGCCATGTTTTTTTTGTTACACCACGGTACCAAGTATAGGTATCAAGGGTGCCCAGACACGGCTTGTGTCTTAACATTTTTACTAATATTACAATAATAGCCAATAGGAATTATTCCTTTTCCTGCTCTTAACATTATTTTTCATTATATTATGTTGTGAGACTCGTGACTCTCTTATGGCTGGTCACTCCTGATATATAATATCTTAGTAATGATCATTGCTTATGCTCATCGACGTGCACATAATCGATTGATATTTTGTGATAATGCATTACGATTGTGTTCAAACGACTTAAAGAGAGCAAAATTATCTTAAATCATCACACTACGAGACAAATATAATATTCGTTTGATTTTTTTAAATCCAAAGACGTATGTCAGCCCACCAGCTATGAGATGTTTACACGGAACAGTAATGGCTCCAATTACAATCGTCACCACCGGTGGGCCGCCTTACCATTTTACGTTATGTCCGGAGTTGGAATTGACTTTAATGGATTGAGTTTTGAATTAGATTTTAATAATATTTGTCATTTGACACATGACGTCATATTAATTTAATTCTATCAATTAGTACGTCGGGTGAGACTCGTAAGAGTGGGGGGGGGGGGAATTCACAAGTCGATCGTGATTGCGGGTGAACCGATTTAAATATCTGAGACTTCAACTTTTTTTTTATTATAACTATTGATGAGTGATAACCATGGAAAAATGGAAAGTAATCTGTTCTACAAAATATCTGTTAAGAAACTATAAGTAGGTATAAATGATATTATAGATACTCAGTAATTACTTTATGAAGACTTGATTTGTGGGGGGAGGGTCTATGTCACTTTCCTGTAGCCCGTTCTAGTTAAGCCGATGTAAAACTATGATAGATAACCGCTGAAATTAATTTCCATTTTGACATTGACAGCATAAAATCATAAGTCGTAACATTGAACTAAAATGTACACCTACATACTACCTACATAGGTACGAGTAACTTTGGTAGTTTAGTCCATATAATAGTATTACACCTAATCTGGTGTCTTACGTAACACAGCAAAATGTTGTGTTTAATAACTGTTTTGCTTCGCTATATTTACGCTTTCTGAAGAGTTTTAAATTCTCGAGCATACTATAATATAAATTAATTTTTATTAGTAATTTGAATAATAATAATAATAATAATAATATTATGATAGCCGACGATCGACCATAATTAAATTGCTGCCGACTCGTTTTATATAATATAATATGAGTCACTGATGAAACTGAATCATCGTAAAAGACAATTTATTGTTATATGAGTAAGGCCCGTCGCCTGTGGCTGCGAAAAGGTCACTTCCACAACTGTGTAAATATACGCGCCACACTAAAATGACATTAAAATTACATGACATTTTCATTACGACTTGCACGCGCGATCGTAATACGCGCAGGAAACTGACTCGATAATAAAATTATATATTATGTTTATTATTGATTTATAACAAATTTATCTATACAATGGTAATTATTATTATAAAATAATAAAATATAGAACGTTCGACCAAACATCGGAAATTTTCGTTTTTTGATTCAGACTTGGCATACTTTTTGTCAAACTTTCGAAAACTTCAAATGGTTCTTATCTGTACAGTACAAAGTCGTTCACGAAAAATAATGAATTATGTAAGCCATATTATTATTGCAGCGAAGTTAGTCCTATGTCTGCAGGAGACACTGTTTTCGGAGCTTCCATTATTATTATTATTATTATAAACTGCGTGGGGGACGTACTATATTATATTACTATATATTATTGTTTGTCGTCGAAAAACGATTTTTCGCTTTCTACCGCTCAAATAAAGTCCACTGTTGTAGTGTTTGTGAAATCGCTTTTCGCCGAAAATCCAAAACGAAATACTATTTGCTGACTTTCTACCTCAAGCAGTAGCACAGCTGATAAGTAAAATAAATAAAATGATTATTTTGAATTTCAATAATAATGTTATTGGGTAAACTAAAATTGATATTTCGAATAAACGTTCGACGAAATCTTTTAAGCCGATTCAAATGTTATTCATATTATTTACGGCCATTCAAATTAAAACACATTGCGGGTAATATTTTTATTTTACTTTCAGTAAAAAATATATCATTCTTCGGTCGTTTTCCCAAAAATACTTCAAACAATTCGATTGATAGAAGATAAAAGTATCTCACCCGAAGTTTCATTTTCAAAGTTCATTTTTTTTTTTATCAAGATGAAGATCTACATTGAAAAAAAAGGTCTCGAATATCTGATATTCATATTGTTCATGTGAAAGTGTGAAACAGATATAATTGCAGTTGATAAGGAAACTAGCTAAACTATATCACAAGTAAAACACCTCTAGCAAATACCAAAAATCTTATAACTTGTTAACTATAAAAATCTATTCAGATAAATTTTATATTTTATAACTTTTGTAATAACCAGTAATATTAAATAATAACCAAAAAGTCATAATAATAATAAAGCCTTATAAAATATTAGAAACATTATTATTTTTAAATATATTAGGTACTTATTTACAGAAACTAATGTGAGACAAAAATGTAATAAGTTTAAATATAATATATTTGTATACGTCAAAGTGGTGTGGGAGTGATTATATATATAGTGAGTGGAATTGGGTTGGTAGTTTTGTAACCAGACCATAATAAACGTTATCCGGTGCCACTGCAGTTTTTTATTAAATAACTATAATAACAATTTTCAATAATTTACCGCGTCATTGCGTAGGTAGGTATAATTGAATTACTATAATTTATAGTACCTATGTACATTATATTTATCTCGAGTGCAGACGTATATTTCGTATTCATACACATTGTAAAAAATATGAGAGGGAAATACTCAAATTATTATATTTTAGTCGTTAGAAAATATAATATCAATTATAACAATATTTTGTGCTTGGGAAATCTGTAGTTACAACATGCAATAATATAATAATTAAACACACCAAAGGCTTTTGCTACATGCGTATAAGATAATAGAATACCTATTTTATTGCACCTATAATGTAATACCGTATATTTTATTGTACCCATAATAGTTTAGCGTTGTTCTTGCAAAATAATTGAGTATTATGTAGTTAATTGATGAGTATAGATTGGATACACGTAACAGTTAGAGTAGGTAGCTATATGATATATCTATCTTATAGTACATTGTAGGTTAAGGAGGTCGTTAGGTCTAAGTTTAGGACATAGGTAACTTGAACAATATGGGCCTGCTTTTGATTTTATAATAATATATTAATACATATTATATTATTGTATAGGTACTTAAAATTATTTTATAAATCAATAATAGTTAATGGTAATTAATTAATGCTTGAACTCCATATACACCATCGAACGAGGTAAATTGACAATTATTGGTATTAATGGTTTTTTACTTGTGCATATGGCGTGTCCGAGTGGATGACACTCCATGTTTCTAGCATTTTGAACTTGGATGGGTGACCGCCGTCAACCCTAAACGATTTGAGCAACTTGACACTCTAACTCGTCCAATCACGTGTGTGGTGAGTATGAGAACAAGATACATCATACATATCAGTTATGTTCGTCAAACCCTAAACTCTGAAAGCTTGTAGTAAAACATAAAACGCTGTATAAAATATGAATATCGCAATGAAAAAAATCAAAAATCAACTTAAAAATGTAAACAAAACCCAGTATACCTACCACACGCTTCATTGCCAGGGATTTAATCCCACCACTTGAAACAAAAAAAAAAGTCAAGATTAAAAATTTAAACAGAGGTACGGTAGTGTCATAAGTTTCATGAGCAAAGGATCAAGTTTTTTAAAATCCAGTAATTATCTGTTATTTTAGGTATAAGTACCTAAACATTTTCAAACATTCATGAATTACAGATGTTATGCGAATGAACTTCCCAGTAAAAATCGCATCCACGACACCAATAATAATAATATAATTATTAAATACTAAATAATTATAGAATGCATGCGTCGCATTATATTAGAGAAATATTATTATTATTCATAATATTATGTTACACGACGACGAAGCTCGTTTTTGCGCGATGTAGGTAGGTAGCTACCTACACGGTCACAACAATGTCAATATTATATATTACTAGCTGATCCCCTGGAATACGTTTCCCGTTAAATGTACCAACTCTATATGACTCAAAGTTTGTTCAATTCGTTATTTAATATTCGGTGTATGGTGTTCAAAATTTATATTAACTTTTCTGTTGCCTATAATAAAAATTCTTATTCATGCTGTAAATCTCGGACCCCGTGCTGTTTGTACGTAACTTTATAGTTTAACTCTAAAGTATCAAAGTTATAACAAGTATGTTACTGAACTCTTCCTAAACGGTTGGACTAATTGTGAATGCCGAGTCTGTCGACCAATATTTCCTCCTCGTCTCGTGATTGTTTTATGTACGTATAACTTATATGTGAATGTGAGTATAATACGCTCAATATTTACGTAATTTATTGTGATACATATAATATCAAAACACAGCCAACAAAAAAATTAAATGCATTGAATGAATACACTGATTTCACGGCAACCAATAATTATTTATTATAATAGTTTTAAAACACATGGTAACCATTTATAAACAAAAATTTCCACCATAAATCTATAAAACCCCGTTGAGCACATCCCCTGGTTTTACCTAGGGGGATGATTTGTAGCCTATGTGTTATTCTGATGTATAAGCTATATTATTGTATAGTTTAATTAAAATCCATTCAGTAGTTTTTACGTGAAAGAGTAACAAAGAAACAAACTTTCGCGTTTACAATATTAGTAGGATTACCTATTATTATTATTAGTTTTAGTTAAAGCGTAAAATGTACGTCTTAATAATAACGACGATACCTACCTATAGTGAAACGTCGTCGATCACCAGAAGTATAAAAATGACAATATGATACGTTAATGTACGTGGCGCTTATAACTGGGAGATTTTTTTTTATTTTTATGATCTACCTAGTGTATCATATATTATAATATATTATTATTATATTGTTTACTACGGCGTCATCCGACTTGTAAAAACGAGCACAACTACTGACGACATTATATTATTATTATTATGGAAACGCGTGAGGAATTAATACCTATGTTATTATAATAACAACATCGAACTATCATATGAGTTATATACATCGCGACAGACGACATGCATCGTGTTATTGCCGTCGGAGAATACAAACTCTGCTGATTTCAATAAATATGGCGAAATAGTGAATACGTCATGAAGGTACGCCGCGAAGTGGAATTATTGTTCAAATAATGCAACGCAATATACGTATATAGCATACCTACCTATATCGTTATAATGGTCTTAAATAGAAAATATTATACCTACATATCAACGATACTGTCGTTATATATTTTATTAAAATTATTCATTTTTTCAATGTCTAGATAGGTACCTATACTCTATATTATAATATTTTAGCTTCTGCAGTGCGGAGTGAAGGATGTATCCATAGTGGTTTTACAATAATTTGTGTCGATTTATGTGAAACATCCATGCGGCGGAAGATGAGACCGGCTGCTGGCGTAGTCACATGCGAGAAACATCTAATTTGCCTTTAAAACAAAGAATAATTTTCTTTAAAAACAATTTGAATATTTTGTTTTTGATTATGCCATGTTTATTTCCTTCAATAAACCGTCCTTTCAATAATTATGCATATTTCCTGTACAAAATAATTTCGGCGTTTCACATCTGTCAGGTGTCTCGATGTGTGTGTGTGTGTGTATTTGTGTGTATCAACAACTTTTGCAAAAATTGCTTAAATATTCAAAATTAAAAATAATTATTAATTTCTAGTAAAAAAATGCTATGCAATATTGGTAAACGTTGGGATCAAAATAATTGCTATTAAGTAGGTACTTATTGTTCAAAATAAACAGGAAAAATGGGAATATTAAACTCTGCAGTGATCGACAAAATAAATTGAATATTTTTTTTTTATATATAATTCAAAAACAAAATCTGCAGCAACTTTGTACTGTAAAATATTCATATTAACATGTTCTAGATATGTAATAATTTTAAAAATATTTTTTTATCTTATTGTGCAATTTATACAATATTTGTTAAAATCAAGTTTAAATACTTAAAGCTTGAAAATTGAGTTCAAGATTTCCTTGACATTGGTCCAAACGCATGATAACGATTTATTCTTAAACAGCTATTGTTATTTGTTAATAATTAAAAATATTAATCGTAAAACTTGATCAACATTCAAATATTACTTAAATTATAATTTTCTATACAAAAATAAATTGTACCTAACCTATTTATACATTAACCCATTTACACCTTTCTATAATACGGATTACGGTATTGACATATTATCAGTTAATAACAAAAATGATTGATATACTATTACAGCTATTATAATAATATATGCGATGAGTTCAACATCATACCGTATTAGGTAGTAGGTACTAATAGTATTATAAATAAATTAATGTATGATTTATTGCTTATAAGTTATAACATTTAAGTGTTGAGCTGTAATAACTATACCTACTTATTAAAATAACAGTAGTTAATTAATAAATATTCTTAGAAATAGAGGGTGACACACATCGTCTCCGTTCAGTATCTATGTTCGTCATATACAATAATTTATCGTCGAGTTCAAATTCGACGCATCCATTAGGTACAGTGACTACTATTCAAAAACTAGACGTTATAGTGGATTTACTTCCCCTGTTTTAATAATCTTAAGTACCTAAGAAAAAAGAACTAGTAAAAAATATTCAATTAATTTATATTTATGTACATGTATGAAGACTGAATAACTATCGATCGCATTTTAACATACCTTCTATTAATAGTATCAATTAATATTAATATATTACATTATTGTGTACCTACTTACATCTCGAGTTTGAATTGTTAAAATGCGCAAAAAAATAATTCTATAATTTATTATGCAATTTTAATATTACATAATGCGATAATAGTTATGTAATATTTTAAGCATTGTAAACTCTTTTTACTATCTTCATTCTTCATAATATTACAGCGCCCACCCAGCCACCCCTTTCCACACATGATTTACTAGTAAGAATTGGATTAAATAAGTTTAAACTATATTTACCATGTAATCATGAAACCAGACAAACAGTAAGTATACAATACAATAATTTATAGCCTTGTAAAGTTGGTATACGAGTCAACGTAGAGTGGTTTTTACCAAGTTTAATATCATTCTAAATTTCTATAATGTTATATTTTGATTTAAATATTTAATACATTTTGGATCAATATAATATTCAGATAATAATATTACATACAATACACATATTATAATATTATATTCTGCATACGACCTCCGAGTTTTGTTTTATATTCTGAGAGAAGCTATAAATGTATAGATTTTAACAATGATAATATTATTTGTGTTTTCTTTCTCAATCATAAACTTTGAAGGTGGATTCTGATTGAAAATTGAATTTATTTGGTTCTTTGGTGGTGGAAGGGGGAGGCTATTTTTGAGCTATTTAGGAACCTATTCAGACTTTTCTACGGTCAACGGTTCGTGCTATATTGACTTATAAAAATTACAAAAGTTATTGACATACTGTTACCTACAGAGTACAGTAATGTTTAAATACTATTAAAATATGAAATGTGCTTGGGAAAAAATTATATTAACACACTGTATAACTAATAGAAAAATAAACGACTAATAGCATCATAAATATACTATAAAAAATTCTTATAAATATAGGTTGACACACAGAACACATCTCTCACAGTGAATTACTGCATGTTGAAGTACAGTCAACGCCTATGGCACTTACAATGGAGTGACTTCCCCGGTTGTTTTTTAATTTCGGATTTTTACATAGGCTTAACTTTTTTAGTTTATCGAATACTCCTTAAGTTTGATATCATTTATACGATTAAATAATAAATTGTTGTACAGATTTTCACTACTGTAATATACCGATGTGATTTAATAATAAAATACTTGACAATATTTTTGATAGTTAAAATGATAGTTTCTACAGCTGGAGATGTCTGATTTTGTTTTTAAGCAGCTGACGTTGGTCACTTTGTAGAGTTAGTCCACCGATTGCACTGCACAAAAAGTTACTCAATTTATAAATCCATTAGGTATAAAATTGTAATTTGACAGATTGCAATAAATACTACAACAAATTTGGTCGTAACCCGTCTTTCGACTACACTCGGTAATAATTTCACTTAGTAGTAATAATTACAAACTATAATAACTATACATATATAATATATACATCATCCTCTGATGAGCAAAACGAAAAACCAAACGTGTAGCTTATAATTTATGTAAATGCGTTCAAATTTCTCAACGAGCATTTATAACTTTATCCATTCTCGCGCATCATATGTACTTCTTAATCTCGACATATCAGAAAGACTCGAACCGAACACATACCAAAAAATCAAATGATTTATGTGCTCGAAACTTTTTAAAATTTAATATTCATATCTAAACACAATAACTTGTCCACTGCAGTATTTTATTTTCATATATAAAATTTAATTATAGTACTACCTATTACCTATAATGTTAAACGAACATGGAAATAAAATGTAACTTATGTCCGTTGCCGACGGAGTTTTAAAGAACAAGATCAATTAAAAATACTCTTGATTAATTTTTAATCGGTGTTTGCAGAATTGAATGTCCTAGAGACATTTAATTATTTTATTTTTATTTTTTTTCACTCTATTGTCTGCGTATTATTAAATATATATGCTGATTGTGAGAAAATTAACATGGTATAATGTTATAATAATAATATAATTTTAATCTCTTAATGTATTTATAATGTCAAAATAATATTGTACACAGCGTTGTGGCCTGCAGTTCACGATTCATATGCGATCGTCACGACAAATAAGTCATTTGTACACATTTTTACTGGGTGATTCTTTTTAAAAAGAAACACTTGGTCATTATCTTAATAAGTACATAAAATCAACGTTTTTGAAAAATAATTTATTTTCATAAATGGAGTCGTTATATTATAAAACGACATTTTTGAAAAAAAAATAAAATTTATCATGTTTAAAGTTTTAATTTTTTTAATGACAGTAAATATTAATTTTGATTTCATACACTGGAGCACAATATTTTGTAGAGGAATTTTATATAATATTATAGTAATAAATATAACATAATAAATTATAGTTATGAATATTTCTATTTTAAAGTCTAGGTGAGTAGTTTTGAGTGGCACAGGTTTACAGGGGGACTTTTATATTATGATATAATAATTAATATAATATAATAAATGGTAGATATGAATATTTCTATTTCAAAGTTTAGATGAGTAGTAGCACAGTGGTATTCAGCAAAAGGTTGGTCCACTACAACTGCCTATACTCCACCCACATAAAAAAACTATAAACTATAAACCTATAAAACTATAAAACTATAAACCAGTAAAATAAACACATAAGCCAGATTATGCGTATCTCTATAATAGTATTATAGTAGGATGCACAAAGATAACCTTACAAAAGCTTTTCTAAATTTTTATGAATTTTAAAATGAAAGTATATTGCAGGATTGTGTGGTTGGTCAACAAAGAGCAACAGAATCGATGGTAATAATAATAATAATAGTAATAAATTGTTTTACTCAAGCAGGATGTTCACGGCACACCACGTTATTCGCATTTGCAGTTTCCCGAAAGGAACACATATTATGGGTAGTCATCTTCTATCACTTGGTTTTTCACGGTCGCACTCATTCGGTATTGACTATTATTATTGTTATTATTATTATAACGCCATTGTCGTCTTATTTCGACAAAAAACGATGCAGTCTGCCGATTTCCACGTCTTCGGTTCTTCCTGTTTTCGTTTCGACCGATTCGTGTGTATTATTATTATTATTATTATACTTCGCAACTATACGCGGCTGGGCACGTCGATTACGATTGTAATTTTGGATTTTATTATTATTAATTTTTTTTATCGGTTATTACGCCACATCATAATATATTTACTTGGCGGTGTACGCGCGGCCGATTCCTTCGTTCAATAACATAATAATAATATAATGCATTATAATACACCACGACGGCGTTTCCTTGTTTCGATACGCATCACGTTTCCGTCGTCCTATAATATCATATTAATGTTTCAATAATAATAATAACAACACATATTTGCATGTTTTTCGTATTGTATTGTGTTTAACATTATGATGGCGATTGCAATAATTATTATTTGTAATATAACAACGCAAAACAAAAAATCGCCGTTTTCCTGTGCAGACATTTTGTACAATAATAATATTATTATTAACAATTTGAAACGAGATGGACGTTTGGACTCGACGGAAAGAGCAAGAAAGTGCAGTCTTAAATCAATGCCGTTGTCGTAAAGGCTATGGCGTAGAGCGTGTAGACGACAAAATAAAATATTTGTGTCAAGTTCTGTGTAGGTGCCTATAGGCTGCATTGGGTAGTTACCTACTTGTAATTTACCAATTACCTGTTATTCTTTTATCTATCTGTTATATTATACTAAAATGAGCTACGACCCGTTTGGGTAAAATCGATAAAATATTACTATAACTGCAGTATTGTAAAAAATACATTTAAAATTTATTTAATTTTATTGTATTTAATTTCAGATAAAAACATTTACCTACATCCATTCAGAAAGTGTTTAAAATACATTTCAAATAATTTTAGAAAAATATGTTTAAGATAAATTCAAAAACTTGCCATGTATTTAAATGTTTTTCAAATACCAAATTTTTAAATACATAGTTACTATTTTAATTATACTTATTTCATTATTTCATATTGTTTAAAAATTAGATTTTAATTGTAAATAAAATAATATAACGTTTTTTAAAATAATATTCTGAAATGTGATTAATAATTATTTTGAATTTAGAAAAGTATATTTAGAAAAAGTATTTCATGTTCAATGTATAGACAGTATTTAAAATACCTACCAATTAATAGTTAAAGTAAAAAATATTTAAATACATTTAATCAAATACAAGACTGGTCATCTGTTTTATTCTGAAAGTATATGTTTGAATAATATTATAAAATTTAGTTGAGTGAAATACCTAAGTCAAATAATGTGATGGCGATTAAAACGTTTTAATACACTTCCGAGAATTTTGTTAAATACTAATATTGTGTACCTACTTAAAATTTTATAATGTCCCACTTGTAGGTAGTCAAAATCAAATCCCATTATTATTAACTTATATGGAAAAAACTAATTCAATTTATTATGTATATTAAAATATAAAAATTATTAAATTAAAATATAATATTATAATCAGATTTTAAACTAAATACAATTCGTAGGTAGTAATATGTATACACTTGTGGAATTCGTTGTTGTTATTTTCATTTATCAATTAGATTTGTCTAAAATGTGTAAAGCATTAACCATTAATTTCGCACATAATATATTAATATTATTATGATAATGTATCCGTGTTTATTATACGGTACAAACAAAACCCTTTTTAAAGAGATTACCTAGTAATTCAATACAAGCCATAATGATGTATAACATTATATAGGTATGATGATATTGAAAAAATATATTGTTGTACGTAAGACTAAGCGTGTCGCCGTATAACAATAATTTTTATGCAACCGAAAAAATTCGTCCCATCCATACTGGAACTGTGTGAACAAGAACTTTAATATAACTAAATATTAGTACTTATACCTCGTAAATTATACCAAAAATAATGTAATTCGTCTGAACCTTGCTCATGTGATTCAATTTTCAATTAATTCCGGTTGACTATATTATATCGATATAAGGTCTAAAACTATCATCATTATATTATATAGTAATATATAGTAATAGGCATATTATTGTAATGTACTCATCATAGATTATTATCGCCATGGATGATCATCACCGATGACACATCCCAAAACAGTATACAAAACGCTATTGCGTACGATGGCTTGATTTTATTAATTTTTATTTGAGGTGATGGGTGAGGGAAGTCAATCTGAAGCTTGGATGTCGTTAACTAGACCAAACAAGAAAAAACCCTCACCTCCAACAACCCCCTTGTAAGCTGTTGCAGTCCATAGACTATTTTTGTGAATGAGTAATATTTTCCCCGTTCAAATAAACATTTTTTTTTTTTAAATTACACTTTATTAATTACCAAATTATTATATCACAAATCATACCTTTTTTTTTTACTCAATCATTGAAGTATAGTATTAATATTATTACATATGAATTAGTTTAGGTACATATTGTGTGGGGCCCGGAGGCGAAGTATTGGCAAAATTGGTTCCTTCTCCGGTCCTCGATATCACGTAAAAAAAAAAAAAAAAGGTACATAATGTGTGTTATACGAATACAACATTTAAAGAAATTATATTTGGATATTATTGTGATTGTACGACAATGACTATAATATAGCATGAGTGCGTGACTCAATTAAATGTGGAAAATCCACTATGTAATTTATATCATATGAAATAAGTAAGTATCAAATTACATCACAAGCGTCACCAATGGTTAAAAAAATTAATTGTGATAAAAATATGAAAATAGTAGGTATTGAAAATGCGGTTTATACCAATTATGTTTAGGTGTAGGTATAGGTGTACACATTATGCTTGTAGTATTATATACAACAGAAAATGTTGTCCTCAATAGATGTATACTTATATTATAATAATAGAACATGTTTATTGGATTTAAAATTGAACTTGAATATTATACATTTGATTGACGTGAAGTTCAAATGGTAAACTTATCTCGTCTCGACTAATGGACACTATAATTATTTAGTATTTACCAAGCTAATGAAATAATAATAATAATAACGGATATAATAAGTTTTATAATGGCACGAGACGATTTTTAAAATCTATATTATGTTGAACTGATTAAAGCCATTAAATGTAGTTTAGATAATATTTTTTAAGTAGCTAAATATTATTAATATGATAAAATATAATATATGAGTTTGAATTGTGAAAGTCAATGAATGAGTTAATGACAAAATAATTATGTATTCGTAACAACACAATTTATTATAATAATATGATTATTGGTTTACGTCTTATGACCTTTATACAATATTATAATATAGATAATGTTGTTTATCGACTACTGGAAATAATTATTTTATTAATTGAGGGTAGTTCTGAATGTGGACCATATAGCGAAATTATAATCAAACGGCTGGCGTGACATGACGATGTTTGTGCGTCGTAATATTAAAACAAATTTTTTTTACAAAGCAAACAATTCAGGATTGACAGAATTTATCAATGAAATCAATTTTTTTTTCTTTTTTGCTGTAATTTAAAAATTATAAATTGTAGATGGGTACTCAATTTTTTCACAAAATATTAACTGTATCAGGAACTTCTACCAACGATATCATTTTCAAAGTATTTAGGTTTATCGTGTACTTTTTATAGACATTTTATATTTGTTTAAGTTTTTTTATTTAAGTTTGTCAATTGTGTCAAATGATTAGTTTTAATCAACAATATTAGTTCAACCTACCGTATTTCTATGAAAGAAAAGTACCTATATTACTAATTGCAATATAAATATATTAAATATTACATTATATAATTTAACAGTTTTAGAAATATAAGCTGATGACAGCTAGCGACCGTTTCGGCTTAGAACAGTCTCATTTTTACCGTATTTAAAGATTTATCATTGACTTAAAATAATTAAACTCAAATCAATCACGCCAATTACAGTGACTTACTCAATTATGATGTACACTAAACACCTTCTGAACAGCAGATTGACTTTCCCGATTTTTAATTATCAAATGTACACCGAAATTGGGTCGCGACCTACCGGTGGTGAAGACCACATCTTGTTCTACACTATTGGTCACAACCGATTCTTTTAGAATATTAATCTATTTCTTTTTACCTAACTGTTGTGGAGTGCTGTGGTATTATGCATCGTTTCCCACGCCTTTTTATGACCAGGAAAAGTTAGTTATTATTTATTAATAAGTGTACATTACAGTTCAACCGAAAACCTTTACTTATAGATTCGAATAAGTGATGGCTCATAGAATTTTTATTATTAAATTGGAGTCGAACAATGTTTATTTTGATTACACGTCTATATGACAGAGAAAAAGGTCTGAACGTGCTTCTGTTTATATATAAAATCCAATGTGTGGTGTACAATATCTATTGATTGGACGTCGAACCTTTTACAAATACAGTCGGTATATTGGAATAATAAGTTGGTTTTTCGACATTTCCAGTTTATAGCTATACGCAAAGGGAAACAAACAAACAAACTACCTACACACAATCTGTGAAAAATATTATGGTCGACAATGAAGGAAAATTATCACTCTAGTAAACCTACTCAATTCGAGAATCGTTTTTCGTATTCGTCAGCCACTATTGTAGTGACAGAAAAATAGTGACAACAATATTATTACACCTTCATGTTTTGTGGGTTTAAAATTGAGTTAGCTATGGTCGTAATGAAAAATAAATTGTAATATTTGAGATCCATAACGTAGGTACCCACTAGTGGAGAATATATTTTTCTCTAAATGTATATCCGCTTACAATATTTAAAAATTGTATTTAAAATTTACAAAATTATATAACTCGAATTATATTTTTTACTGAAAATCAATTAAAAAGTCATATTTAAATTATCTATTCTTTACAAAAATTTTTTTATTTTTTTATTTTTATAATTTTTATTTACAATCTGTTACAATAAAAATATGAACAATAAGTAAAATAGATAATTGAATGAATAAGTGGCTTGAGGAAAGGACGGATTTAAGAAGCCTTCCAGTGAAGACACTTTGTCAGCTGTTTATATACATTTCAATAAGTTAACAATTAGTTATAAATAGAAATAAAGATTAGATAATTAACTAAATTAATAGGTCCCGACACCACCGCCTTTTTAGTCTTTTCCTAGGATTGTCGGGTATGTTTGCCGACGCAAGTCCTTTAATTAGGGGATTATCATGGTTTTTAACAGATAAGTTAAATCGTCTATAAAAAGTTCTAGCTACACACAGACGGGTGAGATGGCAAGATCGTTATGTAAGGTCTTTACAAAAATTAAAATTTTTTTTTTTTTTTTTTTTTTTTAATTATTCAATAATAACTAATAAGTAGCTACAATTCAAACATTTTAATAATTTTTAATATTTGTTTTTACATTACTGAACACACTTTTATCAAACTCATTTTGAGGGTTTTTCAATTATATATTTTTCATTATTCTAGGACCTAAGTTGTTTATTTTTAATTTTTTCAACTTTATTATACTATGGTTTCAGGTCGTAACTTAACCTTGTATACCTACCATTTAACTAGTTTTAAAACTGTCACAGAAACAAAATCAAAGTTTACATTTTTTATTGTCATCGCAAAAGTCTTTTAAAATACGTTTTGGGTTGAAAAAAAACCAAAATTATATATATTACATAATTGCAGTGTACATACGGTGTTGACTGTACCTAATAAAGTAATAAGTAATTTAATTTGGTTAATATACAAATACAATTTACAGGCAGAAATAGACTTTTGGAGAAGAACGAGATTTGCCTCCTCGAATGGAGTGTTTGAGTAGACAGTAGCGTAACAACTAACAATAATTTTTAGCCAATTTGCTTAAGAGTAGTCTTCGCACTTCCCCTTCACATCTACAATCTACGATCAAGCCTGCCCACGTATTCCGCAAAACTCCGTGTAAAGACTGCAGTTATAAAATTAAAATATTATATTATAATATAATATATACTATGTATGTTCAATAATAAACGTCATGACGAGCACAATTTTATTGTCTTCAGAAACATAACATTATAATATATTATCTTATACGATATTATTTTGATCGAAGGATCGATGAATATTGTTATTGTTGTGTTTTGTGTGTGGGCCGAGTCGGTAAAATTCAAGGACGGCGCACTATGTATAATTATTATTTACCATACTGCTATAATATTATTGTTATTATTATTATTGTACGTTTAAAATAATATGTAACAAATTTGCGAGCGCTACGAAAATATTATAATGTGTTTACACAAAAACACAATCGAGTAGCAGGGCGGGTCATCACGCACATACCACATAAATATTATGTAATTTAAAAATGACTCGTACCCATCGGGTATAGGTACTTACATGAAAAATATTAAAAAAACAATACTAATATCTGCTGGAGAACGGTAAATGAGAGATAACATATTTTAAAACGATCGATTTTCCGCCATCGAGTTTGCAATACCGACAATATATTATAATATTTAATAACCATTGATTTGCATAGACTTTGTACCGCTGTACCTCTTTAATATTCGTACCCACCACCTGTGTTATAATTATATTATATTATTATTATATTATTGGCGTGACACGATACCTGGTATATGGTATATCAATAGTTAATATACTAAATTGTAAACGATTACGTATGTGCCGAATCGTTCGTCGAAACCGAGTTTTTTGATTTAGTTTTTTCGAGATGCTCCACGGCGCGGCATCGTGGCTGTAACTTTGTAGATACATTTTACCATTATCATTTAAAAAATAGATTTCAAAATTAGACCCTCAAATATCCGGTTGAAAATGAACGGCAATAATAATTATGAGTTTTAAATACGTTTGTAACAAATTCATATATAGTTCAGCAAGCGTGCCGATGCAGCTAGTGATGCTCGTACGTGACCGATACTATAGTTTGTCCTATTTATAACGTCGGAAATGTTATGTCCGTGGGGATAACAATGAGCCGGGACGGAGTCTACCACTGACTACTGACCGGTGAGTTGAACCCTGGACGGCGGTACATATACAAATGACTGGGGTGGGGTTTTTTGTGTTGGAAACATTCGATTATCTTTATTAGTCCCATCTGTATTTGCATTTGGGACATTCAGAATAACAACCTTGCGTGCCAAATACAATCGAAAGCCTTTTCTACGTTTAGAAAAAATGCTGCTGTTTGTACTTTGTTGTTTATGTTTGTGCTGAGGTGGTCAGAAAGTTTAATTAGTTGATTTGTAGTTGAGTGTCCTGTCGAAAAACAAACTGTTCGTTTCTGGGTTCCCGCCTTCCCGGCACGTTCTCTCTGAAGTTTTCCTAAGATTACTTTTTCGTATACCTACCTTAGATAGGCAGTGATGGTAAGAGAGCAATCGACCTGTAGTTTTCTGTCTTTTTGTGGTTTCGTGCCGGGTTTTATGATCAATATGATGATACCATTTTTCCATTTTTAGGATGTAGCTTTTTCTTAGACAACAGTTCATTTTTTTCATCAGTGTTAAAATCTTGTTTGCTGGGAGAAATAACAGTGCCGTGTTGTTAATTTGGTCCTCATCCGGGTATCGTAGTTTTTTTGTGTTTGTGAATTTTCTGATGGCTTTGACGGGATTTGTGGAACCTTGTTGTAGGATATTGTAATGGTGTTGGAATTTACTTTCCCATCCGTGAGCAGTTTTGGTGAAATTTTATGATAGTCCGTCGATTTTATGATAACCGGAGGAACACGTAATGGGGCCTCAGTTATGTGTGTCTCTGGCGATATGGATTTCGTTTCAAGATCGACGCCGGATGTGGAAGTAAAGCAGTCTGTCCAGTAAGGATCCAATTGATAAGTGGTAAATTTACCGATAGTAGAATACCATGAATTGTATACTTAATTTATAAACATTATCATTGTAATTCATAAACCTTAGGTGATAAATCATTCATTATTGATATTTTCTGTGTGAAATCAATTATCTTTTCTAATTATCCAAAAATATATTTTTCATAATTGTATTGAAAAATTTCAATAAGTGTGAAATTATTAATTTTGAGTAATTTCAAATGAAGAACCCTATTTATACCTAATATTATTGTTGCTCTACTTGAGAGGACGGAATTTATACAAAATCAAATCGTAACGTAGACGGAATGGGTACACAATATACTCACATACATATTATTATAGGTAATAATACTGAGCTGGAAAATATATCATAATATATTAAAATAATCGTCACGTGGCAATTCGTCTATAGCACGGTTTGATTCATCCGTATATAATACGGATGATATAGTTATTAGCCATTAGGTATATACTATATATGATTGAACGTGCAAATATCAATATATATATAATATATATATCTATATTATAATATTATTATACATTGCAAATCAACTCGGAACACACGTCATCACTAAGTAAGGCACTAAGACGTTAAGTGAATACAAAATAAAACGATTTATCGTTCAATAAATAATTATGATACATCAGCCTGTGGAGAGTAACATCCAACACATTTGAAATACAATTCAATTCAAATAAAATTATCAAGTACTTACCCAAATTTGATATACGTAAAATAAGAGAATATTAATATCTTTTAAATTAGAAAAAACCAATTATTACGCAGTTATAATGTTTTGACCTGGAAATTTCTATCATTTAATTCGTATTTTGAAATAGTTCAGATCTATGAAAAAACTTAACCTATTAAATATATATACGAAAAAGGCTATAGGATGCCGGTATTCTTCCCCCAACTAAAAATTAAATAAATTAAATACCTAGTGGCTAATATTTATGCCTACGTCTTGAAATTACATAAATTTCTTATATTATATTGTTGAGCTTAAATATAAAAATTATCAACAACTCTAGGGTACCTATAGACTAAATAATGATGATAAATAATAATACGTTTGTAAAATATATTTATTATTCAAAATATGTAGGTTTATATTATACACTATTCTATGCAATTAAATTATGATAAAACTTAATTTCCTATTCTCTTTAGCCAGTTCATAATAACTACATCCATTTTAGAGGATCTAAGGTCTACAACATACGGCTGTAGATAGTATTAACTATTTACTTATTAGCATATGGTTAAAGATATAATTAGGTATACTATATATTTAAGACACTTGCTAAGGTTACTAACAAGCACGTTCGATAGCTCTATAAAAAAAAAAATAGGCCGTGTGGGGATCAGACCTTCACCCCCCCCCCTTGTATACTCCTCTGTCTATATATAGTATGGGTGAGGTATATAATAACAGAGATGTGCACTTTTTCGTTACGAGAAATCAAACAAAACGGTCGTCGATCAAGACCAAGAAATGATAGCAATCATATTATTACCATTATGATAACAGTAAAAATACATACACCTATTATAGGTACACTATGTATATATTATTTAAATAGGAGATAATATTACAATAACATGAATGGGAGGACCTTGGTGGTTCATTGTACTCCAACACTGCTGTGACATTCTGTCAAAACCGGATTTCATTATGATCAATCGATTTTAAAACGCATCATTCATTAATAAGGTTTTATTTCTTCAACGGTCACAATATCTAGATGGAGTATCGTAGTACTACACGTTCAACGTCCGGGTGTGGGATAATTAAAATAGTAATAATAATAATGATTGTAGATGACTTAAGTTTTTTTTCTTGTGGACTATTGTGCGCTAAAAATCTAAATCATAAATCATCCGGTGAAAACGGCGCCGCGTCGGCTCGTCACAAAACGATTCATACGATTGTATAATTTACTGCGCGTGCGAGTGCTACATATTATGATATTGTAGGTAACGTATTATAAATTGGCATGGTATCAATGATAAAAGTAGGCAATGATAATATAATGTGATATCCTCACTATGGCCTATGATCACGGATGTTGTGTTAATAGGATCATAACCCAAGCGGGTGGGCATCATTATGATACTAGTTGAAAAGTTAAAGCCAAGTTTAAAACATAATTTTACTTTTTAAACATTTCAAATGAACTAGATAATGTTTATTTGTTTATCTTCCAGTGGGTACTTAATTCAGATTTCAAACAAACATATAGCCACATAGGTAGGACGTAACGTGATTTGGTTCATCCTGCCACGTAATACTATTATACCGATAGGTACCGAGCGCATAATTATTGTTCGGTCCTATCATCGGCTACTCGAAATCAGTACCTATTATCACTAGTTATGGTATTTAATATATTAATATAATATAGGTACCTATCCTATTAAACATTCCTATGACCTTCAAATGTGTGCATAGAAGTTATGAATAGATATCCAAAAATCTCAACCTATTATGTGTCCTGATGATTGTAGTAGTTGACTTTCATCGTAACTACATACTACTCTATTTTAGTAAGAACAAAATAATAGAGTACCAATTGAATATTATACAAGGAATGTGGTGAATATTAATATTTTTTAGACATAAAAACATATCGTACTTTTGAATTCAGTGATGGGGTCATACTTATATTGTTCATTCGAACAGTAGGTAGGTAATAATTATGAAATTAAGAATATAAGGTTAGAGTACAATGTTGAAAACTATGATGGTCTATGGTCTTTGTCCTGTGATCCATGCCATAGACTTTATGGGCTTGCGTGTGGGCAATAGTCATGCATTCGTACAATTGTAGGTACTGTAGGTACATCATAATATTACGATTGTGACGTGTCATTGTTATAACTTACAAATAATGTGATTGTCGTCGTTGTCGATGCGAGTGGACTCGAAGAATTGTATTACCATCGCGAACCTTCCATATAATAATATGTACAGAGTATTATAATAATAGGTACCTATGTATTGTTTTGACTCTGATAATATTCTGGTGCGTATAATATGAGTTTCGTATTACTCCTGACGTGGTGAGGGGATGGTTGGTGTATGGGAGAGACGCCTATAGTCTATACAGTGGCATCGAATCGTTTAAGTCAAGTATAATAATAATATGACGTATTAATAGTACATAATATTTGTATTATCTCTATAATTATAAAATGTGGTCGGATACACCCGCGCACGCACTCGTCGCTTCCTATATTTTTATACTCTCAGTGAAATCCACCGAGCCGTCCCGTTCCGCTTTCGACTCGACCCCTCTCCTGTGATGATACAGACACGTCTAGTCCAATGTCACCGCTCCCCGGCAGCCGACTGACTTTGCAGCGATTTTCTGTGGGTCTCTTGACCCCGATAGTTGTCAGGCCGGAAAAAGAAAACATCGTCATCGGTCTGTCTCGTAACACGAATCAACGGGTCCGTTATGTGCGGGACGAGGACTCGCGGTGATGGGTTCAAGGCGACGGCGACCCGTTCCGTAGTAGCTAGCAAACCGTCTTCATAGTTTTAGAGAAACAAACCCGACCTTGACCGGAATCGCCGCCTGCGATTTTCGTGACATTTGTCTATAGTCAGCGACATTTTTTTTTGCTGTTCTCTTCTCTTTTTCCACACTATTGACTTTCGTACTACTAGTAAAAAAATCATAAGCCACCTCTCCACCTTGTGTATCATAATACTACCATATCGTCACAAAATGTAACCTTATAAAATAAAATTAAAATTAAATATTGCTTGCACTCTTCAACCCGCTTATAATAACAGTATATATAGGTCTGAATTGCTTTCATAATAAATTATATCAAAAGCCACCTACCTATATCGAAAAAGCTCTAAAAAACCATAAACATATCCGAAAAATTTTAAACTGACGTAAAATATGCTGAAAATAATTTTAAAACTGTACACCAGTTACAAAAGGGAACATAATTATATGTATACATTCAACTTTATAATTTTTTAATATTTAAATTTACCATCCATTAATAATTGCGCATCGTGTAATAATAATATGCTTAGGAATCTAAAAGCAATTGATTCACATCTTTTCATCTGCAATTTGAAATAATCAAAACATAATATTGAATGAAATAAAATAAAAACACATTAAATAATTATTGCATACATTTAATGTTCTAGTAAATTATTTAAATTCAGTTATATTTGAAACAATAAATTACTCAAACAAAATAATTAAACGATTTCTAATTTAATTACAAACAAATTATCGAATGATTTGCACTTTAATTTCTCATGTTGTTTAGCTGTATCCTGTGTGGATCAAATAATAGTGTAAATAATAGGTATTAAACACAGGATTACCGAGACAAAAAAATAAAATCACCTAAAATCCTAACAAATTAACATTATGTATTAACTAAAACTGCAGTGCAGTCGATCGTTCGAATTATGAGTCATTACAACAATTATTATACCTAATCATTATAATCATATATTATTATTATTGATACCTATAGGTAGTCATTTTCATTCCGAATGCACTTAACATTCAACTGCTGGGTGTAATTATATTATAATATTATACATTAGGTATACTGCGTGTATGCAGTATGCACATGCATGCACTCAAGTTACAAAGCGTGTAATAATATTATGATATTATACTTGAAATAAACATTAGTGCCTACGTTATAATACAGATAATAATTTAAACTTAATTTACAGAAATAATAGGTAATTATAATATAATTTTTATAGGTCTGTGAATAATATATGGTCAATACACACCGACGGAAATTGATTTATGATATGACTATATCATTATATTATTAAGATATCGCGAACTTATGAAAATAATATAACTGTTCATATTTGATCGGTCATTATTTTAAATATCGGTTGTGAGCTAATGATTATAATAATTGTAACATTTACAGATAAGATAATATCCACCACGATATACTTACACGTATATACAACTACATATCGACTATATACGATTAGAGTCGCCATCGAGTAATAGTTATAACTTATGAGTTTATGATGTATATAAATTAAAAAACTAGTGAATAATGCCCAACGACAAAAATCACATAAAAAACTTGTCTTTTCAAAGTATTTTCATTTATGATACTATATATTACCTACAGTTATAAATACTATTTTATAATCACTAGATTATTTTGTTTGTCATATACCTAAAATGTGTATATTGTTTACATATTATATTATTGTAATATTGTAGCCCATGAGTTTAAAGTGGTTTCCCGGGCAGACTCAGATAAATACCAGTTTTCCAACTGATCCATTTTGTTTTATAAGTGTAACTCAAAAGATACTTGAGCTTTTCACCAAATATTTACTGTGCCAACTAGCGTTTTCTTTAAATTGTATATTTATCAAAATATTTTTGAAATATTTATAGATATTATTGATGCTTTCTCTTTTTTATAGTTTTTTTTTTTTCATGAATGCCGATAAAAAATTTTTCATTTGAAAATCCATAGCCATGATACTTTTTTTTATAAGCGTTTAAAGTTAGAATTTCGATGAAATTTGTCAAAATCAGTAAAATGTACATATTATATTGTATATATCCGTACCTACTTAAGATTTTAAAGTGTTATGCAAGTTTTTCAATTTCTCATAAGTTGTTATTACTGTACTGGAATTAAAAAACAAAGTTGATAGCAAATTTATTTAAGGCAAGCAGACCATTGCAATATAGCATATTAAAATTGTATGTCCTAGGTTTTTTTTTTTTTTGGGGGGGGGGGGGGGGTAAGGTTAAGTTTGTAGGGGCTTAGCACCCCCCCCCCCCAACTTGCGCCTATGCGTGAGGTGGAAAGTTTTTGACGGAATGTCGTTGGCATATAAGTTTCTATATATTATTAATATTTTTTATTCTCTGCTGCTGCACACTGATAGTAATAATAAGAATATATAATGTCATAAACGCGTCGTCTACTCGTCTCGCGACCGTGTGCAGCGTTGTTCCACAGCATCAATCCAATTATTATCATTAAACTAAACTTTCGAGGAGATTTTAGCTGTAAACGGGATTATGTAATAATATATGTGTTACAGAGAAAGAGAGAGAGAGAGAGAGGGTGAGAGCGAGAAATCATTTTTTTTCCTTGGCGTGTTTGCACGTAATTTGGCATGCGAGATATTATGTACAAACCTTTTTTTTCGTTTATTGTTTATGTTTTACAGCACTCACCGTACTATATTATACTCTTTTACCGATGATAAATGCGTTTTTAAAGAAGGTTTTTTTTTCATAATATAAGCATACTTTGTGGAAGCCGACAAACAAATTAAAAACTCAACACTTTTTCAGCTGTTTCAAGATATTATGAAGTATTTATGTGGAAATGTCTGCAGCGTTATTTTCATACATACGATTTTTCCCGAGAATCATTTGGCGAGGCGTTTTGAAATTCTAATATGTTTTTCAATCACACCTCAGCTCGACTGAAAGTCTGTGGAATATATTACTAGCAAACATATAATATACTATGTATACTGTAAAAGCATTTTTACTGCTCCGCAAAAAGTAAAATACCCCGAAAACCTTTACTAAGTCGATCCAGCCTACATATTCAAATAACAAACAACGAAGTTCACATTATATAAGCACTACCCCGATTACATTGTAATATTATGTTTGTTTTTATATTATCATAGACATTACCTATTGTGCAATAAACAATATAAGATATGACAGTTTATATAACAATCAATCAAACGTGATATGTCCATAACAGCAAATTTTCAAAACTGTGTTTAAGTCATTAGTTTTTATTAAATACCTCTGACAGGGCGCAATACCTACAACTTGCCTGTGTATTGTTTTGATGTTACAGAATATGTAAAACATAAAATAAATTCGCGTTTGCCTGTTTCAAAGGTAAAAATAGTATCTATATCAGCAATTGTCCGTCAGTCGTGTTCGATATTTGAATGTGAGTTTTTTTTGATTGTAACTGAAAAATCAAAATGTTGTAATAACCTGTACAAACACAGATAAGACGAGAACAACATATTCGGATCTAACGTCTTCTTAATACTTATTTTATCACAAAGTTTTGTTGAAATTATAGGTATGTCAGTAAAACTTCATAAAGAAAAAAACGGTGACATTTTTTATTTTAAAAATAAAATAATAAATTAAAAAGTTAACAAAACAGGTATAAATAAGTATATAATATTATATAAGAATTGTGGCTTCGCCGTCAACATACGACTTTGTGGATATTATTAAACATTTTTGTATTTCCTGTATGAGACTTGACGACCATCGATTACAACTATTGGTTATTTGACTACCAAAATAGAATAAAATTTATAAAGAATTTAAAAATATTAAGTCGTATCAATATTACAATAAATAAAATAATAATACTGGTCATACTTGAAAAACTTAGGTGAAGTGTGAATTATTTAATGTGGCTGCTCCTCGTAAGACCTCATACTTCCAATAAATCACTATGAAAAGCGCATGATTGCAAAACCACAAGCTCACTCACTAATACATGTATATTAAAAACAAATATTTGACATTTCATAGTAAAAAATTAATTTATTTACATTATTCTTCGTAATTTAAAAATCAAATTAAAAAACATATTATTCGTCCCAAATAAGAAACGTTAAAACGAATTTTGTTATCAGAATAAAGTTTCAAATTTAAGCTCTTATTCGACTTCGGTTATATTTTCCTTCAAAATAATTGATATTTATTCTGCCATTATGCATATTTTTGTTGTCTCAAAACAATACTTACAATACACAATAAAAAAACCGACACGACTCGATTCGATTCAACGTGTTAACCCACACTCGTATTTTTATTATTTACTTAAATCAAATTCAGCTTGTTTTGATAAAGTGGTAGTTGAAATTCGCAGTAGCGTCAAACGGGAAAAATTAACATTTTAAAGAGTATGAATATTCTCATTTAGATTCCAAACTAATGATAATTACTCTATAGAATCATTTAAAGTATCTACTAATTTACTATGTATCTAAGTAGATATCATATTATTAATAGTAGGCTAGTAGCTTATTTTCATTATTCAAAATATGAATTTCAATACTTCGCTTAGAAGAATGTATAGATTATTAATTCAAAATCTTCAAATAAAATATTCAATCGAAGTCCCAAGTGGCTTCATTCATCTTTATGGATGGTAATTTTTTCCTTCTGGAATGATTTACCTATAAGTCAAATCAAACCTAGCACATTTTTAGTACAGATAAACGCCAGTCATGATACGTCCTCTTTTAACAAAAGTATCTAATGATACCGAGATAAGAAATCCAAGATGGTAATAATATGCTACCTGTTTCGATGGTGTAATAATAATTTTGTGTGTAGTTCGATATTTCGATCGGATGTATGTACAGCGCTTTGATTTCTGTCAACATCGCTGTATTTACATATTTTACACAATAAATATGTAAATTAGTTTCTATAACATAGTTTTTTTGTAGAAAAAATACTATGTTTAGTGCGATTCAAATTGAACTCAAACATCATATTATCCGTGTGCACGGTGAACGGATCATTATAATGGTTATTATTTATGGGAAATAATAATATTATTTCTCGAAACAACAACATATTACGATATTATCGAGTAATAATATATGATATTAGTGCGAAGGCCGACAAAAAGGATCCCGATACGTTACGCAAACATTGAATAAGACAAATGTTTAAATAATGTTGTAATGTTGTTCCGGTAAATGTACGAATATAACATTATAATAAATAATACCATATCGACACGTCTGTAGGGCAACGTTCAAATTTTGGACCTTATTATAATATTTATCGGTCTCAATTTTTTAATTATATATTTTATAACAAATTTCCAAAGTATTTCATAAATATTATAACTTTTAAAATGCTGTCTGACGTTATTTTATTGTAATATTTTATACAAACAACGATAGAAAAGATCCAAATATATTAACATCCCATTGTACGAAAAAGTATCCAATTCAGGTATAAAAAACCGGCCAAGTGCTTATATTATATATTCTAGGATTTTTAGTATTTGTTGTTATAGCGGCCATAGACATACATAATCTATGAAAATTTCAACTTTCTAACTTTCATGGTTCATGAGATACAACCTGGTGACAGACGGATAGAGGAGCCTTAGCAATAGGGTCCCGTTTTCCGTACGGAACCATAATTAACATAATATTATGTTACTAACTTTTGAAGTTGATACCATTTCCACCATATATTGGCACAGGGACAAAAGAAAACAGCCCTCTCAGAAATTTTAGAACAAATTAAAAACTCTTTCAATGTTTTGTGTGTATGTAATAGAACATATACCTAATATAACTGAGCCAATATCATTATACAGAAATTGTAAGATTTGTTCACATTTATTCATTTGTTCACATTTATTCAAGCATAATCGTTAATGTGAAATTATTTACATTTTTATCGACCAGTTGAACACATGAATTATCAACAATTCAGTTTGGTTTGATGAAAATTCTCTTTTAAAACTGTTGACTGAATTTCTATTTTTAATTAATTATTTAATATGTTGTTTAAAAAAATATATTTTTCATAATAATTTTAGTCTAAATAACAAAACACTTTTTCCAACTTTTATTGGTTATTTTGGACTGAAAATCTCAAGACTAAGATCTTATACACTATATAATATAAGCTAAAACATCATATTTTTTATTCATATAAAATGTTTAAAAAATAATCAAACAGGTAAAAATAGGTAATCGTAGGTAAAAATTACTTAAAAATGTATGTTGTACTTATTTATACGTTTTTAAATTATATGCATATGATATAAGATCATTAATTAAACAATTTATGGCGATATAAGTGTATAGAGCTCAGTAGTATAAATGTGTATTGTACATACTATAAAAATCATTAATAAAAAGGACTGTAAGTTTGTAGAAAAATAAATTAATGTTTAACTTTTTGTATAAGACTACGTCATAATGTATTAAAATATTTAAATTTTTGTTTACGACTATAGCCAGCCGATAGGATGAATATAATTTTTTTTTTTCTGTTCAATAAAACTTTATGTTTTTATATTTTTAAAATATGTTAATGTACTTATTACTTTTATTAGGTATGTATTTTTTTTTAACATTAAACAAAATGTTAACTGAAAACTTCATTGCAATAATTATTGGAATTTTAAGTGCCTACCTATCTTAAACTTAATTTTCGGGATTTAAATTTACATTGTTTGATAATTAAATTAAAAGTATACAATAATAATCACATTCTAAAGAATATTTAAGAATAGCTTATAATAACTGAAAATAAAAATAGTATTAACAAATAATGTAGGCTGTGAATATAATAATATAATCAAACTATACTTTTATGAAAATAAGTGAGGTTCCACCTGCGAAAAATTTTGCAATTTTGACCATAAATTATTTTAAATCCAATGTTCTAGTATTACATTACTGGCTGGTTCCCTGCTGACGTCTGGTAACACAATGCAATATTATGCCTTGATCTTATACCTGCTAAGAATAAATTTCAACCTGTAACAAATTAAAATTTTCTTAACCAAGACCCTATAAGCTATATCCCTTTGATTCTTTTCGGAAGTAGTCATAATACGCGTAAGTTGTTATAGACTGACTTAAAAAATCAAATAAATTTTTTTCTTATCTATATTTACAATTTTCTTTTTATATCATCTATATAGACGTTTAGTATAGTTTAGTTTAGCAAGTTTAGTATAACATTTTTCATTTATCTTTTTACTACTGAAAATGAAAACATATGATTTTATTATATTTTATTTGAGATAAGATGTGTATGTTAAAAGCGTTAATTTATGTCAAGTAATTTATAGAAGATATCAATATTTTTTGTGGTAATTAATTCGAAACGTAATAACGTTTATTTATTCAAACTATTCTTTTTGGGAATCTTCATGTAGTTATAACTCATAAGTAAATCTAAAATTATTTATTATTGATATATTTTTCATATATTTTCATGCGTATTTAATAACTGGTATACATTTTTCATCCGTCTTGTCTTCCCGTTACACCCTGTATACGGAATAAATATTTATTAATAATATACCTAATAAAGAAAACATAATTGCACTAGTGGTTACAGCACCGTTTTGCCGGGTGCTTCAAGCACAGGTCATTAAACCCGGTTCGTCACTATATATATATACAACCGGTGTCGTAATAAGCGAATCCTAGGTACTTATATTCGAATGTTACTAGCACGATTTATTTTCGAATACTCAAATACTCGATTTTTGAAAGTATAGCTCTTAAGTACCTCCTGCTATCGACTGCGAGTCATCAAATAAATCAAATAAAATGAAATGCTCGGGGAAAAAAAAACTGTAAATTTTACGGTAAATAGTCTTACGGGTCGTATCCTGCAGTAATACGGATATTACTTATAATATAATAATACTTCATAAACGTAGTTTGTCGGAAAAAAAATGCAAGATAAAAATATGTCATATATTATATTATTATGGCAGAAACCTATTCAAATATTGAGTTAGATAATATTGATTTGTCTCTGCTCATATCTGTTTATTTTGCATGGTATACGTCCGTCGTGGTACGATATGATTTAATATATTATATCGGACCACCGAGCCGATACCTTTGTTTGACTTATATTGTTGTGAGTCTACGGTACAGCGATGACGGGTCGGTGCTATATTTATTCTGTACAATATATCATCTCAGGTCTTGTCGAGGCCAATGCGGCCGGTTCTATTATATTATATTGTCGGTACAAAAGTCCACGAAATCTCCGACAGCCTGCAATATGGTAACATTTTGACCGTGTAAAACCTAATATACATAGTCGAGTCTCGGTAACACGAACCTCGATAACATGAAAACCTAGACAGCTCAAAAACCTTGATATCTCGAATTTGCTTCATTGCCCCCTGAAGTGTTTTTAAGTTGCATTTGAGAGGTATATAATACGAAAAACACGTAAACCGAATTTATTTTTATTCTCTTTGAGTTTTGAGTTATCGATACTTGACTGTACATATATATACCTAATACAATATTATATTTATCATTATTAATTTCCGCCATGTCATCACCACGGCGCCACTGTGGTTCCTGAAGTTATTTATATCGAATATATACTTAACAGCTGTAATACAGATCGTACGAGTGTTTAGCCCACTGCAGTCTACAGAGGTGGCAAGAATAGGTAGCTATTTTATGAAGCGATCGCTTCGTATAAAATTGGGGGCGATCCTAGAATTGTTTATACGATTTACAAATAATATAAGTATTATGGATCAGAGTTATATGTGAAGATGTAGAGGTTATACGAAGATATTTAGATATCAATAACTATTACTTTGCACCCGTAACTTGCTTCTTTATTGTATAGTACTTCTGTACAGTTTCTAGCTGCAGCGCATAAACATTATTCACGATTTACTTGATCTTTAACTTTGTACTCACACATCATAATATATATTATATTTTAACAGGTCCTAAAAGTTTTTATAATTTTTTTTTAATTTTCTCTGCATTAGAAAGACGCTACCCATGCATTTGTTGTCTCCATCGTCTTACACACGTAGGTCCTTATGACATAGCAAATTTTCATTCACTATTTTCAATAGCTAGCAGTTCATTTTGATATTAGAGTGAATTGACTTATCATCAAACGTTTAGGTAAGTTCATTATGTGTATTTAAGAGTCCCCAATTTTTCAATATTTTAATTTTTCGGCAAGAAATGGGTATGTGAAATATTACAAATTAAAGCATAGAAAAATTGCCAACGCTTAAACACAGATAATGTTTTTACCCAAAAGTTTCATAATAGGTCAATTATTCACTCTAATATCAAAACTAACAGCACACTATTGTGACTAGTGGATGATAATTTCCATATCGTACGTATGTATGACGTAGACAACAAATGCATGAGTAATAGCGTACTAGCATCCATTAATGCTGAAAAAACTAAAAAAAGTTTTAGTAACCATAACTTTTAGATAGTATTATAAAAATAATAGTACCTATTCTAACTGTGAAATAAGGGATGGACTGAACAAGTAACATTTAAAATCTAAAAATGTCTACGAATATAAAATTGCATAAAAAACGGCTGTAGTTAATTTTGTACGGTTAAACATTAAAAATGTGAAATGTGGACAATGATGTGTACGGTCAGGGGAAATGTAATATTTCAGAAGCAGACAAGGACAATCGGCTAAAAATGTACATTTCAGAACGTGGACACTTATTGTACTAGTACATTTACACCCATTAAAATAAATACATAGTATAAAGTATATTATATAATATAAACAAGTCTTAAGTCATGATAAATTATATTAAAAAAGTTTGTTATACAATTGTATATACAACTTGAACTGCATTGAGACCAGAACTCGTCAATGATGGCTTTGACTATATTACATTATATTCACCATGACAGTATATTATTTATCATGGCCGTTTACCCTAAATACTCGATTATTCTAATTATGAATAGTTGATGTTCTGTCGTGTATAAATTAAGATATAATTAAGGTATAAATTAAAATCTCAACATTACTATTATGTTTGATTTTTTAATGAGGTGTAAGAATAATACAATTTTTAGCGTATAATGATATGCGTGTGCGTGTGCGTGTGCATGGCATGCGTGTGTTATCAATTATTTAAAATTAATAACATAACCAATAAAATATTCCACCGGAGAACTTTAATTTATAATCACGAGTTTCAGTATTCGGGTATAGAATTATATTTATTACGCGTTCCTTGAAATATTAAATCGTATCACACAAATTTTTGCAAATAATTGTTTGGCGTTTGCACTCCGCCACTATATCTATAGCAATATTGTAAATAGAATAATATTATGTTATAATCTCTCGAATGTATCGTATAAGTTTCCCATTAAAAACAGATAATAATATATCATTATAAGTAAGAATATACAAAATATGATATCTTTACATCGTAGATGATTTAGGTATATTGTTATAATACGTAGTAATTTATTTCCTCTCGAGGGAAATTGTGCACTATTATATTTAGTCTTATAAAATATTTAAAAATGAAATGTGCTTTGTCCTTCATTACGAGCGTTATAATACTTCGCACATTTTAAATTTATTGTAATTTTTTTTCTCTCATTGCCTTATTTATTAATACTTTTTCCTTAACGTATTTTTAAGACTTTTTTTTAATATGCTATACACGCTTAATGCAATTGCAGCTACATGTAATTTAACACACAGACCGTAATTATTGTTAGTAATAATAATAATTTACCCATTCAGATAATATAATAATATTCTCAATTAATTTCATGATAACCATCTTGTTGGCTATTCAAAATTTAAATTTATAAAATGTTTACACCGATTTTAAGCAAGCTTAGCTGAAAAGTTATTGTATGTCTATATATTACATTTTTATCAATAAAATATATCAATCTAAAATACAAAAGTGAATTAATTAACTATTTACTTATAAACCTCATTTCATCAAGACCATCGAATTTGCACTGTGATGAATACTGAAACTGAGTTCAATCCGAAAATTAAATTTTAGATACCTAATAAGATATTGACAAGTATATACACTCCAAATAAGTATTTAATTTTTAACAATTTTATGCAGTAACATACCTTTATAATAACACCACCACATAGGTATTATTTACGGATCTTATTGGTGAATATAACCCACCTAGGTATGCTACTAAACCTAGTTATAGTAAGTATTTTATGTTTTATATTTTTACACTTTGAACCTTAAATAGTTTATAATATAAGACTACAAATAATTGTAAATATATGTAGACCTATCTTCATCATAATTAACGATTTTAAAGTATAGAGACGATCACTGAAAGTCTGAAACAGAGTTTAAAACAGAAGTTTTAAATATTAATATAATAAGACGGATATAATACACCTACACTACAAATTAAAATTTTATTTTTAACAATTTTATGCTGCAGTATGCGTACCTCCAGAGAAACACCAGATATATAGCGTCAAATACAATCCATCTAGGTACGTACCAAAACTTAATTACGGTATTTCATATTTTCATTGTAAAGGTTTTTTTACTGTTACGGAACAAACACCCACCAAGTAAAAACGATTGAAAAAAAGGACACGATATGACGAGTGAAAATCACACATGATAGATAGGAATGTCCGTTCAACGGTGTGATTTTCACTCGTCTAAAACATATTACGCGAACCAATCAACGATGGACTAGATTGTCGAAAAGGGTATAAATACCGGACACTCTCGACAATCTAGTCAGTCCACTTCAATCCTTCAAACTATCAACATCTCCAAGAAACGTTCCGATAGCAAGAAGACCAGGACCAGAAATCGACCGCCGAAGACCGACGACACCGCCGCTCCACGGCTACCAGCGCCATTCGACCGCAGACCACCGCCGTTCCCGATTGCGTATATCATCATACCGACGCATACCGACAACGACGCCGCTCCACGGCTACCAGCGCCATTCGACCGCAGACCACCGCCGTTCCCGATTGCGTATATCATTATACCGACGCATATCGACAACGACGCCGCTCCACGGCTGTGAACGTCATTCAACTGCCGAACAATAACGACCCGTCGACCACCTATCTACGGGCGCAAAGATCGGTCGATCAACAACGCCATCATCGTCAGGACCAACCGACCCCGTGACTGCCGCTCAACAGGGAGAGACCAGTGTCAGTGTACTCTTGCCGTGACGAGGCCGCCCGACCGCCACTCAACCACCCCAGCCTACGGGATCACCGGATTGGCCGACCACTCACGGCGTGACAACATTAAAAGGCCCTTTTCAGGGCCACCACGACCCCAACCTCGGCACTTAATTAAGTTATCCGACCCAAGTCTGGTTCGTCGTCGGGGTGCCGCTTGACTTAAGTCTGCACCGACGACGGCCGGCTTCCTAGCCGATCATATTGTATAACTTATATAAATCGTTATAAAAACACTTGTGAAGATAGGGTCCGACAATTGTCCGACCACAATACCCAAGCGCCTCCGATTGTGCCGACTCACTTATTTAAGTCCGGTCGGCACAAATCGACGCTTTACTTGTCCCAACATTGTAAATATAAATTATAATTTAACCTAGCAATAGAAAAACTTGATTATCGAGCACACAATTGTTATTTTATTTACGACACGGGTCGTCCAATCGGACGCACCGTTTCATTACTTTTTCTGTATGTACGACATATTTATACACTTTGAACCTTAATAATGTTGATACAAGAGTATGAGTGAATGATAGAGGTATACTAGATATTTTTCTGATTTTTATACACAATCAGCAGTAGTATTTATTTGATTAACAATAATATTGTTAGTATAACAACATTTTTTTTTTTTAGTATTTGTGATCAAAATACAGTCCAGTTAGAAAACACATATTAATTATGTATTGATAATTTAGTTTCTATAGTTAACTAAACTAAATTGATAATTACATCAATACAAAATACAAATACAATTCTTAAACAAAACTCAAAATTATTTTTAACTCTGTACTTACGCCTCTAAAAATGTAATAACATGGTTTTAAGTGTTTTGTCAGGACGTTTTGGTATCTATGAAATTGTTATCATGATAACAGAACAATGGTAAAATAATAATATATTTTAAATAATCTAAAGTTGGAATCGCTTTTAATATAAATATAGTATACTTAGGTTATTATTTTAATAATATAGTATTATAGTGGTTATAGATATTAGATATTAATATATTATATTGTTATAATATGTATTAGATATTTATTGTGTCCCGGGCGGACACTGATAACTCGATTTGACAACCAGTACCATACACGAACTGTAATAGCCAATTAATAATAATCATTTTATTATTATTATTAAAGTCGGCAACTTAAATAACATCACAAATAATTCATAGATCAACATAAAGTGTATAAATTAGATTAACTCTGACTAAAGCGTAATTAAAATTATTTACAAAAAATATTTTAATATTCTTATGACAAAACGATATGACATTAGATCATAAACGGTAAATCTAAGTTTTTCAGGCCATATCCATTGTAGAAGTAACCATGCAGACCAGTATTCATATCTTGGACATATAGAGCACCTGGCCATAGTAAATTGTGAATAATAAAATATCGATTTGAGAAAATCCGAGAAGCCCAACAACCTAATAAAAAATTAAAAGAATTCATCAGTCATTTTCGTTGGAAATAATAAGCAAATAATTTACCTTTTGGTATATCCTTATCGATTGATTCTAAAAAATCAATTGATCCATTGTAATCTGGTCTTACATCATTTTTTTGACCTTTAGGTTGACAATATTGTTGATTTATGTGTAAAAAATTGTTTTCGTTACCAATTTCAGAATAATCTAAACCTGAGAACACAATATAACATTTTACTTCATGTAAATGATTTAAAATTGTAATTTAATAATTAGTTGTACCCTTAAAGTAAGGAGCTTTAGTTATGGTTCCGTTAGGTAACTTGTACAAATATCCCCGTGGCACTATGTGACTTTCGTTTTCAATCATTTGAACGGTTATGGCTAATCTATCCTCTTCTTTTATTGAAAGTTTTAAATTAGGAGCATCAATAAGAGCAGATTCCTAATAAACATCAAACTAATAATATTATAATTTTATTCTAACAAACAGTAACTCTGGTCTATACCATTTCCACAATTTCGTCAGTTTCTGCAGTGATTGATACGACATCATCATACTTTAAACTGTCTAAATTATTAATATCTTCTTCCACGAGTTCTTCATCAAATGTCAATACTACGTTCGGTGCTATTGGAGTTTCTGCTGTTTCCTGTGACTTTTTATTTGAGTTACCTATAATCTCCACATATCTTGGATTGCCGTAAAACTTGGTTTTTATTTTTCGTACCATATCTGTTTGAAGTGTTGACCAATCGGTTGGCATTATATCCCATTCCAACATGTTTTGACTATTATTATAATTATACAATATTAATCATAATATATTGAATGTCGTTCAAGTGTACTAAAAGCCTAACTTTAATTATGATATACTTTGTAATAATTTCGGGCCCAAAACTTCTCAGCAGATTATACAGTTGTCAACTTACGTATAAAAAAATATCCTATCCTCTATTGGATCCTTTTGGTGACCATAAGCAATATAATAATCAATGGACGATGTTTCAATACGGCCCCACAAATATACAGAATTGAAATGATTTTCACTTTGTAATTTAATTAACGAATGGTACAAAATTGGTATACTGTCGTTATATATACAACAACCGGCTACTTTCAATGCATCAATTAAACAATGAAAAACTTTTACGTCCATGATGTATTTTTAAATAAAAATAAAAGATTTTTTTGTCATATAAACAAGCTAACATATGTTGTTAACGATTATTAATTATATTTGTTATGGTTATAAGATTCACCAGTGTGTTATTAAGCCAACTAATTTAAATTAATTAAATAATTTTCGGTAATATAACAATATAAATGATTAAACTGATAAAATTGTATTTGAATCATAGCGATTACCTAAAAATTAATTCTAAAATAGACCTCATCATTAAAAACTAAGTTCCAACTCGATAAAATATCTTAATTATCTTCAAAATAAGGTACCTATTCTGTTGTTTTACGGTCTTGCATTTTTTTAGCTCTGTGTTTTAAATATTTAATTCTGTGTCGAAGTCAAGTCAAAGTCAAGTCAAGTGAAACTTTCTGATGTTATTATTTCGAATGTAACTTGTATGTACTTATTTTTTGGAATTCAATTGTAATATTATGCAAGTTATTTAAAAACTCATTTTTGTAATGAGTTGGAAAAAAGGTGCACTTGTTGATCACGAACATCGCGTGACTGCCTAAACAAACACAGGTGGGTTCTGTGCGGGGTAGTTAATCCCAACACTATCACTGTTCAAGGGTTGTTTGACTTATAGAAATATAATATTATACTTACGGACTTAGGGCTAACACTTTATTGCAGTTACAACTTTTTTTTTTTAGCACCGTAGTTTAATGCTATGTAAGCCACATTAATTATGTGTTTCGTATAAAGCATATTATTACATTAATTTAACAAGTTTTTGTGCAATCATTTTCTGAGTATTATTATTTTGAAGTGACGTTTATGTATTTATTTTTTTATAATGCAACATGCTAATATTTTTATAATGAATCGGTAAAAAAGATACACTCGATCGATGAAGTACCTGACGTTGAAGGGTTGAAGGGTTCTATCCGTCTATGAGTGTCAAATGGGTCGAATATTGATCGACCTGTTAAGAATGTAGGTACACATAAATAAAAAAAACTTTAAATTAATATTATGTAAAATTGACATTTGATTTTGAAAGGTTAGATGATGATATTTGCATTGTTATCATTCACACGATATTTTAATCACTGAGTTCAAGCCACGATTATATAACAATAACGTGGATGTTATATATATAACTATGGTCTTAATAGTGCACACATAATATTATAGACAAATTTAAACCTGCAACTTGTTGTGAAACACACTTTTCATTCGTTTCATTGCATGGAACGCGTTTTATTTAAACTGTATAGGTACCAACAAACAACATTTTTTTAACTTAAATGTAAATTATTCTCCTTCAACAGGCAAACATCTAAATTAATAATAATCATTAGTATACAATATATTGTTTATCAAAGTTAAACAGTTACAGTTAATAGGTACTGAAGCAAGTCATAAATAATTTTGAACCATTAATATGCATATAATATTAGGTTAGGTATGTTGTACATTAGGTTAGTACATATATCAATATTATAATTTATAAGGTATAAAGGTTATATTGTAAATTAAATACAGAATACCTAATTGTATTTTAAAGAAAGTAAAGCTATAATATATTATTAAACAACTAACATAATATTTGAATCACTGAAGTATTAGTAGTTTATAACATAAAAAAAAAAGAAATAACTATAATATTTAAAATCATAAAATATTCTGTTTATTTTTTTCACCATATCAAAAACTATTTTTTTTTGTTATATTTTAAAACCACTGCTTCCCTACCCTATACCATTTGTATTAAAATGTACACGGGCTATCTAATTGTCCTATATAAAAGCCATAAAATGTTGCATACATTTTTTTTTTATTAAAAATGTATATATTTCATTAATATTGTCGACATGTAAAATTTTAATTTAACCTAAGGATTATTAATCTTTAATTTTATTTATCTAATAGAAATGAAAAATTGAAATTCGAATAATAATATTTACCTATTAGCTTACATAGTATTTACACTGTTTTTATCAGTCTTAGGCTGAAATTTTATATTAGATTCCCCTCCTAAATTTATTCTGGATCCGCGACTGAGTATGAAAACTATAAAACTATGTTTCAAAACTTGCAGTCACGTGGATAGTATTTTCGTTCAAACTTCTATATTATAATATGTGATTTGTCAGTTAATAAATGTTATTTAAAATATAAATTGTGAATAATATATATAATAGTAATGTCAAGTGTGCTTTTAGCTTTACATATACAATTTCAAAAATGGAAGTAAATCACACGATTGCATCCGAAAGAGTAAATATATTTAACTAAGTGGCTTTATTCTATAGTTTAGTTATTATAGATAAACAAATGATGCAAAAGCAAATAGTATATACAGTAACGATGACATAGCTATTTTATATAGGAACTATACCAACAAGTAACTTATCATTGTATTTAAAATTTTAAATGAAACTTAGGATTCGGAAAAATGTATTTTTATACTCTGAGGCCCAATTGTCTTCTATAATGGAATTCACTTCTAACGAAACATCACCGAAACAGTAGGTGACATTCCGATTACCATATTAATTTAAATTAGTTTCAATTACTTTTTTTTGATAATTTATTTTCACTAAATGAACAACTTTGGAATTTTGTCGTTTCCCAAACTATTATTTTAAAAAACAAATACTTATCATATCAATAAAAACAAATATTTAATAATTTAATATAATACGTTTCACATTTATTCTTTAACTAGCTGATCCCGTGCACTCCGTTGCCCGTTAAATGTATCAACTTTATATGACTCAAACTTTGTTCAATTCGTTATTTAATATTTGGTGCATGGTGTTCAAAATTTACCTTAAATTTTCCGTCACCCTGAATAAAAATTCTGATTCGCAGCAGTACATTATCAGGTAGGCAATCTACCTGCTTTAGATCTCCGTGCTGTTTGTACGTAAGTGTATGATTTAACTCTATGGTATCAGAGTTTTGATCCGGTTGAAACGTCGACAGTCAATATATCGACAAGTTAAAATGTCGACGGATCATTATATTGACAAGTACAACGTCGACGGTCAATATATTTCGACAAATTAAATTAAAATATGTGTATAAATTATGTAAATAAAAAAAATATTATAGGATATAAAAATAAAATGTAATAATAAATAATATATTAATAAAAATAAAATGTATGACAATAATATGTCAATATGTCCACAAATCAAATTAAATTAAATAATTAAATAAATAAAATAAAATTATTATGTCATATTTGTATTAACTAGCTATTTTTAAAACTTAAAAAAAATGATTATTAATATTATTAGATTTAATATATTATTCGTATATCATCAAATACCAATCTCATAATAATAAAACATTATGATGGATTAGGTATTACGTATATTAGGGACAACAAAGATGGTAACTATAAAACTTCAATAAAAATAGGACTCGCATATAATGTTGTGCATCGTCCTGAATTTGTGCCTATAAGTTTGCATTACTACACTATATACTGTACGCATACTAGATAGAGTTTTTTTCCGAAAACTTACACTTATATAGGTGTACTATATGCCTAATGAAATATTATATTTTAATTTGATTTAAGTTCTTCATAAATTAATATACCTAAAAACAGTTACTGCAGATACTGTAGTTACTGCGGTTATATTAAAAAGCTATTGTTTTAACTTTTCAAGTCGATGTTTACATATAACTATAACAGTTGTGCTCGTGGCAACGACTTAAAACAATTAACTTTAATTCTGTATTGAAATTTCTATAACAAATCATTTTATACGTCGTCACTCATGGCAACCATTTATAAACAAAAATTTCGATCTGAATTTTATGAAAATTTATAATAATTGATAACTCCTTTTTTTAATAATTTAGAGAATCGATCAAATCGATCTTCTCCGCAATGAGCTCTTCAATTAAAAAAAAAAATCATAATTATCGGTTCAGTAGTTTCCGAGACATATCAATCAAAGGTTTCATTTTCACATTTATATATATAGATAATATGCAAATACTTATATTATTATTTAAATATTTGTTAAACGGTTATCGTGGGAACAGGTTAAAAGCAATACGAATGAATGTCACTATATATGAGATAAAAATTTGTTAGTTTAAGCATTGATTCATATATTTAATCAATAGTTTTAGTTTATTATTTTTAGCCTGATCAAAGTTACATCAATAGTGTTACAATGGACTGTGTTTTTATGTTTAGAAAAATTAGCTCTAAAAATGTTGTTGTTGGTTGTGACAATATCTTTGGATATAATTTGAGTAAATTAGTCGGTAAATACTTGGGAATGATCACTTTTGATTTTTCAATAAATTTCATTAAATACCAAAACTGTTTTTACGGAAAAACTTCCAAATAATAAATTGTGAAGATATAAGAGAAATTATGCAGCTCCCGTTATTAAAAAGGAACAATACATACTACCTATAGTACTTACCTATAATATATTATTACATTGAAGTAAATTATCGTAAGAAACCGTAACCAAATTCAACAGTTTTGTTTTAAATTTGATTATGTTGAATATTTAATAATTTCTGTCAAACTATCGTGATAACATCTGCAATATTTATATTTAATCTGATACTGCTAAAACCACACAGATTAAACTAAAAGGCTTCAAAAATCAGTTAAAGGTTATTTTGAGTTTAAAAGCATTTCGTCGAAATTGAATGTTATTTTCACCAACATAAAGATAAAAAAAATCCAAGTTTACCCTAAAGACATTATTATTGAAGTGAACCGACATTTTTAGAGGGAAAAAATCAGTTGGGGCTGCGGGAGATGATAAATGATTATTTACTATTATTATTATTTGAATTGAGAAGTCGAGATTGAATTCGGCTTTATTAACGCTCGTCGGTCTATATACGGCCACAATAATAAATATAATAGAACTATTCGATCATCTGCTGGTCACGGTGTCGTCGATTTCCCAGTGACCTAACGATATTATATAATGTATTACCGGAATTCAACACGATTCAGTATGACAACAATGACGGATCGAACGGTTTTCTTTGATTTTCAGTGACCAACGACGATAAGTCCAATGGTGAGTTCGATCAGCGTCGGAGGGAGATGATATCCTGCGCGGACCTGAGGAATTTTTTTTGTTTGCCACGAATAAAATTTATTTTTATTCTCCTTCGAGTTACGACACTCGGCTGTGTCGTAATAAGTTATATTTAATAAAATTATTTCACATAGGTATAAGTTTGAAATATTTTCGACGATAAATATAATACGATGATATAATATAGGGTTCAGTAAACAAACGACTGTAATGGTATTATAGAATGAAATCTCATTTGGTGACCTTAATTTTAATTTTTCTCTAGTTTACTCTGTAAACCAGGGATCGACAACTGGCGGAAGTCCAAACTATGGACAATGTCAACACATTGTACTTCATTATGTTATTTTCTGTAATAGTATTATTATTAATGCAGACATTTATTTTATTTTATTTATCAAACTCAGATTATAGTTATATCATAATTCATTGAAAAATATTTTATCGGGCAGGTAATAATCGGTTAGGTTGTTCTCCACGAGTTCCCGATTTCAAAAAGCTGGCTAAGGAAAAGAAATGCAATTTTTCGCATTAAATAATTTACTTAATAAATATATTTTTTTTCATACTTTTAATATTGTAATTTTTAATATAAATTAATTGTAATAACTGAATAATTATTTTTATTTTTATACTGATATTTTTAAAATATAAAGATTTGAAAAAGATTTTTTTTACTGGACCTCATTGATTTATTATTTTAATCTTTAGGACTCCAATAGAAATTACTTGCCGACCCCTGCTGTAAACCCTCTGCAGTTTATTATATTGTAATTTGTATTACATAGTGCCTATAATAGTAAAGGTTCAATTATTGTATATCACCAAAAAAATGAAAACTAAGAGGCCGTCAAAAACTTTATTTAAAACATTTGATTAATACATGCTGAAATATAGATAGAACCATTGAAGTTGCCATCAAATATTGGTTGAGTGTATAGGTACTCAGCAAAATTTTCAAAATTTTTTTAGAAAAGTATATGGTGCTAGAAAATAAAAACGAAAATTTCTTCGTTTGCCATTACCTATATAACATTAAGTTCCAAGACTATGACCTTGGTATAACTAGCTAACAAGGAAGGAGTGTTAATAAAAACAAAAGCATATTTTCATTTCCATTAATTTTACTATTAAAATGTTTATAATTATTACTGTTGTTATTTCCAGTTATTTCCAGTTCATTACAATATATTGTTATATGTTATAGTTGATTATATTCAGTCTTCGTGCGGCGTTCATCGTAACAGGTAGTGTGTACACCTATCCCGCTATCCCGCTCGCTTATCTTTACCGTCGCGCGTGTTTATAAATCAAAGTTCAGTGTATGGTGCAACATGGCAAAAACCAATACTTCCCAACATTCGGGCCACAAACGTACTAGTAGCGCGGCCCTGTCTCCGCGGCTAACCAACAAAAATAGATACACACCAATCGCAATTCATGAAGATCAAAATGTTGATAACCTCGAAGAAGAGGACATGGATCTCGAAGAGGTAAAACAAAAAATTCCTCCACTGTATATATATGAAATCGATGATTACATTATGTTCCTTGATAAGATCACACCTATGATAGTAGACAATTTTAACATAAATAATAAAAATGTATTCTTGAAATTAAATCTAACAACTGTCGACGACTATCGTACAATCACCAAATACCTATCTGAAATTAAAATAAAATACCACACTTATCAACTTCCCGAAGAACGAAATCTATCAGTTATAATCAGAAACATGCCAACTTCCATCCCTGAAGAAACAATATTCAAGGCCCTTGTTGAGCTAAAATTCAATGTCACATCGGTCACTCGTCTCCAAAACCGTTACAAATCCCCTATCCCAATCGTAGCTGTCTTACTAGACAAATCGGAAAAAAATATTTTTTCACTTGATCGCCTACTACACTGCGTTATCGCAGTTGAGAGCCGCAAAAGCGATTCGTCCATACCACAATGTAAAAACTGCCAACGCTTCCAACATACAAAAAATTTTTGTAATCTTCCCCCTAGATGCGTCAAATGCCTAGAAAACCACCATTATTCTGAATGCACCAAAGACATAAACACCCCACCTACATGCGTCAATTGCAATGAAAGTCATCCTGCCAATTATCGAGGTTGTAAAATTTATAAGCAAATTAAAATTAAAAATAGCTCCAAACGTTTCAGGAACGCTCCTAAGCATATAATGCAATCGAGCAATTTAAACGATAATAATAATACTAAAACCCCAGCCTATACTGTCGATCACATAAATACCCAAAATCAAGACCCAATCCAAATAACTCAAAACTTAAGCAACACTCCAACCTACGCCGAAAAAACAAAAAAAAAAACTAATCAACATCAAAAAGAAGAAATCAACAACTCAAATATCACTAACGAGCTTATAAAGTCATTAATGCCACTAATCAGCTCACTCATCTCACAGATTATTAAAAAAGTTATCGAAAATCTACCAGCTCTATTAAATAATATCAATGTCGTTTAATAATTTAAATAATATTAAGCTAGTTATCATTAATTGGAATGCCAATGGAATTAAGCAAAATCGTAACACATTTGCAGCGTTCTTATCAGCACATAATGTCGATATCGCGTGCGTAAGCGAAACACATCTAATCGCTAATGACAAAATTAAATTTAATGGGTACACCACTTATCGCAAAGATAGGCTAGCGGTACGACCATCAGGCGGTGTCGCTATAATAATTAAAACAAAAATTAAACATCAACAATCATATCTACCTACATTGAAAACTCTTGAAGCAGTAGCAATATCTATTTCAATAAATCACTCAATCACAACAATAATTAGTGCTTACCAGTCACCTAGCTTTCAAATGTACACAAATGACTTTGACAAAATATTAAATAGCTATCAAAGAATTTTGCTAGTTGGTGATCTAAACTGCAAACACACGACTTGGAACTGCAAAGTTACAAATGCAAACGGACGTAAATTATTCAATTATCTCTCAAACAGTTCCACGATAATGAGTGCTCCAGATACACCTACCTACTTCCCATATGATCAAAATAGAAATTCTGATATATTAGACGTAATTTTACAAAAATCGATTCGTTTTTCCATTCACCAAGAACCACTATACGAACTCGATTCAGACCATTTGCCTGTAAAAATTACAATAGATGCATCTCTATCATTTTCAACACCCACCCGTAAACTTATCACCGGAAAACCAGATTGGGAAAAATTCAAACAACATATCACTCAAAATCTAATTATTCCCAAAAATATTTTGAACATTCCCAATGCAGATAATGCGGTAAAACATTTACGCGAAATCATTTGCCAAGCGGCCGACACATGCTCAGCAAAACAAAACACGATAACAAATTACAGTCCTAATCAACTTCCCCATACAATATTAAAATTAATCAAATCAAAACATCAAACGAGGAGACTCTGGCAAATACATAGACTACCACAAGATCGAAAAAAATTAAATTATCTAACAAAAAAGGTTAAAAACTCACTCGAAGAACACAGAATTAACTGCTATCAAAAATATTTATCTACAATCCACCCTGCTGACTCTAATTTATGGATTGCAACCAAAAGATTAATCAAACCGAATACCAATGAAATTCCCCCCTTAAAAGCGGGAGATGCTTATCTAAATACAGAAGCTGATAAATGCGAATTGCTTGCTCATACTCTCGAAAATGCATTCACTTTAAACAGCTCACAAGATAACTCTACAAACTATCTAGTTCAACAAAAACTTAATGAGCCTGATATTCAACCACAAAATATTTTACCATACTCAAGCCCTAACGAAATCTTAAATATAATCAAAAATTTACCAAAAAGAAAATCACCCGGACACGATTTAATCACTAATACTATCCTAAAAAATATTCCCAAAAAAGCGATAACATATTTATCCATCTTATTCAATTCCCTAATAAAAATTGGATACTTTCCTACAGAATGGAAATTGGCCACAATAATACTGTTCAAAAAACCAGGTAAAGATAATTCTAATCCCAGCAATTACAGACCTATAAGCCTACTGTCCTCAGTTTCAAAAATATTTGAAAAAATTATTCACTTAAGGCTTACTAATTACTTAAATGCAATAAATGCTATCCCTCATTTCCAATTTGGATTCAAATCAAACCACTCCACTGCTCAACAACTTCTGCGACTAACGGAGCATATAAATGATGGATTTGAAAAAAAACTACATACAGGGGCAGCCTTCTTAGACATAGCCCAAGCCTTCGATCGGGTCTGGCACGACGGACTTTTATATAAATTAAAAACATTAAACACTCCAACCGCAATATATAATCTAATTAAATCCTACCTCTCCGATCGCTGCTTTAAAGTTCGAATCAACGATACTACATCGGGAAAAAAACAAATTAACGCAGGAGTACCACAAGGTTCAAAAATTTCACCTTTACTTTTTAACTTATACGTCTCGGACTTCCCTACAACAAATAATACTGAAGTAGCACTATACGCTGATGACAGTGCTATATACTCAAGCGCCAAAGACACCGAAACAATAACCCAAAATATTCAAGCCCACCTGAATGAAATTCAAAAATGGGGAGATAAATGGAAAATTATGTTAAACCCCCATAAGAGCACTGCGGTACTCTTCTCCAACCGACGCCCGAAAACTCCTGGTAACTTAAATTTGTGTGGTAATAATATTCCTTGGTCACCTAAAATAAAATACCTAGGTGTAGTTCTGGACAGAAAATTAACTTGGAATCCACATATCACCTCCAAACTACAACAAGGATACCAGAGGCTAAAAATACTATACCCATTGATCAACCGACAAACTGCTTTAAGCTGGAGATGTTCTCTTTTATTATATAAACAAATTCTACGACCGTTACTTCTATACGCAGTCCCTGTGTGGGGAAATTGTGCAAAAACCCACATCCACAAAATACAAGTTTTCCAATCAAAAGTTCTGAGAACCATTTCTAATGCTCCATGGTTTGTACGAAATGATGCACTTCACAAAGATTTTCAGCTACCCACAATAACAGAGTACATAAAAAAATTAACTATCAACTTCTTCGATCACATCAATTATGCTCATAGTGCGAAATTTTATAAGCTAAGTGACCCACCTTCTGTACGCCGACTCAAGCGTGGACGCCCACACGACCTATTGTTATAACTATTATTTATTAATATATTATTATTTTTGTTTTTATTTTTTTTTTTCTTCCGTTTTGTAAATATTTAAAACGTAGTCGATAGTTTCTATTTTTAATAATAATTTTTCTAATTATTACTAATTGTTATATTTTTTCCAAATGTTAAAAAAAAAAAATGTATCTAATCAACACTAAGTTAAGATGACATATGTCAGTAAAACTTTATTTAATAAAAAAGTAAAAAAAAAAAAAAAGTTGATTATATTCGATGATAAACAACGAACATCGCCGCAGTGCATAGTTTTCTCAATATTTCTCAAATAATGTCCGTACTATTTGGTTTTTAATAAATACATGAAACTGCAAAAACAATTATCTAATAATATCTAATTAAATAGCTAAATTTTTTTGGAAAGTCATTGACACTTGAGAGTTAGGGAGTGTATAGATTAAAACCTATGCATGGAATATTATATTTTTTAGAACACTGTTTTTGGTGAAAATACAGTTTAGTTATGACATTTTGCCATTTTGGCTTTAATTATACTGTATTATGTATGAAATTATGACACAAACTATTTGATTGGTATCCATCCTCATAAACAAGTAATAGATAGAATTCCTAATATTAATAATATAATAATTTGTAGGTACACTAAAATATTAAGAACAATATTCTTGGCAAGAAAATGATTGGAATTCAAAATAGTAATAGGGAAACATTTTCTTATTTTGATAATTGATTAAAATCGATAGTGAGTGAAACAGTCCAGATTTGTTGTTTTTTTTAGAGAGAGTGAGCAAAATGAACGGTGGTCAAATACAGTGGTTTTTTTTTGGTTTAAAATACTGTCGATAATGTACGGATAGTACAAATACTTATATTATGCTACTAATGGATAGAATGGTTGAATTTAAAAATAAATATTATTATGTCAAAAATGTGTCATCGGTTTGAATAAGATTCCACTATCACGTTAAATAAATTAGAAGGGGCTCACGGGAATACATTTTTGCAAACGAAATATTATTCAAAATATTATATATAATAGTTATGCAATCAATTCGAGAAATAAAACCATCGAATCCAAGGATACTATCTATTACCCCTATTAACGGTTATTTATATATTATTATTATCGTGGTTATAACCATCATCAAAAACTTTGAGAAACTTAAAATCTCGTCATATTATTATGTATTACATTATATAATATAGGTTTTTGTCTTAACCTTAAAAGTTTAGTAATTTTATTATTTCTCGTGTCACTTTCAATTATTCACCACAGTGAACTTGTGCTTAAAATAAGTATAGTTCTCTACGTAGAAAATAATTTTGTTTTAAATTAAATGTTGCAGTATTGAATAACTCACCTATTACTTATAAAAATAATTGACTGATTGATTGATCGGGGGAAACGGAAAGACGCAGTGATCCATCTTTGACAGTTTAAATGGGACCAGACACTATTTTAGATGGGATATGTCTTAAGTCTCAATATAACACTTATTAGAAGAAAAATAACAAATACTGTGTGTCGATATTTACGTTTTTATTATATGACAAGAATCATAAAATTACCTATAATCCTATTTTAAATATTTATTTATTATATGTAGATAGTATTATTCAAAGACAATCATGGTATGAACATTTATTTATTTAACCTATTGATGTTTTCGGGGAGCATATTCTATCTGCTGAAGCCCAAATATTCCCTACGATCAAAGTCTGCTCAAACTTACGGATACGCTGCTACACTTTGCAGTATATTATATCGTTGACTAGTTTATGAACTTAATATAATATTATGGACACTATAATATTATTATTATGTAATCGTCTACTACGCGTCTACGAGTTCTTCGACACGATTAAGTACATACGTGAGTCCATAATAATATTGGATAATGTCATTATAGTAACTGTTTAGTCTGCGAGAGTCCTAGCTTTTATTTAGGGTGTGTATTACAATAGTCGATATCCGGTTAAACGGCAGAATAAAAAATTTAAAATTAAAAAAAAACGAAATTGGCAAAAACCACGTTGAATAAGAAAAAAAAAATGATGAAAAAATTTGATAAAAAAATGTAGTTCATAATCTAAATTGATAAAAATTTACTGTATAAAAAATCGAAACTTATATCTATTGATTTATACATAATTGATAGATTTTATTATATATTTTTATTTTTATGTTATCCAAGTGGAGTTACTATTTTATATTTTACCTAGCTATAAGCTTTTTGAAATATACTTTTTATAATAAAAAACGTAATGGGAAAAAATTATCGACAAAAAATTTTGAATTACAGTTTTAGAAATTTGAAATTTGTCTTTAAAAAAAATGCTCAGGTTCTTAGAATAAAAAATTATGAATTTTTTTTTTTTGGTACAAATGATTGCAATTAATTTGGAAAGAAAATATAGATAATATGTACTTTGAAGACGATAAGAACATTTTAGGGTGCAAACTTTACTGATAGTACATAATATAAACAACTGATTTTCAAAAATTATTCAATTATACTTGTAGTAGGTATACAACCTATATAATATAATAATATACTAGCTGATCCCGTGAACTTCGTTGCCCGTTAAATGTATCAACTCTATATGACACAAACTTTGTTCGATTCGCCATTTAATAATCTGTGTATGGTGCTAAAAATTTATCTTAACTTTTCCGTTGCCCGGAATAAAAATTCTGATTCGCAGCAGTACATTATCAGGTAGGCAATCTACCTGCGGTAGATGTTTGTACGTAAATGTATGATTTAACTCTAAAGTATCAAAGTTATACCAAGTTTGTCGTTTTCACTTAATTCCACCTACGATGGATTAATATAATCAATTTATACAAAATCCTATCCTAACCTAACCGTACTAAATCCGATGAATAAAAAAAACAAATTTAACCCATTGTAAATTAACCTATCTTCTTCCCAGAGGTCTAATCTACCCACAAACATTAATTTATATATATATCTAACTATATAAATACAGAGACTATAACTATACATACTAAACTCTGGAACTACTTATCAGATCTTCTTGTATATTATATATATTATGTAAATTGACAAAAAATAATAATACAAATAAACAAACATGCCCGATTAACCAATAGAAACCTAACATTTTCTTTCATGTAAACCTTCTCCGTGAAATACTCTTTCGTTAAAAAAAAAAATCAAGAAGATCTGATAAGTAGTTCCAGAGTTCAGCCTGTACAGAGATTTTCATTTCATTTCATTTTTATAGTTTGATATTATATTATAATTTATATTTAAAAAGTAAAGCAAATAGTTTTTTTTTATTATTATTACTAAAAACATATGGCAACCATTTATAAACAAAAATTTCCATCGGAAATCTCAAAATTCCCGTTTGAGCACCTCCCGGGGTTGGTCCTCTCTCTTTTTAAATTAGCCTATCTTTTAAGTTTGACCAAATTACACGCGGTGTAAAAAATGTCATCAAAATCGGTTAAGTGGTTTAGGAGTCCATTGAGGACAAACATTGTGACACGAGATTTATATACATTAAGATAATAGGTACAATATAATTTTTAAAAAAAACTAATATTTTTAAATTTCAATAGAACAATTTAGTATAAACATTTGTTATGTATGAATATGTATAAAATGAACCATTAATTAATAGATATTGAACAACTGTCGAATAAACTACAAAAAGTATAATGAGGACAACGAACTCTTCACAGGCGTTGTATCGGACTGATGCATCACTATATCAGAGCATAGGCCTCAAATTAAATTATGTTGTAAATATATTATTTTTAATATAAACAGTGCAATTGACACAAAACAGGTGCAATAATTAGTTAGAAATGTCCTTATACTTAAGTTTTATTGATTGAGTCGAAATTATTTTTTTAAAGTTTTGCAATTATGTGTTTATAACAAAAAACTATTTTATAATCCACATCAGTTTGATCTTCCAAAATACATAGAATATATTTAAAATACCAACTGTATGACAATTATATATTTAGTGTTAGGCTTTAAGTCCATTTGTTGAGTCAAAAATATTTATTTATTTCCTAAAATGGTGCAAAATTAAAAAAAAATAATAATTTTCTAATCCACAAGTGTATTGGATTTTTCTGGCGAACCAAATGTTCTAAGAGTAAAGACCATAGAGGTAAAAATGATTATTTGGACAGCTGTGATCAGATTTGCTAGACAAATTAATTTTTTTTACAAAGGGAATTACATTTCAGCCCCCGATTTTCAAAGTTGAATAACTTTGGAAGGGGTCTAGAACAAACGACGGGACTAAAAGCACAAACGAATGGACTTATTTTTGTATCGAAATTCCAGAGTGGGAGGTTAAGCATGTCCCCAGCCCCCCCCCCCTACTTTGGAAGGAGTTGAGCACAAACGACGGAATTAAAAGCACGAACCAGCACATACAAAGCACAGACGAATTTAGTTAATTTTGTTTTATAATTCCAAAGTGGGGGACGTGGAGCTGGATAATGTCTATATAGTAACTGTTTAGTCTCCGAGAGTCTTAGCTTTTATTTTGTGGTATTGTATAATATTATGTTTTTGTACATTTTATCATCTGTATAGGTAGGTACCCTGCGGTCAAAGTGTGCGCACACTTACGGATACTCTGCTACACTTTGCAGTTTATTATATGGGCACAAACTCGTTTATGAACTTATTATAATATTATGGACACCATTATAATATTATGCAGTCGTCTACTAAGCGTCCACGAGTTCTTCGACACGATTAAGTACACACGCGCGTGCATAATAATATTGTATAATGTTTAGTAACTTTTTATACTCCGTATCAGCACACATTTATAATTTATTATAATAATGGCTTTCGGCAAAGTATATCCCTTGTACATAACATTATGTATACAATAGATGAGGTGTATTTCTATCGATATCGAATAATGTACACATTATTATTATTATAGAATATTGTATACCTATCTACCGATCTCGTCGTATATAATATATATATTATAAGTACTTACCTATAACCCATAATAACGCTGGATATCAATATATAATAATGTAGAGTTGTTTACCTCGTTTTTCTCAGAACAAATTATCGGAAAGGACTCGAACTTTTCGAGTATAATAATATAAAGTCTCGCGAGTACACAAACGACGAGGCGGGAGTTAATATATTTTATAAAAACAATATTATAATACCGACGATGACGACGACGACGATGATAATTCAGACGAGTGGAATTAATACGAAAATGTAAACGAGGTCTGTCGACGGAAGGTTCAAACATTGTCAGACGCTATTATAAATATTGAATATCGTTGTATAATAATATTATTATTATTATTATCATACTCAGTATCGACGCTTTTCCTTTCCGGCACAGTATAATAATAGTAATAATATAACTTTGTATCTTATACATAATATTATTATATTCCACTCGGCTGCAAAGTATTATAACTACTATCGAAATCGAGAAAACCGTACCGTTACTTAAATCGCTTTTTACAATGCTATAAAATATAAATTTCAGAAAGTATTTTCAAAGTCTAAGTTCCCAGCAAGAATACAATATATTATGGTTTAGTACTTAGCTGAATAACACATATCTGCGCACATGTTTATTGGGTAAATGTATATTTAATATTATAATATTACGAGTGTATTATTTTATGTACTGCGTAGTCGTGTCGGGCCTATCACTCGAAATCCAAGCGTACCTACCTGTCGATTTATGTATACTTAAAATTCAGTGTTCGTTTGCTCTAGTTCGTGTGTATGGAAAAAAAATGTACGTTTCCCGGTTACGAGAATTGAATATCAATAAGACACCGACCTGCCGTACAAACGGACGATGATTACAACGCGTAGGTATTATTGCAATATTATATGCGACGAACATAATATTGTATTAAACTTCAAACGGATATTTCGGTTTTTATTTTTTGTTTGTATTGTTATCGTCATCCGATAAAACTCATAGGCGGAGGTAACCCACTGCATCAATACGCGTGAATATATTATTGTCGTTGACCCGAAGGAAGCTCCAGAGTGCTAAAACCCGATTTTTTTACTTCACACACTCACACCAAAAATAAAGATTGAAAAAATACTTGTTTCTTGTCACAAACAAATTGATTTTTTTACCCTCCCAACATAAAACAGTATTTTACTAGATATTTTATTCCTCTGCATTCTGCAAGGAAAACTGAAGAATCATAGATATTATTTTGGGTATAGGGTAGAGGAAAAATATCTAGTAGCTTGCTATTATAGATTGGTTTTTTAAAATAATAAAATTGTTGATTTGCATTTCTATTAAGCAAAGTGTTACGCAAAATCGGTTAGAAAAACCCATAGCATGCTACTCGATATTTTTCCTCTACAAGGAAAATCTATGAATCATAAATATGTGTTTGTTAATAAATAACCATGACAACAAAACATATATTTTGCTAAATCGGTTGGAAAAATAAAATATACAAACATAACATATTTGTATTAAAAAAATTTGCAATGATCGACACAGATACAAATTAAAATTTGTATAATATAGATAGGTACATTGTCAATGATTTATTAAAGGTTTTATTAGTTTATGTTATTTTAAATAAGCCTACATAATGGTAGGTTTTTAATAGCCTACAATAGGAAATTGTTTGAATGATACCTATAGTTGGTCTCATATTAAACATTTTTAATCACATGAAAGGTAAATAATAGTGCATCAACATTTTATTATTGAAAAAAAATTGTGTTGTAATTACTTAACATTATGTAAAAAAAAATCGTTTTCTGAAACACTATATACATTTCATTTACCGAGAAAATGAATGTTTAGTGTTAAGGTCACAAATTAAAATCAGTTATTATTATTAATGATAACATCGTCGTTGACACGAAAAAAACCTCCTATGTGCCAATTTTACGGTTTTGAGGTTTTGGTGTCACTGGATTCAGAAAAAAATAAGATATAATTTGATAATATCCCATTTGTGATATCATTGCCTGTCTCTGTCATAGAATTAATGGAAAATAATAAATAAACCATCAATGTGTTGTTATTACTATAGATAGGTAGATGGATATAGGAAGATCCAAACTTTAAAATGTTAAATATTTAAATAAACTAAAAACAGCAATCAGCAAACTGTAAAATAAATCGTTGAAAATATTATATAATTATAGTTTTTTTCAAATATTTTGTGTTGTAATAATAATTAAAAAAAATTACTTGAAAATGAATGTTATCGAAAACTATATAGGTACTTTTACCGAGAAAATATGACTGTTTGCCGATAAAACAATTATGTATTGTATATAATATTAAAATAACTATATATAAGTACATATTATGTCTGTATATACATAATAAAACTATTTTGGACAGCAACTGTGTTTGTACACGTTGCATTTTCGTGAACGACGTAGCATTCGGAAACACACTTGAGTCTTATATTTTATGTATAATTTATATTGCACTGTGTTTTGGAAAAAGTAAACAAACCGTTGAATGTTTCTTCGTGGTATACTCGAGTATGTCATAAACATGTACTTACCGTATATTAGGTAGGTACCTACCTATATCGTTTTCACAAGTACACAGGTCTATAGTGACTGTCCTAGCATTTGTACTGCAAACCTTTATAGAAGAAGCTCCTACTACGAGTAATTATTATGTCGGGGTGCTGGTGTAGAAGCAAAATTAGTAATGTGTGGATATAATTTATTTTATTTATTAATTAAATTTAGTTTCGTAGCTTAGTCTCACGCATAACACATTATATTTGATGTTTTTTTGACGTGGTCTGTCGGATTTCTACTACAGAAAAAGCCCTCTCTGACACAGCTATAGCGCCTATATATAACAACGATAAGCCGAAAGTCCAAACACAATATCGTGCGACAGAACGTCAAATCACACAGCCGGTACAATAATATGTCGTCAATTCCCAGTTACGGGATTAAAAATTGTTAGTCAATCAGAGACTATAAAGAGTAAATAACAATCTAAAATACGCCGGCAACCACAGAATTGTTGAAAAATTTAAGCTAATAGTTAAAAGCATATTTTTATTTTATTTAATAATTCAACTATGTAGATGAGTACCTAATTGTACTTTGTGATAGTATTTTTTCAGACGATTTTATAAATATTAGGTACCTTCCTAGTTAAAAATTATGTTTTTACAAATCTATAAGTGAGGATAAAATTATAAAAACCAATTTAAAACTGTTTTTATTTAATCAGTAGGAAGAACTTTAAACATTAGGAAACAAATAAATATTTTTATATTTAATTCTTTATAATATAACATGAATATATAATGCAATTGCCTTAACCACTATCTACAGCAATAAAAAATAATAGTATATATGGGATGCATTTGTTACACGATGGTTAGTTATTAAAAAATTAAAATTTACACAATCACAACTGTGTGATCCATGCGGTAAAAAAAAAAAAAAGAACCGACTTTTTTAACTCAGGTAATAGTTAATATTTTCCTCAATACCTGACCTTAAGCTTTTAGAGTTAAAATGTAACATATTATTTGGTAATTATTATTAACTTACTTTATAGTTACTAATAATACCAATACAATTACTATTATTATATCCTTAATGTCGAATTAACTCGAGTTAATTGTATCGTTAACTTGCCCATAGATTTGAATCTACGACGTACGTTTTTTAAGCTATCCGTCGTAAACTAGGCGCGGCTTAACTGCGAACGATGGAAACACTGAAAACAATTTTACGTCACATTATGACTGGTATCTTTATTTGTGTGATGGTCCACGAACAGCCAACACAGCAAAAAACCAGGAAAAAAAAAAAACTTGTTAGCTATAGCTAGGTAGCTTATTATTTTTTAAATCTCAAACACAATTTCGCTTTTATAACAGTTTGAAAACGAAATCAAACATACAAGAGATCGAATGTCTCGTTTTACCATATTATACCACAATTCAACAAAGTAATATTATGTTATTACGTCTTACCGAACGGAGAAATCAGTTTTTGATTTTCTCAGACTTCGTAACAGAGTTGCTGTGCCCCAAAGCAGACAGTCGAAATATTTTGCAGAGTCATATTATTATTATTTCATAGACACTTGACCGTTTACAAAGAACACTTCAGTTGTCAATTCATATCGTGCACTGTGTATGAAAAGTTTAGCGAATATTAGATGAGCTCCGCGGTGCCGTTTTTCGCGGTTCTTATTTTAACAATCCACGACACCTGTCGATTACCTGATTACGCATACATTCATCAAATTCTATAGGATAAAACTAGAGATGATGTCAAATATACGTCAATTTACAGCAAACTCAGTCAATATTAATATTATATTTTTCAGTAACGTATGCCATGCAAGGATATCCAATGTATTCAATGTATCGTATGATACTCTCAGGAATGCATCAATCCCCTTCTTTCATAAATGTAAAACTGCGATATTGTTTAGTATTTTGATATGGTGTTATGTGTTAATTATTTTCCACTAGCCGGGAAATTTAGTAAAACATGGTATATTATGCATTAAAAAAAAAAAACCTGAATAACAGTACTTACATTATGATTAATCATAATTTACTGTTATTCGGGTAATATTGAATATTTTTACCTTTATAGATTGGTTTGATAGATAATTTTATAAATAATGTTATTATAAGTAAGTATATAAGACAGTCTGAAAAACAGTTTGGAAGTGAATGGATTAATTGTTGATACTGATTTTACCTATTTTCATAAACTATTGAGTATTGACGTTTGAACAATCTTTAATTAAACCCATTATATTGTTGTGTACTTGTGTTATAGAATATATTAGCCACTTTGTATTTTTTTTTGTTAAACAAATTGACGTGCATAAAAATATATCTGTACATTTTTACATTTCAGTCAAAATATTTTTATTGCATCGTCGTAGTTATTATTAATATTCGTTTCGGCTGCAGAATTAATATTCGACTGATCATGCGTGGTCACAATATATAATTATTATTATAATCTAAGTATATTTGCATCATATTATTATGGCCCTTCCCGCTATACAGCAGTGCCATAATCTGTATGTTTTCGACCGGAGAACATAGGAGGTTCTATAATATTTTTTCGAAAGAAATTTATTGTTTTCTGTAAAAATTATAATATTATCCGTGTAATGAATTTATGCACTATAATAATAACAGACTGTTGGATAATAATTATAATGGGAATGTTTGAACCAGAGGAATCGTGCAGATGATGGACAAACGTTTTAGCATAATAATTTTAGATAACAATGTCGAATAGGTTATATACATATAATATTATACCTCTCTACCCGTCTGATCAAAACTAACACATACGAATACACAATCGTGTACGGCATAGAATATATATAACATTAAAGGCTTAAGGCAGTACGTCAAAGCCAGACAAAATGGTTGGTGATTCTCTTGACGAACTATTATGGTAACTTTTGTTAATAAACTCCATAACTATTAAGCGAAACATGTCAAAACTCAAACAATATGATACAATTAATATTGATCTAAAATTTGATTTAAATAGCAATAGATTTAATTTGAATTCTTGGCGTGGTTGACGTTTATGTTATGTTAAGTCTAAAACGTTCGGAGCAGTCGTAGACGAACACCAACAAATATTGTCATACTGTCTACACTACGCAGTCCAACATAACCTTTGAAAAAAAATCACTACCTATTTATATCATCTTTAGTTTTAACAGAGCTGAATATGAGATTTTAATGTTAGGTATTTAGGTACCATATTGATTATATCATAATATTAAATAAAATATTAGTAATATTAGTATGTTTGCTAAGAAATTGCTTTTTTTTTTTAACTTTTAAGTAAATACCAAATTAACGTGAAACTGTGTTAATAGGTAAGTTTATGGTACAATAATGAAATCAAAATTAAACCAAATTTTTTAATATATCATTGTGAAATTTAAATATACCTAATGGAGAAGTGTTTGTTTCCTACGAATATTTACAACAAAATAATAAAAATCCGTCTACAAGAAATCATTGTCTTGTAAATATCCAATTTGGCCACAATTTGAACATTAAACGCTCGTAAAAATTAATATGGATTTACTCCATTTAATTCCAGCAAGAAAACTTTATTAGGAACATTGTTATTACATTTTCAAGCGGAACATAAAAATGTTACTAACATTTAAAGAAAAAAAAAATTACAAATGTCTAAAAACTGTTCAAAATATTTTGAATAGTGAATAATATACTATGTCTAGAAGATGCTACTATAAAAATTCAAAGAATATATCAACTGCCAAAAAATTATATTTTGTTTTTGAATCATAATAAGATAATAAAATCGATCTTGTCAAAAATATTATTTTAATTTTCCCGATTATTGAGAAAATTACTGGATATTTTATTTTACTTTTGGCCTCAAAAAATACTAACTTGATCTAATTTGCTACCCCAAAATCAACCCTCGAAATTAAAGATCAATGAATTTTTACTACTCCACACAAAAAGTGTGTTCACGCACAAAAAAAAACACTCATCATTATTGAACCAATTAAAATGTTATCGAGTTCGTTAACTATATTCGTTGGCACTATAATTTATAATCTTGAAAATATGTAATACGCGATAAGGAAAAACACTTGTGAAATTATGCAATTAAATCACTTTGATGATATATTACCTACTTACCCATAGCCAAGTACATAATGAATAATAATAATTAATAATTGTTAAAAACTTATCAAGACTACTGTATACGTAGTACCTATAAGTAGATAGACCAAAACCTGAAACTAGTAAACAGAAGACTGTTAAATGTTGAAAACTGTTTGGTAATTTTTGACGATTTCTGAACTCGAAGGATTAATGAAATACATCAGTGATAGGAAAAAATGCATTGACAAAATTAAAATAATCGGAAAAACCGAAAGTTGATAAACACGCATACAAATTATACCTACGTTTCAACAAAATAAAATAATAAAAAATATCATACAATATAAAAATCCAAAAATGATTTTGTACCTATTACAAAATATTATACGATTCATCACTGTTAACCAGGAAAATGTTTTATGAAATAAACAACATAGTACGTATATCCATAATAAAAAAATGAGACGTATATATTTTTTTATATTTATAATATGTCTAGTGTATAATATGTATGTATTGTACTTACGCAATAAGTACACATTTTTTTTTTTTTGTACCCATGTTACATTATAATTAACGACCCATAATACAATTATTGTAATTTTGTTTTGAAAAAATGAAAATAATTGGCATAGGTGTATAATTCTGATATTTTTAGCGCGTATCAGCATAGTTACCTATACACTATGAACTGCACAAGTTTAAATACTTTTTAGAGCGTATTTCGTGGTTTTTCAGTGCATATAGCCTCATACGGATCAGAATAACTTCAAGAATTAAAATGTATTTTGTGCAGAAACCCGTAAACTCCGTATTATATTATAGTATGCGAATGTGACTTATAGCTATGTATGTCAATAATATAACATTTTAATTCGGAAAATCGTAAAATCGTTTAATACCTAATTAATATTCTAATTAAACTACTTCCGAATCAATTAGCTTTGTCGTACAGTTGGAGAAGAGACGGTTCTCGTATGCTCATTTCCGCAGCACATGACGAACGCGATTAAAATTATATTACCTACCTACAAATTGTGCAAATTTAAGTGAGTTTCAACTTTTCCAAACAAGAAAAGTACAAGAGTGTACAGTTTGTTCAAAAATAAAGGTTAAGTATACTTCACGAGCGCCAGAGCGACTGACGTCATGTCTTACGGACGGGACAGGAGGGTTTGTGAATTTATGAATTTTCTATAATCATAACAATATCAAGGTCAACTAGAGGATCAAAAATAATAATAAAAGGTTATTATTTTATTGTTAATAATCGTATCATTTTATATTCGTACCTCATTATTTGGGCATAGGCAATAAAATATAATTACGTACATTAGGTAACGAAGAAGAAATTCGAACAAGTGAATATTTGCATAACATGATATCATTATATTGCATAATATTATTATTATCACAACAAATTTACGATCGACGACCAAATATATAAACTCAAGTTCTTGTAATACGATATCATAATCGGATAATCCTATATCACCTATGTTGTGCTGTAGGTATATAATATTGTGATAATAATATTGTCACGGTTATGTAATATATATTTTTTTATGGTGTGAAATATAAAGTTTCGCGTCTATGAAAATAAAATGACGTGTTTATTGTTTCGCGTGCGGCAAGTGCGGAAAATGACTAATTCGCAAAATAATTTTTTTTTTTTTTCGCAAATGAAAAGATGTTATCCATTATTGCCGAACTATAAACAGCCATGTAGGTAGGTACTGCACGGCAAAACACGATGAGTCACGAATAATAATAATATTATAAAACAATAATAGTAACACGCAGTGGCGTATCCAGGGGGGGGGTTTGGGGGTTGTAACCCCCCCCCCCGAAAATTGTTAAATTATAACAACGTTATCATTAATAAATCATTTTAAGATAAAATTCCACAAAAATAAATTATAACCCCTCCCGAAAAAAATTCTGGATACGCTACTGGTAACACGTACAATATTTATATACCTATAATAATATAATAGGGACCTCTAGGAATTCGCGAGTCTTCTTCAAGATTCATGAACAAAATAACGTCGTGATAATAATGTTATAATATTATTAATATATTATAATATTAAATATAGCCACCGACTCACCGCGTTCAGCAAACCAATTATTTTTTTATTTGCCTTGGCTATATTATACGTTTACCTCTATAATATAATATCATTATGTGTACCTAAATAGAGTGTATACGAGTATAGCAACCGTTATTAAAAAATATTGTTGTGTGTTGTGTAATATTTTACGATTTACATAATATTATTATTATTACGACTGTGCATATTTTCGTCCGCAAACGTTATTATTATTATTTGTACGTCATTCGCGTGATGATAAAAAAAAAATAGAAAACTGCGCACGTGGACAGTAATTCCCTCGTTAAAATAATAATATTATGAAGGACGTAATGTCAGTGCACTGTGTTTCGGGGGCAATTCGTTTTCAGTTATTTAAAGGTTGTCGTACACTGCTCGTACACTGCCACGGAACAGAATAGAAAACATGTTGTTCAATCGGAAAATTCAGTCAGCACCGCGAAACGAATTTTACCGGCACATTATCGGAATGAATCGGAATTACATGACCAAAATTGGGACTTTGTTGTCGACAATAGTATTCGTATCAACAGGGCGTTTTATATTCGGTTGTTGTATTTCCAGTCGGCGATGGATCCAGGGGGGGAGTCTAGCCCCTCACCCCCATTCATGACATATGAGTGGACTACAAACTATAAATACTGTATTTACAATCAACGTTTATTGTATTTGTGTTGTATCGGATCGCCTTCGTTGTGCTGTTCGCGAACATTCGTGGCTCGTGCGTGCTCGCATGATGTAGTCCAAACTATGAGAATTTGTGCGACGCATAATGGCGTGAGCACACAAGCTCAACTTGTGAGTGCCTTCGTGCGCACGTGCCTTAACAGTTTGTGTAGTAATAAGTCTTAACAATTTCGACTAAGACAAATAAATAAAAATTAGTTAGTATTTTTAAAATAATTTAATATAGAATCAGCCTGATAAACGTTAAACAACACAAAGTTCAACCACAATCAATACTATGGTATCACATGCTTAGAAATATTTTGGAATTCGTCAAAATATATTATCCTATATCGATTTGAAAAATACAGTGTGTGCCGTTACAATTACAATAATTAATAGGTACTAGTAGCATATCCTGGGGGGCTAAGGAGGCCACATTGACCTAAGAATTTTATTAAGATTAATAAAAAAATAAAAAGTATAAATAAAAGACATATTGTATTTGTATACTTAGCCCCCCCCCCCCACACATACGAAATTTTTGGCCAATAGTACCGATTGTACCAATTGTACCAATTGTACCGATAGGTACCTAATAGGCCTACTCTAACTCACCATGTACGTATAATTGTGTACGTTTCTGAGCTTTGATTGTAAAATAACATAATTATATAGACATTTTGATGCACAGTTTGCTATTTATACACCATGAACATCACTTGAAATATTAACGGTTATAAGTTATAACCATAGGGCCCGGATGTAAATACAAATGCATATTTCTGTGCACTTTACTTCAAAATATTTGTGTTCGACATTTCGACATTTCGGCGTTTCATAATGCATGGATTCTAAGATTTAATTTTTGTATATTTGAATAAAATTGAATATTAATTACATAGGTATTTCCGGATAATAGCATATAATATTTTGCAATATTCATTATAGTAGTAAATAATTTGTTAAAATTGAATTTCATTTCACATAGTTATTTTATAAACTGGCCATCTAATTTTGTTGGGGTGCTATAGAACCATATCCGTTGTTATATATTTTAGAATATATCAGGACAGATTTTCTATGCTTTGGACTAGAGATAAAAAATATGGTGGGCCTCAAACAGTATTTTGTTTTACAAAGCACAGTTGTTTTGATTAAATTTTGCTTATTTATTTATTATAAAAACACATCATTATTGGTAAATGTTTTTATTTAAAAGTTATAGTGGCCATAGGCCGGTAACAAATTGTTCCTTAACCGTCGTTACTGGAGGAACCCTGATATAGAGTATATTATTATACTTTATGCCTACCTAACAATATATTTTTTTGAAAACTTAACTTAACAGGTAGGTAGGTAAATGTATTGCACTGTTATGTACCAGCAGTCTTGTAAAGTATTCGAATAAATGTATTCGAATAAAAGTATTTGAATACTTTTTTTGTATTTGAATACTATTCTAAATAGATTAAAAAAAATATATTCGAATACGTATTCTGAATATCTTTTTTTAGTATTTTTATTTTATATTTAAATACTAAATTTGAAAAAAAAAAATGTTGTGTTTATAAATTATAATCCTGGGTATTGCCGTATTGGGGTTTAAAAACATAAAACATAGTATTAGCCATAGACATTATACTAGTTGAGTTGATGTGAGGTTTACTACCTACCAGCGTTGTCACGTTTATACGCCGGAATTGCATACATACTCAAGCATTTTTTCTCAAAGTGAGTAGAATAATTAAAATGTTATGAGGTTTTTAGGTGAATTTGATCAATTAATCCTAAATTTAATTGTAAATGCAACACTTCCATTCAGTCTAGTTGAACAAAATGATTTTAAATTATTTTGCCAAAAAGGATTTCCTAGTCGTACACATTGCTTTCACGACCAACCCTGATGTGTAGATTGAATGCAGCATTTGATCATCGTTTATGTAATTTAATTAAAGATATGTCTAGTGTTAAATACCTTACAACTACAGCTGATTGTTGGAGCATTTTTAAAAGGTATAGATATACATTTTTTATTATTAAGATTACTAAATTCTAAAATGTTCTTTTCTAGTAAGTATTATAAATTATAATATAACTTTATATAGATCATACATTGGTATTACATATGCCACTGGATCGATGAAGAAAACTTAAGTAGGAAATCTGTTTTTTTGACAATTAAAAGATTGGATGGGCGACATACATTTGATGTGCTAGCTGGTGCAATGGAATCAGTTTATATAAAATTTGAGATTCTAAACAAAATATCTTTTACAATAACTGACAATGGGTCTAATTTTGTTAAAAGTTTGAAGTAATTTATAAAATGTAACAAAATGTAAATTTTTTTCTTATTACTTTATAGTTTATTAATTATTAGTATATAATTATTATGTAGAATATAATAAAGAAAAGTTATAATAAATTAATGTGTCTACTCACTACTGTCTATGACTTAAACATATAAAAAAAGTGTATTAAAAAAAATAGTATTCTCAAAGTATTCGAATAATTTTTTGAGTATTCCAGAATATATTCTAAATATATTTTGTGAAAATTATACGTACTTTGAATACCTTTTTAACGTTTATTCGAATACGTATCCCGAATACAAAATAAAAGTATTCTTTACAAGACTGTGTACCAGCGAGTTACGATGGCACAACGACAGCATTATAATATATTACTCGCTATATACTGGAGTAAAGTGTGTAAAAAGTACACGTTCAAGCAGTAAGTTTCCGTTAAAATATGACTACCAAACATGAATTGTTTAACAATACAAATGAAACAAAACAAAATAATATGGACTTTTATATTTACAGCCGTCGATGTAAGTACACGATTGATCGTGTTATATTATAGCCACATTTAAACAATAACAATATTATAATAACATAAACGTCGTTACTCGTTGGCTATAGCCTACAATTGTGTTGTTAATAATAATTTTTCGGTACATTTTTTTTGACCTAGTTTTGAATGATATTATGGAAAACCATGTACGTCCAAATTGAAAAAATCATGGTCGTCTGTATTATAGTATTTTGTGTAATATAAGATATTTTACTGCGGCGAGGGCGTATAATACCTCAGAAGTTTGCTCAGTTACCTATTTTTAGTTTTGCAAAAAATTTTGTAACACTATAATATAACAGTGGCGTTCTTGGGAGACATTTTGAGAGGGGGAAGGGCCAAGTATTAAATATCTATCTATAGAGTTATAAAAAAAAAAAATCCAATAGCAATCCTAGCAACACAATATTTAATTACCTAGCAGAATAATTAATTATAATATAAAATCAATAGTTATTTTTTCCCTCTATTACATAGATAATTGATTATATTATTTAATTAACTCGAATACTTCTGTATCTATGAATATTAAGCAATTTCAAAAAATAATCTCAACAGAAACTACAGATATAGAAAGGCAATATTATAAAATATACTAACCTATTTTAAATGTACCTAACCAACAAAACTCTTAATATTATTAACTCGGTAGTTGGTAGAATTAAAAATATAGATATATTTGCAACTATGATTAGGTATTAGATTATGGGCACGGTGTATAGAAGATTGCAGATCACATTTAAGAGGTGTATTAATATACAAAATATTAAATAAATTTAATAAATTTTTTTTAATAAATATTTCTATTTACTAGATCATGATTACAGATTACAACGATTCACTTGTCTAATTTGAAAAATGACATATAAAGCAAAAAATTTTAACTGATATCGCCGAAGAATAAAATTAACATTATACAAAAAAAATTTTCGGGGGAGTGGAAAATTCCACATACGCCATATTGTAATGCACATTTAACTGCCAATTAGAAGGACCATCTGAAAAGTGGAATAAGTCGTATCAGTATATTAGTTTTTGCAAATTGTTAAATTAATTTCTGCACTTTAAATATTGTAACTGCTTTGTAATTAATATTATACTTTATGCACCAATATAATTATAAGATATGGTCTAATATTTATAGCATCTTTCGTATTTTAAAATATGGAGGTGGGTAAGTTATAATTTTAAATATGGGATTAATATAAGGCATTTAAATATGAGTAATACACAATGAGCTTAGCCTAGTCATTTAAATACTCAACAAAATACAATATTAATAAAAGTAGGTAACATCAGTTGAAAAAAGAGTACCTAAACTTAAATAATGATTTATAAAGAATAAAATGTATTACACGTGTTTAATATTCTGTTTTAAATCTGTCACCCTTATTTGGTTGGGCAATAAGGTAATAATACATTTTTACATCGTGTATTTAAAATTTAAAAACAATTATTCGTTGTCAATAAATTACAATAGTGTGTTGTGTGTAGTGTGTGGGGGAGGGGGGTAAAATAATAGTGCAATTAGTGTTTGAAGTATGAAATATTTCACAAAAACATGAAACATTGAAATTTTTTAACACAAACAAAACACAATTTATTTATTTATATACACAATGTTCAGTGTTATAAATTCAAATGTCAGAATTCAGTAGGTATACAATATACATGTATAATATTGTATACCTACTTGTATCATTTCAACATTAAAATATTAAACATTTTGAATACCATTTTAAATGTATAATACAAAATGATGAAAATACATACAGGTACCAAACAGTTATGAAGGTAATTCATGAAAATTATATGTAAATATAAAACTTATTTAAAAATAAAACAAAATATATTAATATACTGAAATATTTCAAACATTTTGAAATATTTAATTTTTTTCAATTTCATGAAATTTTCAAACACTAAGTGCAATTGCACATAAATTCAGAATACCTACGTCTTTACCCACATAACACCACAACAATAATAATAGAGATTGTAACGGAGTGTTTGTTTTAAACTATAATATAGAATAATCATAGAAAACATCATTTAATTTAATATATAATAATAATATAGCTATCATGGAAAATGCGTTAAGGTCATCGTGTGTTTACGAGTATATATATAGACACACGTATACGTGTACAAGGTTAAACTCACAGAGTTTACATAAAGTCCTCGTGCATGGAAATATTGTCATAATATAATATTAGCTGTCATTTTTTTTTTGGATATTCCGTGCTTCCTGTCGACGTCAATCGAAAACGGTATGATCAATTGGGGATTTAACAGTAAAAAATTGACAGTTATTGTCAGGCGTATTTGTCGCTTGTCCTAACCGAAGTCTGTACCCACCAATATTCATGTTCATACAAAGTCGTGCAGTAGCTAAGACATTTTTATTTTTTCGTTTATGATACCTAAAACTGTATATACTTGTATAGTGTTTATACCTATTTGTGATGCTCATTTTTATAATTATTATGAATCCGTTTCACGAAAAATATTTTTGAATAAATTACCATAGACAATAATAATGTGATCATACTAGAACTATTAAAATTAGATTTTTATTTTTTATTTTAATATATTTGTAATTTTAATGCTGTTAATAGATTTTTATTAAGACATTTCGGAAAACTACAACTCTCAAACAGCAATACTTATAATATTATCTAAACAGGACGACAAAATTGGGATTTCAGGCTCAATAGTATCTTTTGTAGAACGAGGAAAAAAGTCACTAACAACTGTCAAATGATTTAAATTTAAATTTATATAATTATATAATCAGGGTTCGGAAATAAAAGTGTGTGCTGATCTTTTTTGGCATGACACCTCGACAAGATATAGAATACCTATAGCATAATAATAGGTGCTATGGGAATTTATGTCGTTATCTACGTCGTGTTACTACGATTTAAATGATGTAATTGAAATGTGCTTATTTCGGTGAGTTTTTTTATTGTTTTTAAACAGATTTTCTGCTCTTTATAAGCATTTTTATTTGTGTAATTTAGTGTAATCGTCTACTTTGAGACATAGCCTGCAGTAACTACTGAAAAAAAAAATTGGGTTTCGTAGCCTTAGAAAAATACATACAGTGTCACAAACTTTAAAATTATTTAGTTTCATATAAAATATAGGTATACAAAAAAAGTACGATTGTAATTTAGTATTAAAAACCAATCGCAATAAAGATTTGACATAAACAATAATAGTGGGATACAATAGTGACCCGCTCGACTAACAAAGGGTTAAGATCATTGTTTGATCACCTCTTTTCATATGGTGGATTGAATGCTTTTTGTAGCCTTCCATACCCCGTACTTCTTTATGTAAAAACTGTATAATCAAAAACTGGGTTTGAGTGTCTAGTAAGACAGCTATGTATATTTAAATTTGATTTTTCTGAAAAGATGGCTCCACTGTTGTATTAATAAAACCTGTTGTAAAAACCCTTATTTCCCCCTTTAGGGGTTGAATTTTACAAATCCCGTTCTTAGTGGACATCTCTTACCTATATACTACCTATCTTCTAAATTTCAGCTTCATAGGTCAAGTAGTTTTCAAAACGTTGTGTTTAATACTTTAATCGAATATACCACCCTCTTTTATGTATATAAATAAAACATAATAATATGTAGGTATTATATAGTATGATTCACCAAGAGTGCTCATCCCACCTTTATGCACTACCTATTTCATTTACAAATTTTTATTTTTAAAACTTTTAAGTACCCTGACATACTAATACCGTAGTTTAAAATGTATACTTAGATTTTTTTTGTGCTGTACAAAGTTCTTCTTTTCCAAATTACACTGATACTTTTTTACTGTTTATATTTTTTTGAAAATGTTGAAGCATCATCGAAATTCAAACGATTAGTTTTTGATGTATTAAAAATTATGTAATAGTCTCAAAAAAATGTAAGATATATTTTATATGTAGTCGAGCACGTATTGATATCATTTGGAAAATGTTTACAAATTAAAAGTTGTAACTTATAGAGCATTTTAATAAATATATACTGAAATTACCATTGTTTTGAAATTTTCATAGCCACTTTAGATCTCTCATACCTATTGAAATAGACTATCCAGTTTTTCATGCAACCCGGCATTAGTATTTTAAGTTTAATTTCTAGTACCTAGAAATTAAAAAAGTTGAAATTTCGAATTATTTATGAGTCAAAATATTCAAAAATAACAGTAAAATAAGATTTGGTTATTATCTGAAAATAAATAGTTTGTTTCGCCACAGGGACTTTTTACATTGTATATAAAAAATATTTTAAAATAATAATAATATGGTCCTTATGCATGACATTTAAAATTTAAAAAAATCGGAATTTGAATAAGTAATAATATCATTGGTAAAACGGCGGTCACCCTGTATATACGCAGTTATGACGTGGTGTAGGCACGCTTACCGTAATATATTATTATCATATTTTATTCCTACGCCAACACAGGACGGGCAGCGGCAGTAAGTATTGTTATTTTACGATACCTACATATATTATATATTGAGGTATCCACGAGTTATGCTCATACATTTAAATATATTACAAGTGCTCTCGCTTGCGTGTGACTGCTTGTGTGTGTTCGGTGTTATTTAAAAGTTCATCATAACTGTATACTACACTCGGTGGATTTAACAGATTGTGAGAAAAAGAAAGAGGGAGAGAGGGAGAACAATACGAAATTGTGTAATGCACGATGAATATTACATCGCACGCGATACAATATGCACGCGAAAAAAGATATTGAGTACAACAAATAACTTAACCTACCTATACTATTTTTCGGCGGAATAATTACCAATATTATCGCACTACTGGAAGAATAATGACGCAACTCAAAATTTTCGATTTTTGGGTTTTCATTGATTGTGATACTCATTGCTCTGCTCTATCTTTTATTTTTTTGATTAAAAAAATTTTTATTGTTGTGAATAATAATAATATACAATAATTATTAAAATGACATAAATAGCACCAGCCAGCAGTCAAATATTCTATAATTATCATAATAATAATTTTGTCAAAATCCTGCTGCTTGATGATCATAATTTTATTGAAGGCATAATATTATAATACTGTGGTCCATGTTTTAAACATAATAAATAATATTATAACCATTAAGACCTGTGATATAAACTATAAATACAAGTTTCAATAAGTTTATTATAAGTACAATTTATTATTTTAATTGTCTTAGGTATAATAAATTGTATGTAATAATCGATTTTGAATTGTGTCACTATTCTTTCAGCAGGCAATATAGGTACACATACCATAGGCACAAACAGCGTTTGGGATTTGAGGGGGCTAAAACCTTACTTTGATAATATTGAATGAGCTTAAAACAAAATGTAGGAAATGTTTGGGGGGGGTGATAGCCCCCCCCCCCTATTTGCGCCTATTGTACACACTTATGATTATTTCAGTCATGAACAGTGACATAAGTCAAAATGATTTCAAGTTTTTGTTAATAACATTAATAATAATTCACCCATTTACAACATCTACCAAACATATTCAAAAACAATGTAATGTAGCACATTTCTATCAAAACAGCATAAAAATAACAAATTGATTTTTAAATCTTAAATAGCTATTAGAGCTATCTATGGGTAATTTCAAACTAATATTTTTTTGGTTTTTTTAATACTAATATTAATAACATTTTTTTTGTTCGGTAACAGAAACGCGAGAATGTAATACAAATCTCCTGGTATATTGTTATTATAGCAGTTGAAAAATATTAAAAATACATATTATCCAACATTTTATTTTATAAACATTCAAAGTCCAAATGTTGATATATGCATCAAATATTAAATCTAAAAATGATTTTGTAGTTAAAATGTATAAAATTTTCAAATTTTATAGTTAAAGATTGAAAATTTAAAACAAGGTTCATAAAACAAGTTGATAAATAAATCACTTTATTCATAATAATATCATAAATTATACTTAGCAATATCATAGTCTGGCTGGCCATCTTCGCTCGGAATCGTTTTTCGTAGACAATGATATTATATCATTAAATTCAAATTTAATACATTTAAATATATTATATATATATATAACAGTGAAACTTGTAACCTACTGTACAGCAGAGTGGCACCTACTTGCTCACCTTTTTAGAGTTTAGAATGATATTACAGTATATTATAATATGTTTAATGTTACTAAATCGGGCTGTTCTAAAAACAACATCAATACCTACCTTGTAGGTACCTACCCAAAACGTCCATTAAATGATTCAATACATAGGTAGGTATATTTTTTTATTGTTACTATGTAGGTATACGCAACACTATAGACTTCTTTAAATTTATCGAGGAACATCAAGCTCTTCCTACATTCTCTCGTTCAGGTTCGTCATAAATCGTCACGTGTTACTGCGGTGCTGTTCGTGTATAGAGTTTTTTCTCTTGCAATTTATAGAGTGTCTTAAAATCCGACACGGTCTCGCCATGTCTGTCCTCATATTTGCATAGTAATAATATACTTACTATACACACACGCTTCCGGCAGTTAATTGTCTCTATTTTTCATAGTAACTATTAAATTTTAATTTTAATTTGTACATAATGAACATAAAAATACACCACTATAAGTACGTAAATATAACATTTTCCCAGATACCTACTGGCTACTATTAGTATTTATGTATTTATTAATAATAATGTCCAGTTCTATCTTTCAGTATTCACCAATATGGCGTATTGTGTCAAATAGTTCCGGATGGGTTCCGAGAAAATAATCTGAATATTATATATTATAACAGTTTGCTGACTGGCTGATCTATCAACGCACGGCTCAAACCGTTTTACGGATCGGGATGAAATTTGGCATACAGATAGCTATTATGATATTTTAGGCATCCGCTAAGAAAGGATTTTTTTGGAAATTCTACCCCTAAGATGGGAAATAAGGAGTTGTAAGAATACAACAGTGGCACCATCTATCAAGCAATATCTAATTTAAAGTATATACAACATTGGTTTTAAAATACAAAACGTACGTACTTGATATTTGGAATAGTGGTTCATTTAATGATCTAGATGTGCAATAAGAAAGGATTTTCTGATATTCATATTTTAAAAAGTTGGTCAAACAGGGATCTTAAGATTCAAGGTGGAAATTGAAACTTTTTTTTTAATTATAAATGGTTGCCTTTGGTTGCAGGGTATATACACGAATTATTTCACAAAGCTAGATAAAATGAATCTGATTTGTCCATAAAAATAAAATGAAATTAATTAAAATAAAATAACCCCCAAAATATATTAATATATAAATATTAAACACTCCTAAAAATTCGGGATCAACTATGACTTCAATACTATTTTAGGTACACTGTATAAACATTTTTTTCAACTACAAAAATAATATACTAATATAGATTTTATTTCATCACTCACCTCGCTGTGTCCGCAACCTATACCACCAGATTACCTACCTGATAATATACTGTTCACATAACCATAAGCGAGTCTCATAGATGGCTAAAATTTAAAATATTATATGATTTTCCTTCCATATGCACAGCAAATTATACCCAAAAGCAGTTAACTAATCAAATTTTTTTCAGGGCAACTGGGCAACGCCGGGTTATTCAGCTAGTATTATATAATTATGCATTGCCCCGAGTTTTTTTTACCATCAACTTATTATATCTGATGCAAAAAAACTTGAATATGCAGTCACCCACCTTGCCCACGCAGTTATATCGATAACGCAGCCTGAAATTTGTTTTTGGTGGGCACCATATTGTTCATAAAAAATTTCTTAGGGGGTGATATTTACCCTTAGTGCCTACGTTCGTGGCCCTGAGTTATATAATATTATCATCGGGCACTAGTACTCTTTTGTAAACACTAAACAGAAATCAATATACGCTATAGATATTATATAATATAAATATACATACATTTATAAATATGTGTGTTTACCATGGAAACTGTGTTACGATTAGGTAAACTGGTGAAAATATTAATATGTATCTATTATGTTTTTTTTTATTTAAAAGAATATTTACAATATGTGTTGGAACAGTACAATAATAAGCATATATTATGATAATTTATTTATATTTTAACTGCGAATAATAATATGAGGATGGAGAGTGATGGAACCAGTAATGTAAAAATACCGTATTTTATTTTTCAATTTTATAATATAATACCTGCATTATACATGTATTTATTATACGTGTATAATACAGTATCTTACAAAAATCATATGAAGTTTAGATAATTGTTAAATATATGGCTACTAGAGTGTAATAAGAATGTAAGATTAATAATAATTCAGCTTATTGATGAATAATGAATAATGAAGGATTTTGTTTATTCAATTATGAAATGGCAGTCTGGTAATAAATTAATAACTATCTAATAGAAAATACATGAAAATGTATTGGTTCTAAGTTTTGAATATTAGGTTTTAATATTTGCAGTAATTTGAATTAGTACCTATGTAATTATTTAATTAGTAAGTGTTTACTTTTTTGAATCAGTTTTTGTACATATTAAAAAAATATTTGCCAAACGAAATGCATTATAGGCATAAGCCTCTTTACAAAATAAGCATTTTTGTTTCTCAATATTTCCAACATAATACTTGGTAAAATATTTGTCAACAATAGCTTTTTGATTTGAAGGTCGACCCATAGTAAAAATAAATAGTACCTAACTAACTTTTAGTAACTTCAATTAATTGTAACTTTAGCCTGTAGGTAGTTAAATAGAATTATTCGAATTTGGTATAATATTATACTACTGTCTAGTGTCCACGATTATGACTTATGACTTGGCAGTTATCAGTAAGATATCAGACTAATATTTACGAACGATTTACAAATGTTTACGGCTAGAATCAGAGAACTTAGGTTAATGGATCTATGACTAGAATAATTCTTGGGTGTTGATCTTTATAATCTCTTTCCTATAATCGTGACTACTACCTACCAATAACCATGTTAGGTATTTGTATGACCGTGCTCCATCGTTGTATTACTGCAGTTATCGGTTAAAACATTATGTATTGCATATATTTTCTCTTTATTATTGATCTACCATTTATCACAGATTTTTTTTTTTTATACCATTTGTATTTTATTTTTTTATACATGAAGTATAATATGTTTGTATAATACAATATTATACAATTTACATCACTGGATGGAACCCAACGTGATACCAATCGGTTGAATTTAAACCCTTGATCAGGTTACCTATCACCGTTTCGAGCAGTTCAGATTTTTGGCAACGTGAACCAAGCGCTGTAATATTATATGATCCGAACATCGTGTATATCATATCGATCGAACTGAATACGATACAAAGTCATAGTACAAAATGCCTGTGTCGAAATGTACCTATTACTTCATTTTATCGATAATAGAAAGGAATCCTATATAAGTGACACGCATAATCACCGAAAAAAATCTAAGCAGCTGATTTTCGTCTAGTTGTGCGTTCCCAAAACGGAATCATTGCATTATATTGTTATTACAAGTCGTCGATTATCATCATTAATTTAAATAATGAATTTAACAATCGCAGTCATCGTGGTAGTGGTGTCATTGTGTCAAAACCTATTTCCTAGTGTTTCGATAGCAGTGATGTATAGCAAGTTAGGGTAGTAGATGCTTAGTACATAGACACATAGTACATAAAACATAATTTTATATAGTTCTACGGGTCTGAAGTCTTCGTTTTATCTCGATGCTCATGTATCACGCTATAGATGACAATAATTATTCCGGTTTGTTATAATGTTAGTTAAATGTTTAAAATATAATATTTATATAATTTTATATTAATATAATATTTCGTTTAACTATTTATGTATAGGTTTAATAATATTGATCATTTTTATGGTTGTGAAATTGGTCTTATTAGATATATTCAAAAAGGTTAGGTATTTACACTTAAAAATGGTTTAATACTCCAAAATATATTTTGAATTAACTTTTTTCACATTACACACAAAGGTATAATTACTTTAATCCACGTTGAATGTACTTAATAATCCAACAGTTTAAAACTATTTAATCCCAATTTCTACATTTTGATTTTCCTATAATATTTACCGAATATACCCAAATTCACTTAAAATAATAATTCAAATAATATATGAAAATATTAATTAAAAGGTATGGAAGGACGTACCTATCTCACTACAACAACAGTTCTGTAGGGAAAAATGGTGTGATAACTGATAACACTTATAGCTTGGAATGAACCTCAATATTACTGCATCGAGATACTTGGTGACAAGCATGCAAACTTCACTGGTTCGACCGTGCCTCCTCGATATGATATTTTTAATGATATATAATATATATAATATATATATAATATTTGTGTCTGAGCTAATGTAAGTTACCACACGCGACTTCCCAAATTAAAAAAATACATATTATGTTATTTCCTACAAGGTAAAAAAAAAAGAAACGTATGTTAGTTCCTACACGGCGGAGAAAGTGATAGGTATGTGTAAGTTCTTATACACGGCTGAAAAATGTTTTGTTATACATTATAATTATATAAAAATATTATAATAGGTATTGGTACATATTTTCATACATTTA